>BSBK01003821.1:127500-669502 GCA_027943335.1 Chamaecyparis obtusa | reverse complement strand
GTATATATATGTATGTATATATATATGTATATATATATATGTGTATATATATATATATATGTTTCCTATCAGCTCAACTTCGCATTACAAAAGTGTGCAATTGCTAGTTTAAATAATTATATTACTAAAATTTCCTTGTTTGTTGTTTGCATTACTGCACATCTTCAGAACTCTTGACTATTATCAGTTTCTGTAATAGAAAAGTATGTGGTGCAACAAACTTGTAGAATGTGTAGAATTCAAACCAATGAGCTTTGAAGATTATATGAAGTTCTCTTTAATACCTTTTTATTTGGTTTGGAGGATAAAACAACACTACAATAAACATCCCTCCCTATTTTGAATTTCTTTCAAAATAAGTTTGTTGGTTTCTAATATGTCAAATACATAAATTATAGATTTATTTACTTATTATCTATCTAACATGGTGGCTCTTGGTAATTGAAAAGACTTGTTTAAGATTTAATTTTATTATGAATCATTTAATTTTACTATTAAATTTATGACTAATTAATAACTTTTTAATAATTTTATGTAAATATATAGTTAGAAATATATACATTAATATTATATTTAAGAGAATAGAGAACCTAAGATACTAAAAAATTCAAATGAGTACATTTTCTAAAATCCTTTTTAGCATATGAAGGGAAAATAAAGAATTTTTTAAATAAATGAGTGTCTAGATTATTTGCTCTTTTCTCCACTCCCCCCAACAAAATGGTTGAAAAGTTATGTTGATGATACTATTGTTTGTTGGCCTCATGATCTTAACAAACTAGAAGATTTCCGTAGCCACCTTATTTTTCGATAGCATCTCCTTCAGCAAGAAATTGAGTCTAATCTCCAAATCCCCTTCTTGGACATCCTACCCATAAGAAAACATTATGGGCCCCTCACCCACAAGCTTTTTCTCAAATCCACCCACACAATCTCTACCTCCCCTCTTCCTCCCATCACTTCCCCACCCAAAAGGATAGCATACTCAAAACCTTACCATCAAAGACTTTCACATTTGCAATAAAGAAAAACTTGATAAAGAGTTGGGTCACCTTTGTAGGGTTCTCAAATTAAATGGATACAACAACAAGAAAGTTCTATAGCCTTCAACCAAGCCAAAAACTTTTTCAAATCCAAGTCCAATCCAACCCAACCTCAGACGATATTGCCTCTCTCCCCTATATTGAATGCATCTCTCACAAAATATCCAAGATTTTGGGAAAAAAAGACCTTCATTGTTCCTTCAAGCCCTTATCCACTCTAAGGAGTTGTATCCTTTCTATCAAAGACTATAGAGACATTCTTCTAAACTCGAGAGTTTATAAGGTGGTTTGCTTATGTGGTACACCTTATATTTGAAACACGGGTCACTCTTTTAGTAGTAGGATCAAAGAAAATAGTGTTGATATTACACACAAGTGGGTTTCCAAGTTGGCCTTGGTTGAACATTCTTCTACTACTAAGCATCACATATGTCCTGAAAATACTCAAATTATGTTTAGGGAGGGAAACTCAAAGGAGCCATTGATATTAGTAACCACCCCTCAAACCTAAACTGTGATGAGTGTTGGGGTCTTATCTCTTCTTGGCACCCTTTACTTACCAACCTTAGAAAACTATCCAGCCTAACCTCTCTCCCCCTCTCTTCCCTCTCCCTCTCCCCCTCCCTTTTCCCTCTTAGGTTGTGACATATCTTCCCATCCCTTTTCTTCCCATTGGTAAGTTTGTCATGCTCTTTTATCTTCGTCCTTTTTCTGCTCCCCTCCCCCTCTTCTCTTGTGGGTCCTTCTTGCTCTTGTGATTTTCCCTTTTTAGGGCTTCATTTTTCTTTATTTTAGATTCTTTAGAGTTATATAGCTTAATTTTAGGTGTAGATTTGATCTTCTTTCCTTCCTCATTTTTATTTGGTTGTGTACATGTGTGTTTGTAGTATGTATGTATTTATGCAATTTTTTTTGTTTTTGCATTTATACACACTAACACATTACTTTCAAGTTTGTAATTCTGATTTCTCTTTTCATTTATTTTTGGAAAAATCAAATTACAAACTCAAAAGCAATGTGTTCATGTGTAGTTGTGCGTGAATAAACAGAAACACACAAAAAAACATGCATACATGTGTGTGTATGTATATGTATATAGATACATGTATGTGTGTACATATATGTACCTGTATATTTAAGTACATATTTATATATATATAGGTACCTATCGGTGGGTATATGAGTCCTACACATGTACACATACATATCACATGCACAGACCACTTGTAGATTCATTTTTACATTGATATTTTTGTTTGTATGCAGTTGCATGCTTTTGTAAATAGCCATGAAGGAGAATGTTTAACTGGTCATGTGAAAATACGCAACTAAAATTTTGCAATAGCCATGAAGGAGAATGTTTAAATAGCCATGAAGGAGCATGTCACTGGTGTACCTACCATCCTTAGAACCGGCTTATCCATCGACTTTAATATCAAATGGATAATCATTTCTGCTGTTACCAACAGAATTTGGCAGGCTTTTTCTAATATAAGGAATTAACATAAACTTAACATCCCTCCCATTTCTCCCGTGGACATCAGCAATGGTACTGTGGCAGAATATCCGACTATGAATTTCTCTCTCTATCATTAATTCCTTTTCCCAAACTTTCCTGACCCGCCTTTCTCCTCGTCTTCCACTCAATTTGTACTAAGTCTGCAACACTTGTCATGTCAAAATAGTGGTACAAAAATGTTGGGATTTATGAAAAATGAGCATATGCATGTGGGGACTAGGCTCCAATATAGTTTGGAGACAATTATATGTAAATGTTGGTAGGAAGTCAGCAGAAATTGGAAGGGGATGAGGATGAGGACAAGTGAGAGTACGAGGCCATATTCCTGACAACTATATGGGGACCAGTTTGTGAGTTTAGAGACAGAAATGCTACATAGTTGCAATTTAGCAAACTTTTCTTTAGCTCCAACATTCGTTTTACAAATATGCCAAGTGCATGGCAATTAATTAAAACTTAATTCACTCCAACCTTGTGTGTTTTGCAGTCGATTTCACAGTTTCATGATAGTTTTGAGACGCTACAATTTGCGTCTAATCATAGCATTTCGCCACCTTACGTGAAATACTTCATTTGCACGTAGCAAAGTAGCCTCCATACAAACTACAATTTTTAAATTTTATCATCTATCTAGTGGTTATGAGATGATAAATCAACCTGAATAGGCCTAGTATTCACCTAGACTTCAAGACTTTCTAAACAATTCAGAAAACTTAGAAATGGTCGATCGCCTCATAGAGGCTAAGAAAGATATTGATACATTTCAATTGCAAGCAAAACCAAGACTAAAGAACCCTAAGACACCATTTGAGAACCCCTACGGTAGTCTCGTTGAGATGGGAAATGATTTAGTGATGCAACTACCATTGCCTCTTGTTCCAATCTCCACTTTACCCTTTAGATACATCCCTAATCTTAACCTAGTTGTCGTCACTACTTTACAACTCCAAGTCACTATTTTATACAACATGTAAACTTATACCCCCCAAAGTGTGATTCATTGCATCCAACACATTAAGACCTTCATTCTTTCTTCTTCCACTCTTTCATCCTCTCTCCTCATACTTCGCAATCACACCATACCAACATTTTTTAATCCACATACACACCATAATCCTCTATATTCACTTACATTCCTTAGTCTATGTATATTTTGTAGTCCACCTTCATCCCACAATCCTCTATATCAAACATTTCTCAATCCACTAATATATGAAAATTTTCATGACATTACATATTACCCCAAACTGCACGTCTTGCAAGGATTCACATCACACATTCACAAATCCTTCACATCATAGTTATTACTTGCTCATATCTTACCACTATGCCCTATTTCTCATTGTACTTGGCTTCTCACACATATTTCCATCATTCCAAATCTTTGTATCTTAATCTATAACCCAAATTTTCTTATCTCATCCCACCGTCTAATCTTTTAAACATTAATCAACCTTATAATCCTTCGCATTTAAATACATTATCCTCGTCATATCTTAATCCACTAACTCACAATCATTCCTCCAAGCTCAAGTCAATTGGCTCTACCTCAAGCTTTTGTTCTCAATCACGAGATGAAGGATATGAAATCGGCACTTAAGAATTTGTAAGAGAGTACCTTAAAGAAATAATTGAGATTTGACAAATTGTGCCTTTATCCATTGGATAAATCCATCACCATAGTACTCTTGGCTAAATACTCTCAAAATTCCTATGTTTGACAAACCCAAATGGAAGGGAGGACCCCTGTAGCCATATAAAAGTGTCATATCAAGAGTTTTAGAGTTGTAACTATCTCTTACAGATGTTCTATCGTATCTTGGGCAGAAAAGTTTTGGAGTGATTCAAGCACCTTTCCCACAGTTCAATTTCAACCATAAGAATTTTTTTGAAATATTTGTAATACATTTATCCTATATGATAGAAAATGAGGTCACCATGCTAGACCTTTGCAATGCAAAACAACAAGATGGAGAAATTTTTACCAAAACTTACAAATGTGGAGAGCTCTTACTAGTTATTTTCCATGGCTAACGTTTGAAAAAAATTGTCAAGATACTTATTCTTTGAAGAATTAAAAGTTAGAAGATGTCATTTCACTTAAAAATTCATTTTGCATCTTCCTTTAATTATATAATTAAAAAGAGGATTATCTTTGAGAAATATCTCATTGCCAAAGGTTTGGTTAAAATTTGTAGGGAGAACAATAATAGACAATCAAGTGTCAAATATCACTTTTTAAACAAAAGCAAGAATGTTATTCTAGTAATGGAGTTTCCAATTCTAAATATGTACAAACCACCAATATAGTCAATCTAATAATAATAAAACCAACCCAAAAGGCACCAATGTCATTTTAGTTCCTCAAGGACAGCCAATAAAACCTATCTAAATAATCCTAAATCGAACAATTAAAATAATACCAAATAGAATTTCACTCCTTTTGGAGACCTAATGGATGTTTTTTTTAGAATACTTGTTCAAAACAAAATATGGTGAATTTTCCCATGACTCAACCTTCCAATGGATCTAAATTAAAACCATTGAAGCTTAAGATTTATGACAAGTGTGATTTTCATTGCACCAAAAGATCAAAGTTGTCAATGCCTAATACAACTATTAAACTTATAGAATCCATAGGAGGCAGTTAGACCCTTGTCACTAATCCCAAGAGGAGTGATGACCATTTTGCCAATAATCTATGGACCCTCAATGTAACTTGAGGGCATTCAAACATGTGACCAAGCTCTGATACTCCTTGTTATAAGTGTGATTGGTGTTGCACCAAAACATCAACCTCTCAATGCCTGATACAACCACTAGACGTATAGAATCCATATAAGGTGGTTAGTCCCTCGTCATGAACCTTGAGAGGAGCGATGACCACTTTTCCAACAATAGCTATGTCTAATAGCTTAAGGGTGAAGTATTTATCAAAGGGGTTCACTCTTCCTCACATAAATCTCAATTGAAAATACACCAAACTGCATTTCCAAACACTTCCAAGACCATGGTACCTGTACATCCAATCCTTGATAAAGTAATAACAAAGGTAAAAATCAAAATAATCTTACAATAAAGTGATCTATAATACTCTTATTTAATTATGATAATGTTGTTGGGCCCATTAGATGAGTTCCTTCCCAAGTGTTTATGATTAAAATAAAAGCTAAAGAACTCCAATGTACTATTACGACTAGACATTCCAAAATAATTATTCAAGGCCCATCCAATTCATCAACATAAATATCTCATTACAAGATCTCCTAGATCACCTTGGGCATGCCCCTACATATATATCTATCTTGGATCTTTATAAGTCATCTTCCATCCATAGGAAAATATTAGATAATCTTTGTGATAATATTGGATGCCTATTGATATAGCTCCTATGCAATTCCAAGCATTAGTATGCCACCTTTCATCCACTTCTCAACTTGCATTTAGATAGAATTGCATGCCACCTATCGATCCCTCTCATAATCAGGCATCGTACATCAAATTTTTCATCATTAAACACAAGATGATTAGTGACTCTTGTTGGATGATGGTTTTGTGTTGAATCTATGTGCGCTAAAGTTTTTTAAGAGGAATCTAATCTAAAGCGTCCAATTATAACAATTAAGGTCTATAAGAATGTTAAAAGAGACTCGAAAGACACAATGTGCCCTCCTAATTAGGTGGGATCTACACTTGAATTTAGTCTATCATGTTATCAATCTTGGTCTACTATATAATATTTTCTCAATGACCCATTGGTCCATTCCATTTACCTGATAATCCTCTACTTATCAATAATGCTCAAGGAGCTACCCTGCAATGAGATAAAGGTCATAATTTATGTCAAATTGCATCCATTGAAGTATTAATGTGCCCCTAAGGTGTAATTCTAATAAATCTACCATTTCCATGAGATCTAGATAGTTACTTCTAGCACAACCTTATCTTCCTCTCTTGTCGATCTCAATGTGTTATCCTCTATATCTAACTCATTTTCTATGCTTGAATCCACTTTTCACCAAGATCAATATCAATGTGAAAGGTTATGGTTAACATGAACTATACATATTGCATTTAGTATGGGATCATGCCTTGTTCCCAATGCACTTATGGAAAACCATGTTAGAGAAATATCAATAAACATCAATAATTATGATCTATGGTTCTATCATATGATCCAATTTCTTAGTACATTGGATCAAGAAAAAATTAATGAAGATATAAATCAATGAATTTACAAAGAGAAACCTAACAAGTGCTAGTGAAAATATTCTTAAGTACTTCCAGAAAAAATATCCTATTCCACATCAAATGACTCATAATATGCCTTATTTTGGCAAAGGCATAGGCCTCCATGAACAACTTAGAAAAATAAATCCCATGAATCCATTAGTCACCAAACATAATCAAGGACTTATATATGGTTCCATGCAGAATGGGCCCACGATTTTATTAGACACTTCCCTATAATATTGAGATGGCTTATGATATTGTGGATGATATCATGGGATTTTTATTTTAGCTACATATATAATTATTTGATTGTATGTCCCTATTATTTAGTAATAATATCATCCTTATGTTAGATTAACTGAGAGGGGGGGTGAATCAGTTATCCAGTGTCCCAATTCAAAATGTATAATTCAAAACATCTTCTTTAATTTTTGCTCGTCGGTAAGCAATAATAACTCTCACTATCTTTGCATTTACCGATAACCAATCTAATACTTATAACATTTTACCGATCAAATCTAACATGTAACATCTAAAGAATGATAACAAACAAATATCACAATCAACACATAACACAAGAGATTTAACGTGGAAACCCTGTAAAGGGAAAAACCACCTGGGACCAGCAACCCAAAATTGTTCACTCTTCTGAAGTGAGGTCGGTTAAGACCCAACCCTGTTAAAGGTTACAAACACACTATCAGGTGTGACCTTGTTAGAGGATTTTAGACTAGAAGTTATCGTCCAACCAACATTCACTATGGGGTTGACAGGATAGCAATGTTCATTCTATGAATGATACATCATAAGACTTTCAGAGTCCACTCGGTTAAGATATTTTGATTGTATACAATGGTTAAATATGTAACAGTAAAATGACCTGCCTTAATACAACTTCAATTATAGATTACAGATCAATATTTAGTCCATACAAATCCTTCTGATCAATATTTCACTTTAGATTCAATACTATATCAACTTACTGTCTGTCAGTAATTACTCTTTGTAGCTTGGTAACTGTTTTGTAGCTCGGTTCTCACTAACCAGTATGATCAGAATGCATGAAAGCTTGTTCACGCGAAATTCCTGTAGCTTCTTCTTCTTCCAGCTCTTTACATAAATAAATTTTGTTCTCTTATATAGACGAGTAAATCATTTTCATCTCCACCATCAAATTTTGCCACTTAATCACATTCATAGATTTTTCCGCTTAAAAATTTCTCAATACTTGTGTCAATAATACGTTTCAATTTTCTCCATTAGATCTTCCTTGAATTTTGTCAGTCGTTGATCTGTGTAACAAACTTTATCTGTTACCTTGATGTTATACTCTTGCCAGCTCATCAATCTTATCGGATAAACTAATCATTTAATTCATTCTATCCTCCTTGATTAACAAAGAATGCATCGGTGAACACTGCTTGGTTAACACTGCGGTCAGTATACACTACACTCCGTCGGTGTATACTAGAAATCCTTTGTTTACCGACAACACTACTTTGTGTCTTTCAGCTCTATACTTCATTATAGATGAATGCAACATAATAAAGTCAATATAATCAAGTCATAGACTCATCAAAAAGTTACTCAATGTGTTCCTTATACTCATCTGTCTTGTGCATCTTTCTTCATGTAAATTTATCTGTTCTTCAGCTCTTTCACTTTTCTTCAGATGTCTCGGTGTGGTAACTTACAAGATAAGTGATGTCAAACTAGTTGACATCAATGACAACATAATACTGATTTAATCGTATTCCATATCTAATCAGCAACCTCTCAGTGATCTTGTAATCACAAATCCTTCAATCAGATTCCAAATCAATTGTAGTCCAACACCTTACTATATAGATTTCTCCCTTTTTCATCTTGAATTTATACCCTAGGACCAAAAGTATCTTCTCATCTTGACATGTTTTAAAATGATAAAACTATCCTATAATTAATGGGAATTTGTAATTAAATTACTCATAAAAATCATAAATTGAGCTTTTTTTGCAAGTTTGATGTAGATAGATACTTTGGGGAAGAGGAATAGCTTGTCCAGAAAAGTAAATTTATTAAATTCACAATCAAGATTTCCTCAATGGAATCCTCCTAATTGTACTTTTGGGCTCATCAAAATTTAAAAAAAAGGTTGTATCTTCTAGAGAATACATTGCTAAGGTGTCAAAGGATGAGAATATCTATCTATTCCCCATGACCACTCAAAGGAGTAAATGTTATATTATTATAATTAAGGAAACCAAGGACATCAACCTAGGAATGGAGTCAACATGTTATAAGTCACATATGACATATCTTCTCTTCTACCTAAAGAATATCCAAATATTTTGGTCATTCTATAGAAAGTGTATAACATTTTTTATTGGTCTTACACTTACATACCTTGCTTAAAGATCCATCACTTGTTGTCCACCATCTAGTTATTTATTCTAATTCTAATCACATTGAGTAGAATCTCATAAAGATGCATCCTTAGATTGAAATATTAGTTAAAAAATCTTAGGAATGCTTCTTGAGGTGAGTTTTATCCACCCTGTTAACTATCATGAGTGGATTTCAAATATTGTGATAGTTGAGAAACCCAAATTAAGTGCATTCAAATGCGCCCAATTCAGCAATTTTAGTAAAGCCTTCTCTAAGGATGATTTTTTGCTACCTAATATTGGTATCACAATGAGTCTTGTAGGGATATAGTAGTCAATTTGGATGTTGAGTCTTTTACTCCTTATCATGATTTCATAGGCTATATGGGCTATGAAACTTATAGACAAACTTTTCAAGATCCATGCATAACCATGAGAAGGAGAAAGAGGTGACAAGACAAACAAGCCTTGAACTTGAAATTTTTTTAAACAAAATTCAAACAAGGAAAGTTCACATTGGGTTCACCAAAATATAGAGGAGTAAAATCCAACCACTACAAATGGTGGTCAAACCCCCCAAGGATTCGATATCCTACTCTTTTCTTGGAGTGCCATTTTGGGCACTGTCAGCTCAAAGTTTCTCTTTGTATGGTTGATGTATGTATAGCTAACATTTATTAATCAATAGAAATATTTTAACCATAGAAGGTAGATAGTTTGGCTATAAGGGCTCCCAAGATGACTTTGTTAGATCTTTGTCTAAGACGCACATGCAAGTCATGGACAATACTATAGCATGAAAACATCTTGTACAAACAAAGTATGAAAACCTCTACCAAAAATAAACCAAATGAAAAAGTACTATTCTATCTATTAAATACTACTTAGATAGACTAGAAACAAGAAAGTAAACCAATATTGAAGAGGCAATTGAAAGGACAAGAGAAAGGAAGGGATCCTCACAAACTATCCATCTAATGAAGCTTACAACACATCTACGTTTGTTATCATCGTACCTATGCAGATGAATGAGGGAAAAAATAATTGGGTGGGTGTGATTTAAGAGGTTTTTCATAGTCAAAACCTTATTTTGGTACTTCCACCTTCATGGATAGATAGATAGATAAATGATAATAATGCTATGACAAATATTCTAAAACAACATGAGTAAAAAATAACCTAGGATGAAGATACTTCCCTTCAACACCAAAAATAAAAATCTCAATTTTCAAAGTAAGGAAGAATATGATCCTCTCAAGTTGGCAGAGCTTCATTATGAGAAATAACAAGGATAAGAAAAGCCAAAAAAGTGGAAGAAGTTATGTGAGATGAGAGTATGAAGATTAGAGAGCCAAAATATAGTTTTTTATTGATGCAGGAGCATCTTGGGTTCTTGGCAATCATCTGTCACTAAAAAAACAAGCTAGAGTTGATAGATATGCTTGGTAGCTTCCTTTGGGATCTCAGTGATGTTTTCCTGTTTCTACCAATGGGGCTCGGTTATTACTCGGTTCCTTCATTTACCAAGTTGGCTTGGTTGGTTCACCAAGTTAATTCCCTGTCACTCAGTAATCTTGCTCACCGAGTGGTTTATTTTAGATTTTTATTGAGGTCATCTTGTGCATTGAATTTTGGTCATGAAGTTAATGTTTGCATTGATCACTGGGAAGCGTGTGGACCTAGATCTGGTCATTTTATTCTCTAATGATGGATCTGAAGGCTGACTTGTTTCGATAGCCTCTTGTATAAATAAAGTAGTTTTTTGTAGTTGTAGGCAGGGTGGTTAGTTTTTAGAAGATAGGAGATAGGATCTAAAAGTTGAATCCTAGTATGTTGGAGAACTATTGTAACTAAATTATGGCTATATTTGGACGTAATCAGGAAGGCCTTATTGCCCAACGTGTATGAGGTTATTTGATGAAATATAAATGATATTCCCTGCATTCTCTCTCTCCCTATTATGTTATTTCTTCTATGTGTTGTTACTGCAAGGAGCTTGGTGATTAGGGTGCGCTTTTGGCCCCTTTTCATGCTACCCTTGCGTCAGTTATGGTAAAAAAATTCAAATTGGGAAGATATGGAGGCTTGGACATCATTATGATGTAAATGCAAACCCAGGGGTGTTACACTGCCAAGAATTTAAAAATGTAACACTTCAATAGCCAATTCAATTGCAAAGATTCACATGATGAAAATATAATGCATAAAAATATCCTTGGCTTGCATGTTTCTATGAATATTTAGTGGCAAATAGTCAAGAAAACAAGGTGGTGTATGCTAAGACAAGTTGCCTAAAAGTGAAGAGATAAAATTGGTGTTGATTCAACTAAAGGGGAGGCCTATGAAGGTGCAATTTATGACACTACGACATCAAGTTGTATCTCCTATTATAGATACTCATATATTCTTTATCCATCACATTATGTTATTCCTTAGGCAAACCCCAATTCTAATTCACACTTATGTGTTCACTACCATAGAATCTGGCATAAAATAACTATAATTGGGACCAATACATGAAGACACATGAGTTTCTTCTAGAACTGTACATCTCGGTTCATTATACACTCCCCCATTTGAGTGAAAATTTAATAGTTTAATAGTTCAAGGTTTCTTTCTTCCAAAAGGAAGATGCATCATTCATCGTGAAAGGGATTTCTTTAGTATTCATTATGCAATATTTGATGTATCAATATTATTTCTCTTATATGTGGAGGTATCATGAACCTTGTCTTGCAAGCATTTTTGGATCGTATCCCTTCCAAGGTGGCTATCTTGGCCTCTATTTTATCTCTCTTTGAGATGTCAATTTGTTTCATTAGTTTTCTCCTTCACTACATTTGGGGACATTCTTTCTTTGTACCTTGAGGTTCTTCCAATTATGTATGGGTGCCTAATAAAGGGTTATTTGTGTAATATTTATAATATAGTTATTATATTAAGTTTACATAAATTCTTTCTTTTTTTATTAGTCCAATAGAATAGGGTAATGAGTATATGTTATTACCTTATTTTTCAAATTCTATCATAGCATTATCTTTGTCATAATTGAAAACCCAATGATTATATTTTATAGTTCTTTCTTTTCATTTACACATCTAATTGAATATAGAGCACTATAATTTTTTACTTTTCTATTATTCTTAAATTTATGTCATCATTTTATTATTCTAAGGAGATTTAGTATTACAAATTTATAATTAAGTCTAACAATTGTCACAAATTAATAACATAAATTTTCATTTAATTAATTTATTAATTCTTATCAACAAATAACTTAGAAGCTTGGCATATTACTAGTTTAGCATAAATTAATTAAAAGAAAACATTGTTAAAAGATTGAAGACTTAGAAATTACATATTACTAGTGTAGCATAAACATTTAATTGATTAAAATGATAAATATGGTTAGATATTTGAAGACTTTTATATAAAAAATTAATTTTATTAAAAAATTCTAACATAAGTTAAAGTTTAAACAAGAGATAAATGTTTTCCATTTGACACATCAAAAAAAATTGAAGAATAAGTAATGTGGAGAATACATAAACATTTAATCACATGTAGTTTCAAGATAAAATCATAGGTTTCATATGAGATCATTTTGGTTGAGGTTTGGATCCTTTCAGTAGAGGTATTGGCTATGATACAGTTGCTACTTTATTTAATAAGATTAGAGAACATGGAGATGTATCATTTTCCCAAAATGACAACAAAAGAGAAATTAATATGAAAGAAGAGCATGTGGATGAAACAAAACAACAAGTGGAAATAAAACAGTGTGTGTAAGGTAAATTTAAAGAAAGTGTGTGGACAAACATTTTGGGAGGAAAGGAGCATACTATACCAAGCATGTTAATCCCATTATCTCTATTGAGCATTAATGGTTGTCATTAGTATCAAAGGTTATCAAAGACATCGGTCGGTTACTTATGTTAACCTAGTCGGTAAAAGAAAGCTTCACAAGTCAGTCAATCAACTTTTTACACTGAACACATAACAGTTTTACCGAGCATCAGACACCGATACCAAGCGGCAGTAAACACTGAGCACCAATGTAATTATCGAGTAGTATTTACAGTGTTTACTAAGGATCACAAGAAACGGCATAGGAATTAGAAATGGAACATCTATTTATGAAAATGGTTACAACAAAATCATAAAATGTTTTACCAAGATCGAGGATAATTTATTGTTGAGATATTCATTAAATGCGATGAAGATGTTATGTAATTATTTGATCTAGGTTATTTTGTACACCATAGATCTTAGGGTTTTGTCTAAGATATTGTAACCTAATTTTGTATAAGCAGCATAAAGCAGTATGCTATATAATAGTATGTTTGCATCTTTATGATGTAATTGATGTATGAATGAAGAAGCACTTGAATCTTTAGCCAACCTTCAAGATTATCAGTTTTCAGACAAAGCAGAACAGTAAAAAGAGGAAATTAGATTGAGCAGAATCAGAGCAGGCTAACCGAGCAGTTCAGAGAAGAGATTCTCACACTACAAGGTGATATCTAGTTAAGTACTTTAATGATCTGTATCAGACAAGTTGAGTTGTCATTAGCAGATAGTTACCTATTTCTTTCTAATCATTGTAATAGAGCTTTGGTAAAATCTCTTAACAGAGTAGACTTGACATTCTTTTGTAAATCTCTTAACCGAGTGCACACTCAAGTAGTGTTGCTAAAATCCTATCACTAGGTAGATCTAGATGATCTAATATGTTACTCCTAACAGGGTAAGATTACCAGAAGTGATCAACAATTGTAGCCCTAACAGGAAAACCTTTTCTATCTGCAGTAGTGAAGAATTTGTGGGTGTCATCCCCACCGCAATTTTTACCTTCTAACAAGGGTTTCTGCGTTACCAAAATACTTTTGTTATGGGACTGTTATATTGTTGATTTCATGTTATTTACTTTTACAAGTTGAATGGATGAATGATACATGCATTGGATACAAGTTATTTTTCAAGGTTACTACTGTTTGTTGTTTTAGATCTAAAAGGTTTATGAGTTAAAGTTTTTGTGGGCACTGATTCACCCCTCCCCTCTTAGTACCCTACCTCTCCTAATCCAACAATTAGTATCAGAGCATAGTTCTCTTATTGGACAGTTTAACCACTGAAGGGTAAAGATCTAGTCATGGAGAGGTATAAGTTAGATAAAACCATTGAAAATTAGAAGATTCAAATGCAGATGTTTGTTGAGCAGTATAAGAAAGCTAAGGAAGGACTGAAGAAACTACTGGTTGAAAGGAAAAACCTAGCTATTCTGTAAAATGAGATTGGCTACCATGAAGAAACTATTGATGATATATTTGATCACATTGGATCTAGTTTAGGGAGTATTTCTGATGGATCTGAAAGCATAATCTATGATTTTTCTGAAAAGAATTTACACTTAACCGTACAAGTGAAACCACTAAAAATCGGTTAGGAATCACAGATGGTCAGAATGGTAGAAATAATGAACAATGCTAGACAGGCTCAGCAAGAAAGAAATCTAGCTATTGAAGACCGAAGACAAATTACTGAACAACTTCAAGGAAAGAAAGTGAGATACAAAGACTCACCAATTGCCATTTTCAAATATCTAATCAAATGATGGTTGTGAATCAAGAAGTCAACCGAGTAAATGGAGAATTGTCAAGAAGACTTGAAGATGTTGCAATACTCAAAGAAGAGACTCGGAAGCTAATAAATGAAGTGAAAAATCAACAACAACATAATGAAATGATGAAATTAGTTGAAGATAACTCTAAGAAGATTGATGATTTTTTGGTTAATCAAAGAAGATTTGGAAGTAAAGCTGGATTAGGCTATACCGACAAAGGAGAGTCATCACAACAAGCTAAACAAGTCAACAACAATCAAAGTCAAAGACCTAAAGTGTTGACATGTTATCATTGTGGCAAACCAGGACATACTTCTAATGTTTGTAGAAGCAAAGCACAAGGTAAACCTCCTATCACTCCTAACTTTAATGGATATTGTTATTACTATGGAAAATTTGGTCATCAAGCTTATGAGTGTAGAGCTAAACTGAATGAGAAAGCTAACAATTCTACTGTGGAGAAACTATGCTATACTTGTAATAAACATGGACACACTGTACGAGAGTGTAAGGCTAAGATGAAGCAAGTATGGACTCCTAAGTAGAAGACACAATGCAAGCCTTATCAATTGAAGAGACAAGGTAATTATTATGTTTGGGATTACAACACATGGGCTAACTGTATTGCATGTGGTAGATATGGGCACATTGCAACAAACTGTAACAAGAAAAGATGGTTTCGACAATCAAGAAGCTGGACAAGTACTGGAATGGCATGTTTGCATTGTCATAAAGTCGGTCATTTAAGAAAGGACTATAGAGACCGAGCACCAGAAGAAGGTCATGTATTTGAGAGTGGAAACACTATTGCAGATATCATGAGAATTGGGAATTCTATGTGGAGAAAGGCATCTAATGAAAATGCTATCAGTGAAACCTCATCCACTGGATTAGGTGACATCGCTACCTCCACCTAAGGTGATATAGGTATGTATGGGACTAACATTTCAAAATGATTATATTTTTCATGCAATTCCTTATATATGATGAACACGTACTAAATCTACATGAATAAACATGCATTGTGGTTTATATGTTTTGAGCTAACAAAGTTACATAGTCGGTAAAAGTTAGACCGAGCATTGGTTACCCGTCGATAATCACTATTCAAGGTTAACCGAGTATCAGTATCAACTGAGCAAGGAAATCTTGTGTTAACCGAGTAGATGAAAGTTTGTAGTTATCATCGAGCTAATAGTTGTCACGAACCGAAAAGTAGGTCAAGCATTTATTGCATAAAGTTTTGAGTGGGAATACAAAAATTCTATAAATACACAGATGTCAGAGTTTATTTTTTTCACATTGCGATTTCAGAGAGCTAAAGTTTCACAGAGTGTGTTTGAGAAAAGAATCTTTCAAGGTCATTCAAGTTGTTGCAAATCGAACTGAGCATATTCTTCAAGATATTCTGAGTAAGTTAAAACCCTACTAAGCATATTCTTCATACTTACTAAAAACCTAGTTTGTTGAAATGGCATCTATTGCGAGTTATTCTAAAGTTGTGGAAGAGGAAGTTAATCTTATTGTGTCAACAAGCTACAAGGAACCTCATTATAAGTTGCACCCTGAAGTAGCATCACAAATGGATTCAGTAGGTGCTTTTTCAAGCATCTCACCTAGGGTTTTGTTAACTGAAGACATACAATTGTACATTCATTATAAAATTGGCGAAATGGGAAATTTCAATATGTATGTTGCATATTAGGCACTTTGTGATAAGGAAATCAAGCTAAAACCAAAGCACAAAATTGTTCAAACATTAGGACTCACTAATGCCCTATATTTTACAAGAAATTTTAAGAATGAGTGGATTAGGGTTGTGTTAAGCCGATATCATGAAGGCATATTCTAGTTAGAGAAACTGATCCAAGTAACTAAGAGAATGATTAGCAGGGTTACTGGCTACCCTACTACCGACAAAGCCAAAGCATTCAGAAGCGGAACATGAGCTGAAGTTGAGAAAAATACTGGCACAGCATGGGATGGTAGAGCACTAAAGATTGCATCCATTGTGGATCCAGAAGTAAAGTTTGTAGCACACATAATTGGGTATAAGTTTTCCCATTCAAGTAGGGAAAATAGTGTACCGTGTAGTGCAGTAGATATGGCTCATAAAATGATAAAGAAGGGTCATCAGATAGACCTTGCTGAGCTACTACTGAGACAGGTTGAAGAAAACATGAAAACAATCAGGTCACAGAAGTCCAATGCCTCTAAGTTTGGTTTACTACTTGTATGTTTATTTTTCTATCTCCACAAATTATTTCCCTTTGTTGGTCACACTGACTGGATAGATGATAAACGGATCACTTCACAAATTTTTGATATTATGAAAGGTCTAGGAGATAAAGTTAAGAATGTGATAGATAGTTATTTTGAGGATTTTAAAGTAAAGATGAATCTGAGAAGTGGGATTTCAAGTTCATTGGTCAAGAAGTATGAGATGGACATTTGTTTTCTAGTAGACATCGACCATACAATGATTAAAGCTGTAGAACTGAGGAGAAAGTGGCTAGCACCTATGGGCTATGAAATGGATCATGATTTCGGTTTGAAATCAATCGAGGCACTACTAGCATTACCAAAAGAAAAAAAGGTAGAAAGGTTTGGAACCTTTGAAGAAGAAAAATCAAGGATTAAAATAGGGCTTGTCATCGGTAAAATAACAAGAAAAGAAAAGAAAATGAAGAAATTTTTATCTAAGAAGTTTGAAAATGTATTTGACTTGTCTAAGGAGTCATCAGTTGAAACTGCAACCAAAGGTCAGTTAATGTTGGCTAACAAACCATATGACAGTGAAGAAACCAAGTCTAAAGAAGAACAACACTCTAAACCAGTTTCTCCCACACCAGTTCCAAAGAAGAGGTAGTTGCTAGTACAAATAGGTGCACGCACAAGGTCATCAACTGCAGCATCACCACCATAGAAGAAGGGAGCAGACAAAGTAGTAAAACCTAAGGTAGCTACACCAACAAAAACATATGTAAAGAAAGGTCACAAGGTTGTAGCTGAGCCACCAAAGAAAAGAAGAAGGTTAATAAGAAATAAAGAAGATCTTGAGGATGAAGAAGAAGACAACAATTAGTTTTTAGTTGTTAATAATAAAGAAAGACCAATTAATGAGGTAGCAGTAGAGATAATTGAGCATTGAGATCTCTCTGATCCAGAACTTAGCAGATTTGACAGTATGTCAAATGAGGATCAAAACAAAATTGAGGAAGTAGTCATCTAGATGATGATTCACTTTAAATGAGCTCCATTAGAGTTTGAATGATCACTGCCCAAGGCATTAGAGGTGTGAATAAATCAAAAGTGGTCATATGCCTTGGAAATTCAAAGAAAAAGAAGAGAACAAATTCTAGTATCGGTAGCACCGAACATATCTCTTGTTGAGATTAAAGAGTTAATGGACACTTATGTGAAGAGATCCAAAATAAAAGGCCGAGCTATGCTAGTGTTAGATGAGAATCTGGTAGAACTTGATGAGTCAGCTCAACTCATCTAGACTTCAATACTTGTTATCAGAGAGCAAAATGAGAAAATTGCATTTTAAAAGTTGTCTAAAAAGAGACAGAATTCCAAAGGTAAAGGAATATTCATTGATGATAATATAGAAAAGAAGATTAAAGAGTCAAAGGTATCAATTACCAAGGTAATTGACACAACAATTGCATAGGACATTAAGGACAGTTCACAGGATGCACTAGATCTAGCAGAGATCCAAGTGAAGGAGAAAAATGATAATGATGTACTCATTGAGGGCATCAAAAATGGTGATCCTGATGATAGGGATGATGATGATGATGATGATGTGAACCATGCACCAGATAACACACGGGATGAAGGTCAATCTACTGAGTGTGCATTTCCATCATTACCGGGTGAGCTTCCTGTACTTGTTGAAGCAGTTGAAATTCTTTCAATGTAACAACCCAATGGCTTAGACCCCGAGCAACCACAAGACACAACAGGGGAATAAAGCACCGAGACACCTACAGAGACAAACAAACCTAAAGGAAAAGAGGCTACTAATACTGACACAAAGGTGCAAGAAGAGCCTAAGGCAACTGAGGCTAACCCACCTGACACAACATCAGAGGCTCTATCTCAATCAACCAGCACACAGGTTACCGAGGAGTAGAAAAAGGAAGACAATGTGTCAACTGGGAAGACCACTTTGAGGGCAGAAGAGAAATCTATTGTTCTAGTTGCCAAGATTTCACCACAGGAATCAGAGAAGAAGAAGAAGAATAAAAAGAAAGGAAAAGGGTCGGTCACACTAGATGAAATTATTGTGATACCCGGTTGTGACCCAAGGACCCTTAGCCCTGAGGAACTAAGAAAATATGGGGAGTTATGCACAAGGAAAGTAGCACAGGAAAAATTGAGACAAGAGAGTAAGAGCAAGGAGATATTAGAGAATGTAAGAGATATCTTACAATAGGTTGTACCTGAGGTACATGTAGATGAAGACACACCAATTATGGACCAAATTTCTACTCTTGTTGAAGGAATCAATGCCCCATATGTCAATATTGACAAGAGAATAGAACAAAGGATAGAGTCAAGGATTCAGTATAAACTTACAGAAAGAATCAGCCAAGAAGTGGCAATAAACAAAGTTAAATTAGCTAAGGTAATAATTGAGATCAAATCTATAATTCAATTAATTTGTCAATTCTTACTGAAGCTATACACTGTGGAAACCTTCACTATCGAGATTAGTGAAAAGATCAAACAACTAGAAAATGAAATCAAGTCCAGTGCACATGCAACTACAACCGAGACACAAGTTTTTTCAAAGCATATTTTAAGAGTTCAGGAACTTAGGCAGTTGATAGAAGATCTCAGGAAACAAGAAGAGAGGACCAGTGATCAGGTCATTGAAGTACAAACCGAGCTCCTACCCTACCTAAATTTTTTTGAGAAACATATTATCAAAGCGGAACAACTTGTTGCAACACCAAAGATTTCTATGTTGGATAACATCTTTGACATGCATGCACAAGTCAGTCTTGAGCACATTGCTCTCACCAACTTGAAAGAGGAATGGGAAAACCTCTTGGAGTCACTGAAGAAAACCCATCAGCCCATTTTTGATAAGCTGTAAGTATACACTTTTGTATTTGGCATTAATATCAAAAAGGGGGAAAATAATGTATATGCCAAATATGTACATAGAATGCTAAGTATACTACACATTACTGGGAGCATGCACTGAGGGGGAGTATATAGTAAATTTTTTATAAGTATATCTATATATGGCAGAGATATAATTTTTGAGAAATTTTGGTCTGTATACATTAAGGTTTTGATACTAATGCCAAAGGGGGAGATTGTTATCTCTATTGAGCATTAATGGTTGTCATTAGTAGAAAAGGTTATCAAAGACATCGGTCGGTTACTTATGTTAACCTAGTTGGTAAAAGAAAGCTTCACAAGTCAGTCGGTTAACTCTTTACACCGAGCACATAACATTTTTACTGAGCATCAAATGCCAATACCGAGCTGCAGTAAACATTGAGCACCAGTGTAATTACCAAGCAGTATTTATAGTGTTTATTAAGGATCATAGGAAATGGCATAGGAATCAGAAATGGCACATCTATCTATGCAAATGGTTACAACAGAATCAAAAAATGTTTTACCAAGATCAAGGATAATTTATTGTTGAGATATTCATTAAATGTGATGAAGATCGTATGTAATTTTTTGATCTAGGTTATTTTTGTACATTGTAGATCTTAGGGTTTTGTCTAAGATATTGTAACCTAATTTTGTATAAGTGGCATAAAGCAGTATGTTATATAATAGTATGTTTGCATCTTTATGATGTAACTAATATATGAACAAAGAAGCACTTGAAGCTTTAGCCAACCTTCAAGATTATCAATTGTCACACAGAGCAGAATAGTAAAAAGAGGAAATCAGATTGAGCAGAATTAGAGCAGGCTAACCGAGCAATTCAGAGTTGAGATTTTCACACTATAAGGTGATATCTAGTTAAGTACTTTAATGATCTATATCAAACAAGTTGAGTTTTCATTAGTATATAGTTACCTATTTCTTTCTAATCATTGTAATAGAGTTTTGGTAAAATCTCTTAACAGAGTAGACTTGACAGTCTTTTGTAAATATCTTAATCGAGTGCACACTACAATAGTGTTGCTAAAATCCTATCACTAGGTAGATCTACCTGATCTAATATGTTACTCCTAACAGGGTAAGATTGCAAGAAGTGATCAACAATTGTAGCCCTAACAAGCAAACCTTTTCTATCTGCAGTAGTGAAGAATTTGTGGGTGTCATCCCCACCACAGTTTTCACCTTCTAACAAGGGTTTCTGTGTTACCAAAATACTTGTGTTATGGGATTGTTATATTGTTGATTTCATGTTATTTAATTTTACAAGTTGAATGGATGAATGATACATGCATTGGATACAAGTTTTGATTAATGGAAAAACAAGTTTTGAATGGGCCCCGAAACCATATACAATCAGTTTTTGAATGCCAGTAGAGCCACCAGCAGCTCTAAACTAGTAAAACAATAGTAGCCAAAAGGAAGATACACACTAAGACTTAAGCTGCTCAAACCAAAAGTGTAAATCCAACGCTTTACATCAACATCAAATAACTAGGGTTTTCAGGCTCCCTAAACTAGAAATATGGGTTTTGATGGCTCCCATAACCAGACTGGGTTTTAACTTGGGACCCAAAACCATCATGGGAATAGAGAGAATTCCTCTTACAATAACCAGTTGATCTGACAGATGGAACAACCCACCCTATCGGAACCAAATCAGAGAAAAAATAATAGCTTAAACATATAAGCAATTTAAACTTCAGTTGCACCATGATTTCAGGGTTTTGAAAGGTTCCCCCAACCTTCAACAAGGAGATGGGAAAGAGGATAAATCCCCAAGCCACCAAACCACAACTTGCCAGTGAAAAGAAAGAACTAGCAGAGATCTCTGGCAGAACTAAATCCCTCAAGCAATAGATCTAAGATTCCACCCCAATAGGAAGCAGGGAAGAGGAGTAAAGAAGGGGAGACACCTTCATCTGCAAAAGAGCCCAAGACTGAAACCCCACCTCAATAGGGATCCTGCTCTAAATAGCACCAAGAGAGCCATCACCACTCTCCCAAACAAAAGAAGAGAGATGAGAGCCCCAGAAAAAGGCCCACATGAGAGGGTCCTAGGAAGAGGCCATGACGAAAGGATCCCAGAAGAGGATCCAGCACAGCCACCCACCATCTCTAGTTTTCTGTTGCAAAAAAGATCTTCTCCACACCAAAGAGAAGGGGTAGAAAACCCCCCTTAAGCCCACGCCGAAGAAGAGCACCCTGATCCTAGGCTTGATAAGCTCTAGAAGAGAAGGGAGAGAGCTACCAGCGTGAGATCTGCAACATCCCACCGAGAAACCCTATAGACCCTCATGTGGGTCTCCATCACCATCTACAGATTTGCTCTCCTCCTCATTAAAACCAGAGCCCCTTGTCGCACTGCTCCCACCTACTCTGCTCCTGCTTGCTCCCACTCTGCTCCTGCTTCCAAAGACCCTAGTTGCTTTGTTCTTGCTCACTCCCACTTTTCTCTTGCACTCCTAACTTTCGCTCATCATTCAAATGTAATTGCAATGCCATGCATTGGATACAAGTTATTTTACAAGGTTACTACTATTTTTTGTTTTAGATCTGAAAGGTTTATGAGTTAAAGTTTTTGTGGGCACTAATTCACCCCTCCCCTCTCAGTACCCTATCTCTCCTAATCCAAAAAATCCCACATATGGTGATACACAAAGGAACCATAGAGGAGAAAAAAATGGAAAGCAAAAAATATAAATAGCTTAGCTAAGAACTAGTTCGCATCAACTTAGATGAGAAACTAGAAGATGGTATGGTACCTAAAAAAGAGTGGGTAGATAGAAGACGATACTATTGCACTCAAGAATTGTGGAGATAGAATGATATTATATCACAGAGTGTTTATCTTGCAATTATATTTAGATCAATTACATTAAGATACTAAATGTGAGGGCCTTGAATAATCTGTTTGAAGAAAAAAGATAACAAAAGTTACTAATTTCTTAATGAAGATACACAATAGAAAACCCAAGATGAAAAAGAAGAAAATAAATGTTAAATACTATAGACTTTTTGTATTGATCTCTTTGGATAGTTGTTTGTAAGTGTCATAAACTATTTGACCTCTAAAACTTATTTTAAAAAATTACCTTCTATTTAGTTATATGTAAGAACTGAAATAATTACCAAAATGAAATGTATTAGATTCAACATCAAGACATATATTTGATATCATTATTAGCTGACATGTTACATATATTAATATGATCAATAAACAATTAAATAATTTAATTAAGTTTAGGGCTCTTTACGGTGGAATAACAATTGAACAGTGATGACCTACAACTAATTAAATATCTTAAAGGAACGTTTGACAAGTAAGAGACAGTGATTGATGTTCACCGAGCTACTAAAGTATATGTAAGTCAATTAAATCAGTTAACATATTATCATTTATGTCAACTAGTTTTGACTGTACTTATCATGATAGTTACAAACATCTAAAGAAAGAGAATGGGAAAGGAATGAGAAATCTACATGAAGATGGGATGGATATGAAAGATATGGCTATGGTATACATTGGGTAACTTATTGATGAGTCTATGGCATCATGTTGTTGACTTGATTGCTTTACATGATTCTATTATGTATTGAAGATTAGAACTGAACAAGTTTATGTGGTCAGTAAATGAAGATTCCGGTATACATCGAGTAAGTGTTGTGTATACCGAGTATAGTATTAACCGAGATGGTAATCACCAACACATTCTAGTATTGACCGAGTGAAATAAATAAGGTTTATAACAGTCGACTGAATTATGATCTTGAGGTACGAGAAAATGTGTATTGTGTTGATCTAACGACTGAAAAAATTCAAGATTGATCGAATGAAGGAGAATGAAACCTATTAATGATACAACTGTTGAGGAAGATTAAAGTGAAAAAATGAACGGTGAAGATTAAGAGGCAAAATTTATGGATGAGAAGAAAATGGTTTGTGAAGTCTATTTAAGGAGACTTGAGATTCATTATTGAGTCTAGCGGATTTTGATGTTGTAGGAGAAATCACATGAAAAAGATTACTTTCATGCACCATTGATCAAATAGGTTGAAGACAGAACCGAGAAGAACTGCAGACAACACCGAGTATTAGAGAAGCATTAACCAAGAAAGAACAAGTTGGAGGATATGAAGAATTGAATTGATTATTGACCAGAGGAGGTATTTTTGAGCTTAACATAGATTTGAAAATCTGCAAATCAAAGTTGTATTTGAATTAGATCATTACTGTATCAGTTTAACCATTGTTACACATAAATCTCTTAACCGAGTGAGACTTAACAGTCTTTTGTATTTCAATATGACATTCACTAAATGTTGATTGTTTTCTTGTTGACCCCATAGTGAATGCATGGTCAAGGGAAGTGATAAATCCTCTAACCAGTTCACACCTCACAATGTGTTTTGTAACCTTTAACAAGGTTGGCTCCTACCCGAGCTCACTCTAGAAGAGTGAATTATTTTGGGTTACCTGTCCCAGGTGGTTTTTCCCTTAACAGGGTTTCCACGTTAAAAATCTATGTGTTATGTGTATGTGATAAGTTGAATTGTTATTTTACTTTACACATTTCTATAACTGGTTAGATCGGTGAACACAGTATTTAATTTACTGGCAATCGGTAGATGAAGAAAAAGGCATAGTTGATAACTTACCAAGTTGATTATTTGATTGAAAAGTTTTTTTATATACATATGGGAGATTTGGGACTATAGGATAACTAGACGTAACTGATTCAACCCCCCCCCCCCCCCCCCTAGTTATCTAAAATAACAATTCAATTAATGATCAATAAACATGACTTGTATGTGAGTTCATAATGTTTAATAATTGCATACTTCTCTTCTGAGCTAAAATTTCCTTGTTTGATGTTTGCATCAATGCACATCTTTAGAACTCCTGACTATTATCATTTTCTATAATAGAAAGGTATGCGGTGGCACAATCTTGTCGAATGTGTAGAATTCAAACCAGCAAGCTTTGAATATTATATGAAGTTCTCTTTAATACCTTTTTCTTTGGCTTGGAGGATAAACAACACTACAATAAACATCCCTCCCTATTTTGAATTAATTTCAAAGTAAGTTTGTTGGTTTCTAATATTTCAAATACATAAATTGTGGATTTATTTATTTATTTATCTATCTAATTTATGGTGGCTCTTGGTAATTGAAAAGACTTGTTTAAGATTTCATGTTATTATGACTTGTTCAATTTTACTATTAAATTTATGACTACTTAATAAATTTTAATATTTTACGTAAATATATAATTAGATGTATATAGGTTAATATTATATTAAGAGAATAGAGAATGTAAGATACTGAAAAATTCAAATGAGTACATTTTCTAAAATCCTTTTTATCATATGAAGGGAAAATAAAGAATTTTTTAAATAAATAAGTGTTTAGAATATTCCCTCTTTTCTCCACTCCCCTTAAACCAAAATGGTGGAAAAGGTATGTTGATGATACCATTGTTTGTTGGCATCATGATGAAGGTTACTCCCCTTAATACCACAAACACATAATAGAAATAGAGAAACAACAATAATTTGCAAGAACAGAAAATGGGCTTCTTATTATCTCCACAAATGTGTAGTTACAAACTTTTAGAATTACAATATGCAAAGCCACATGGGCATTCCCTTAAAATATTTTGTAGGACAAAGCCTCGAATCATTACCCAAATCTACCCAGAATTGCCCTACAACACACTACGGGTCTTCTTTATATAGGCAATTTCCACCGCCCGAGAAGGTTCCAGAAATTTAGCGCTTAAGGTCGACGATACATAGAATTATTTTATTTTCATAATTTTTACAATAGGGTCGGCTCAAAAGAAATATGAAATATGCTTTTAGGTAGCCAAACTTTCGAAGGCCATAACTTTTTAACTATAGCTCCTTTTTCCTATTGTAACCACTTTTCGGAAATGCCATGATGTGATCTATAGTGCTTGACATGCGCAAGCACCAGTCAGCCAGGGGTTGATCGCAATCCAAAGCCTCTAAGGCCTTCAAAATTGACCTGATAGATTTTGTACCCAAAAACCTCAATAACTTCACCGATACAGATGATGTGGCACTGAATCTCAACTGGTAGGCTAAAATGACTGAGATGAACCTCCAACTATGAAATCAGAACATTCCAAGATCATATGACTAACTTACTAAAAATATTAAGTTTCCATAAATAGCAGCTCTGCACAAGATAGCCCTTATTGAAAAGCAAAAAAAAAAAGTTTTGGGTGATGCAAGATTGCTCTTACACCCAGGATGCTCCTGCATCAGACACCCGGCGTAATTTGAAAAGTGACCCTGTCATGAATCAGGTGTGAAGAGGGAAACCAAGATGGTTAACCTCCTCCTTTGTCAGCCATGATGAATCTTCAACAGGTCATCCTTTCCACTTGACAAGATATTCTTCATATGTCATGTTCTGTGTGCTTCTGCCAACACGACTATCCAATATATCTTCAATCTCCTTGATAGCTGAAATAGTTGCTGGAATACTCCACTGTGTTGCTGTGATCTCATCTTCAACACCTCCTTCATGATACTCTGTCAAATCTAAAATGTTAAACACTGGTGAAATATTTAGCTCACTAGGTAATTCTACCTCATATGCATTTCCTGAATCATGCTTTTTCAATATCTTACATGGCCCAAACTTCTTCATTTTCAACTTGTTGTATGTACCGACTAGAAATCGCTCCTACCGCAAATGAACTAGAACTTCATCTCCAACATGAAATTCCTTATGCCTCCTTTTCTCATCTGCCTTAGCCTTATACTGCACATTCATCTTGGTAATGTGCTTCCTCACCTCCTCATGGATGTTCTTCAAATGTTCTGCAAAATCCTCAACTTCAGCACTACTTATTTCCCCTTTATCTATCTTTCTCAGCTCAAATGCATTTCTAGGACTGCTTCCATATACAATCTGTGGATGATGTGATGAATTAAACTTCAAATCTATCTTCAACTCTTTACTTTCTACTAGTGTCATTCTGTGTGCTGCCTTATTTGGCAAACTGGTTGTTGGACTCAAGTCCATCTGATGACTGATCTTTCTTACTAGTGGTAATCCATTAGGCACATTATCGGATACAATATCCTGAAACTCATTCAAGAATTCTACAACTTCTACAAGTACATCTTCTACTTCCTCTTTCCCAGCCTTTGGAATTAAGGTAAAACACATATGCTCATGTTGCATACCATCCAAGAAACCACATACCTTTTCTTCAGTCTCCTTCAATGGCTTTAGCTTATGTCGCACTCCATCCTTTGTTAGGGAATAGGTATTTGCACGGCCATCATGTACAACACATCTATCAAATTGCCATGGTCTACCCAAATATATATGACATGCATCCATAGATATGATATCACATAGTACCTCATCATGGTACTCGCCAATCTTGAAATTCACTAGGCACTATTCATTGACCATGACCTTGTGGTCATCCTGCACCCAGGCAACCCGATATGGATGGGGATGTTTCTGCCTCTTGAGCTTCAACTTAGTGACCATCTCTTCTGACACCAAATTATTAGTACTGCCACTATCAATAATCACATCACAAAACTTACCCTCACACTTGCACCTAGTGTGAAACAGGCTCCTTCTCTGCTCAGGTTCATTCTCACCACTCAATAGGACTCTTCTGTTAATCAATGTTTCTCCTTTTTCAACATCTTCAGAATTTGATGATCTCGCATCTTCATCTACATGTGCAACTCTGGCATGGCCTTCATTTCTCCTATCTATCCTTCCTTGGAATTGAGGACATTCAAATGCCCTATGACCTTCTTCTGCACAGTGAAAACATATTCCATGGAAGCCTCCTCTTCCAGATCCTTGTCCTCTTCCTCTTCCTCTCTGATCTCTATTATTCTGATCTTGGAAACTATTGGAATTATTTCCTCTCTGATTCTGACTACTACTAGCCTCATCCTTCTTTTTTGGATCTTCATTTCAACCTCCATATGACTGGCCACCAGACCATCCACCATGACCTCTTCCATTTGTCTACTCTCGAACTACTTGTTCAACTTTTCCTCTACTTTTTGGGAAAACTGGTATGCCTCTTCAATACTGTTCTTTCAAACCAAATTTAGCTCTTCTTGAATGATCGGCCTCAACACATTAAGGTAACGGGAAACTTTCTCCTTATCAGCTTTTGCATAGCTTGTTCTAATGAGGATTCGATAGAACTCCTCTATATACTCCTGAACAGATCTTCCCGCTTGCTTCAAACTTAGCATCTTCTTCAGTAGGTCAAACTCATAATCAACAGGAATGAACTGTCACTTCAATTTATCCACCATTCAATCCCATCTTGTAATTTTATCTTTTCCTCTTCTATTTCGCTCAAATTGAATTTCTTGCCACTAGTTCTTCACATGACCTTTCAGTCTGGCCTTCGCAAATTTAACCCTATCAAGATCCTCAACATCCTCATACTCGAAATATTCTTCACATTCATTGATCCAGTTGATCAATTCTTTTGGGTTAAGCTTCCCTGAAAATGTCAGAACCTCAATCTTAGGTCTTTTCCCAATTTTGGAAATGGCTCAAAAAATTCTTTCTTCTTCTTGATTCAAAATTTTGACTTCTCATTCCTATCAGAATTTCCTTCTCCTTCGGCTTCATGCTCACTTTCGTCTCTGACATTAAGATTCATTCCTCTGCGAATCTCCTCTTGCAATGCTCGCACTTATCTCTACAGTGCCCTAATCTTAGGTGTTACAACACCAGCTCTTCCGCCACGTTCCTTTCATGGAGGCATTTTCGCGCTACTTATTGAAACCCTAACCACGTTCCTGGTGCAAACTGCCTCACAGTCAGTGATCTGTTTACACAGAAACCCTAACCCACGGTCCTGGTGCAAACTGTCTCACAATTGGTGATCTATTTACACATTCAAAAACTCCCACTCTAATACCACTTGATGAAGGGTACTCCCCTTAATACCACAAACACATAACAAAAATAGAAAAACAACAATAATTTGCAAGAATAGAAAATGGGCTTCTTATTATCTCCACAAATGTGGAATTACAAACTTTCAGAATTACAATATGCAAAGCCACATGGGCATTCCCTTACAATATTTTATAGGACAAATCCTTGAATCATTGCCCAGATTTACCCAGAACTGCCCTACAACAAACTACGAACCTTCTTTATATAGGCAGTTTCCACCACCCGAGAAGGTTCCAGAAATTTAGCCCTTAAAGCCGACGATACATAGAATTATTTTATTTTCACAATTTTTACAATAGGGTCGGCTCAAAAGAAATATGAAATATGCTTTTAGATAGCCAAACTTTCAGAGGCCATAACATTTTAATCATAGCTCTATTTTCCTAGTGTAACCACTTTTCAGAAACGCCATGACGAGATCTACAGTGCTTAACATGCACGAGCACTAGTCAACTGGAGGTCGATCACGATCCGAAGCCTCTAAGGCCTTCAAAATTGACCTAAAAGATTTCATACACAAAAACCTCAATAATTTCACCGATACAGATGATGTGGCAATGAATCTCAACTGGTAGGTTGAAATGACTAAGATGAACCTCCAATTGTGAAAGAAGAACATTCCAAGATCATATGACCAATTTACTAAAAATAGTAAGTTTCCATAAATAGGAGCTCTGCACAAGATAGCCCTCATTGAAAGCAAACAAAAATATTTTTGGGTGATGCAAGATTGCTCTTACACCAAGGATGCTCTTGCATCAGACACCCAGGGTAATTTGAGAAGTGACCCTGTCACGACTCAGGTGTGAAGAGGGAAACCAAGATGGTTAACCTCCTCCTTTGTCAGCCATGATGGATCTTCAATAGGTCATCCTTTCTACTTGACAATATATTCTTCATATGTCATGTTCTGTGTGCTTCTGGCAACATGACTATCAATCTCCTTGATAGCTGAAATAGTTGCTAGAATACTCTACTGTGCTACTGTGATCTCATCTTCAAAACCTCCTTCATAATACTCTGTCAAATTTGAAATGTTAAACATTGGTGAAATATTCAGCTCACTAGGAAATTCTACCTCATATACATTTCCTGAATCATGCTTCTTCAATATCTTACATGGCCCAAACTTCTTCATTTTCAACTTGTTGTATGTACCAATTGGAAATCACTCCTACCACAAATGAACTAGGACTGCATCTCCAACCTAAAATTCCTTATGCCTCCTTTTCTCATCTGCCTTAGCCTTATACTACACATTCATCTTGGTAATGTGCTTCCTCACCTCCTCATGGATGTTCTTCAAATGTTCTGCAAAATCCTCAACTTCAGCACTACTTATTTCCCCTTTATCTATCTTTCTCAGCTCGGATGCATTTCTAAGACTACTTCCATATACAATATGTGGATGATGTGATGAACTAAACTTCAAATCTATCTTCAACTCTTCACTTTCTGCTAGTGTCATTCTGTGTGTTGCCTTATTTGGCAAACTGGTTGTTGGAGTCAAGTCCATCTGATGATTGATCTTTCTTACTCGTGGTAATCCATAAGGCACATTATCGGATACAATATCCTGAAACTCATTCAAAAATTTTGTAACTTCTACAGGTACATCTTCTGCTTCCTCTTTCCCAGCCTTTGGAATTAAGGTAAAACACATATGGTCATGTTTCATACCATCCAAGAAACCACATGCCGTATCTTTAGTCTCCTTCTATGGCGTTAGCTTATATCGCACTCCATCCTTTGATAGGGAATAGGTATTCACACAACTATCATGTATAGTACTGCTGTCAAACTGCCATGGTGTACCCAACAACATATGACATACATCCATAGATATGATATCACATAGTACCTCATCATGGTACCCGCCAATCTTGAACTTCACTAGGCACTATTCACTGACCATGACCTTGTGGTCATCCTGCACCCAGACAACCTGATATGGATGTGGATGTTTCTGCCTCTTGAGCTTCAACTTAGTGACGATCTCTTATGACACTAAATTATTAGTACTACCACTATCAATAATCACATCACAACACTTACCCTCACACTTGCACCTAGTGTGAAATAGACTCCTTCTCTGCTCAGGTTCATTCTCACCACTCAACATGACTCTTTTGTTAATCAATGTTTCTCCTCTTTCAGCATCTTCAGAATTTGATGATCTGGCATCTTCATCTACATGTGCAACTCTGGCGTGGCCTTTATTTCTCCTATCTATCCTTCCTTGGCATTGAGGACATTCAAATGCCCTATGACCTTCTTCTCCACAGTGAAAACATGTTCCACGGAAGCCTCCTCTTCCAGATCCTTGTCCTCTTCCTCTTCCTCTCTGATCTCTATTATTCTGATCTTGGAAATGATTGGAATTGTTTCCTCTCTGATTCTGACTGCTACTAGCCTCATCCTTTTTTTTTGAATCTTCATTTCAGCCTCCATATGACCGGCCACTAGATCATCCACCGCGACCTCTTCCATTTTTCTTGCTCTCAAACTTCTTGTTCATCTTTTCCTATACTTTTGAGGCATATTGGTAAGCCTCTTCAATACTATTCATTCGAACTAGATTCAGCTCTTCTTGAATGCTTGTCCTGAACCCATTAAGGTAATGGGCAACTTTCTCCTTATCAAATTTTGCATGGCCTGTTCTAATGAGGATTCGATAGAACTCTTTTATATACTCCTAAACAGATCTTCTCACTTGCTTCAAACTTTGCATCTTCTTCAGTAGGTCAAGCTCATAATTAACATGAATGAACTGTCACTTCAATTTATCCACCATTCGATCCCATCTTGTGATTTTATCATTTCCTCTTCTATTTCGCTCCAATTGAATCTCTTGCCACCAGATCTTTGCATGACCTTTCAGTTTGTCCTTCGCAAATTTGACCCTATTAGGCTCCTCAATATCCTCATATTTGAAATATTCTTCACATTCATTGATCCAGTCGATCAATTCTTCTGGGTTAAGATTCTCTAAAAATGTAGGAACCTTAATCTTAGGTCTTTTCCCAATCTTAGAAATGGCTCAGAAAAGTGTTTCTTCTTCTTGATTCAAAACTTTGACTTCTCCTTCCTGATCAAAATTTCCTTCTCCTTCGGCTTCATCCTCACTTTAGTCTTTGACATTAATATTCATTCCTCTGTGAATCTCCTCTTGCAATGCTTGCACTTGTCTCTATAGTGCCCTAACCTCAGGTGTTACAACACCATCTCTTCTGCCATGTTCCCTTCATGGAGGCATTTTTGCACTACTTGTTGAAACCCTAACCACTGTCCTAGTGCAAACTATCTCATAGTCAGTGATCTATTTACACAGAAACCATAACTCACGCTCCTGGTGCAAAATGCCTCACAATCAGCAATCTATTTACACACTTAGGAACTCCCGCTCTAATACCACTTGATGAAGGGTACTCCACTTAATACCACAAACACATAACAAAAACAAAGAAACAACAATAATTTGAAAGAACAGAAAATGAGCTTCTTATTATGTCCACAAATGTGGAATTACAAACTTTCAGAATTACAATATGCAAAGCCACATGGGCATTCCCTTACAATATTCTATAGGACAAAGTCTCGAATCATTACCCAAATCTACCCAGAACTGCCCTAGACAACACTACGGGCCTTCTTTATATAGGCAATTTCCACCTCCCGAGAAGGTTTTAGAAATTTAGCCCTTAAGGCCAACGATACATAGAATTATTTTATTTTCACAATTTTTATAATAGGGTCGGCTCAAAAGAAATATGAAATATGCTTTTAGGTAGCCAAACTTTCGAAGGCCATAACTTTTTAACCATAGCTCTATTTTCCTTTTGTAACCACTTTTTGAAAACACCATGACGAGATCTACAGTGCTTGATATGCGCAAGCACCAGTCAGCCGAGGGTTGATCATGATCCGGAGCCTCTAAGCCCTTCAAAATTAACCTAAAAGATTTTGTACCGAAAAACTTCAATAACTTCACTAATACAGATGATGTGGCAATGAATCTCAATTTGAGAAGTCACCCTGTCACAACTCAAGTGTGAAGAGGGAAACCAAGATGGTTAACCTCCTCCTTTGTCACCCATGATGAATCTTCAACAGGTCATCATTTCCATTTGACCAAATATTCTTCATATGTCATGTTCTATGTGCTTACGCCAACATGACTATCCAATATATCCTCAATCTCCTTTATAGCTGAAATAGTTGTTGGAATACTCCACGTGCTGCTATGATCTCATCTTCAACACCTCCTTCATGATACTCTATCAAATCTGAAATGTTAAACACTAGTGAAATATTTAGCTCACTAGGCAATTCTACCTCATATACATTTCCTAAATCATGCTTCTTCAATATCTTACATGGCCCAAACTTCTTCATTTTCAACTTGTTGTATGTACCAACTGGAAATCACTCCTTTTGCAAATGATCTAAGACTTCATCTCCAACCTTAAATTCCTTATGCCTCCTTTTCGCATCTGCCTTAGCCTTATACTACGCATTCATCTTGGTAATGTGCTTCCCCACCTCCTCATGGATGTTCTTCAAATGTTCTACAAAATCCTCAGCTTCAGCACTACTTATTTCCCCTTTATCTATCTTTCTCAGCTCAGATGCATTTCTGGGACTACTTCCATATACAATCTGTGGATGATGTGATGAACTAAACTTCAAATCTGTCTTCAACTCTTCATTTCTGCTAGTGTCATTCTATGTGCTGCCTTATTTGGAAAATTGGCTCTTGGACTCAAGTCCATCTGATGACTGATCTTTTTTATTGGTGGTAATCCATCAAGCACATTATCAGATACAATATCCTGAAACTCATTCAAAAATTATGCAACTTCTATAGGTACATCTTCTACTTCCTCTTTCCCAGCCTTTGGAATTAAGATAAAACACATATGCTCATGTTGCATACCATCCAAGAAACCACATACCTTTTCTTCAGTCTCCTTCAATGGCTTTAGCTTATGTCGCACTCCATCCTTTTTCAAGGAATAGGTATTCACACGACCATCATGTACAACACATCTGTCAAATTGCCATAGTCTACCCAACAACATATGACATGCATCCATAGATATGATATCACATAGTACCTCATCATGGTACCCACCAATCTTGAACTTCACTAGGCACTGTTCACTAACCATGACCTTGTGGTCATCCTGCACCCAGGCAACCCGATATGGATGTGGATATTTCTAACTCTTGAGCTTGGACTTAGTGACCATCTCTTATGACACCAAATTATCAGTACTACCACTATCAGTAATCACATCACAACACCTACCCTCACACTTGCACCTAGTGTAAAACAGGCTCCTTCTCTGCTCAGGTTCATTCTCACCACTCAATAGGACTCTTTTGTTAATCAATGTTTCTCCTCTTTTAGCATCTTCAAAATTTGATGATCTGGCATCTTCATCTACATGTGCAAGTCTGGCCTAGCCTTCATTTCTCCTATCTGTCCTTCCTTGGCATTGAGGACATTCAAATGCCCTATGACCTTCTTCTCCACAGTGAAAACATGTTCCATGGAAGCCTCCTCTTCCATATCCTTGTCCTCTTCCTCTTCCTCTCTGATCTCTATTATTTTGATCTTGGAAACGATTGGAATTATTTCCTCTCTGATTCTAACTGCTACTGGCCTCATCCTTCTTTTTTAGATCTTCATTCTGGCCTCCATATGACAGGCCACTATATCATCCACCGTGACCTCTTCCGTTTTGTCTGCTCTTGAACTTCTTGTTTAGCTTTTCCTCTACTTTTAAGGAAAACTGGTAAGCCTCTTCAATACTATTCATTTGAACTAGATTCAGCTCTTCTTGAATGCTCGACCTCAACCCATTAAGGTAACGGACAACTTTCTCCTTATCAGCTTCTGCATGGTCTGTTCTGATGAGGATTTGATAGAACTCTTGTGTATACTCCTGAACAGATCTTCCGGCTTGCTTCAAACTTTGCATCTTCTTCAGTAGGTCAAACTCATAATCAACATGAATGAACTGTCACTTCAATTTATCCACCATTCGATCCCATCTTGTGATTTTATCATTTCCTCTTCTATTTCACTCCAATTGAATCTCTTGCCACTAGATCTTTGCATGACCTTTCAGTCTGTCCTTCGCAAATTTGACCCTATTAGGCTCCTCAATATCCTCATATTTGAAATATTCTTCACATTCATTGATCCAGTCGATCAATTCTTCTGGGTTAAGATTTCTTTTAAATTTAGGAACCTCAATCTTAGGTCTTTTCCCAATCTTGAAAATGGCTCAAAAAAGTGTTTCTTCTTCTTGATTCAAAACTTTGACTTCTTCTTTCTGATCAGAATTTCCTTCTCCTTCGGCTTCAGCCTCACTTTCATCTCTGACATTAGAATTCATTCCTCTCTGAATCTCCTCTTGCAATGCTCACACTTGTCTCTACAATTCCCTAACCTTAGGTGTTACAACACCAGCTCATCTGCCATGTTCCCTTCATGGAGGAATTTTCATGCTACTTGCTGAAACCCTAACCAGAGTCCTAGTGCAAACTGCCTCATAGTCGATGATCTGTTTACACAGAAACCATAACCCATGGTCCTAGTGCAAACTTCCTCACAATCAGCAATCTATTTACACACTCAGGAACTCTCACTCTGATACCACTTGATGAAGGGTACTCCCCTTAATACCACAAACACATAACAAAAATAGAGAAACAACAATAATTTGCAAGAACAGAAAATGGGCTTCTTATTATCTCCATAAATGTGGAATTACAAACTTTCAGAATTACAATATGCAAAGCCACATGGGCATTCCCTTACAATATTCTGTAGGACAAAGCCTCGAATCATTACCCAGATCTACCCAGAACTGCCCTAGACAACACTACGAGTCTTCTTTATATAGGCAATTCCCATCGCCCGAGAAGGTTCCAGAAATTTAGCCCTTAAGGCCAATGATACATAGAATTATTTTATTTTCACAATTTTTACTATAGAGTCAGCTCAAAAGAAATATGAAATATGCTTTTAGGTAGCCAAACTTTTGGAGGCCATAATGTTTTAACCATAGCTTCGTTTGCCTATTGTAACCACTTTTTGGAAATGCCATGTCGAGATCTACAATGCTTGCCATGTGCGAGCGCCAATCAGCTAGGGGTCGATTGCGATCCGAAGCCTCGAAGGCCTTCAAAATTGACCTGAAAGATTTCGTACCCAAAAACCTCAATAACTTCACCAATACAAATGATGTGGCAATGAATCTCAACTAGTAGGCTGAAATGACTGAGATGAACCTCCAACTGTGAAATCAGAACATTCCAAGATCATATGACCAACTTACTAAAAATAGTAAGTTTCCATAAATAGTAGCTTTGCACAAGATAGGCCTTATTGAAAAGCAAACAGAAATATTTTTGGGTGATGCAAGATTGCTCTTACACCCAAGATGCTCCTACATCACATCATGATCTTGACAAACTAGAAGATTTCCGCATCCGCCTTAATAGCCTTGCTCATAGCATCTCCTTCACCAAAGAAATTGAGTCTAATCTCCAAATCCCTTTCCTGTAGATCCTTCTCATAAGAAAACATTATGGGCCCCTCGCCCACAAGCTTTCTCTCAAATCCACCCACATAATCTCTACCTCTAGTCTTCCTCCCATCATGTCCCCACCCAAAAGGCTAGCATACTCAAAACCCTTACCATCAAAGCCATTCACATTTATGATAAAGAAAAATTTGATCAAGTGTTGGCTCACCTTTGCAGGGTTCTCAAATTAAATGGTTACAACAACAAGAAAATTTATACTGCCTTCAAACAAGCCAAAACAAATTTCATATCCAAGTCCAATTCAACCCAACCTCAACCTGTCCCCTTTGCCTCTCTCCCCTACATTAAAGTAATCTCTCACAAAATATCCAATATTTTGGGAAAAAAAAGACCTTCATTGTGCCTTCAAACCCATATCCACTCTAAGGAGTTTTATCCCTTCTATCAATAACTATAGAGACATTCTTCTGAACTTGGGATTTTATAAGGTGGTTTTCTCATGTGGTACACCTTACATTGGAAAAATGGGTCACTCTTTTAGTAGTACGATCAAAGAAATTAGTGTTGATATTACATGCAAGTGAGTTTCCAAGTTGACCTTGGTTGAACATTCTTCTACTACTAAGCATTGCATATGTCTTGAAAACACTCAAATTATGTTTAGAGAGGGAAACTTCTTGAAGAGGAAACTCAAAGGAGACATTGATATTAGTAACCACCCCTCAAACCTAAACTGTGATGAGGTTTGGGGTCTTAGCTCTTCTTGGAACCCTTTACTTTCCAACCATACAAATTACCAAATTATCTAGCCTAACCTCTCTCCCCCTCTCTTCCCTCTCCCCCTCCCTTTTCCTTTCTTATGTTGTGACATCTCTTCCCATCCCATTTCTTCCCACTGGTAATTTTGTTGGCCTCTTTTTTCTTCATCCTTTTTCTGCTCCCCTCCCCCTCTTCTCTTGTGGGTCTTTCTTGCTCCTGTGATTTTCCCTTTTTAGGGATTCTTTTTTCTTTATTTTAGCATCTTTAGAGTTATGTAGTTTAATTTTAATAGTAAATTTGATCTTCTTTCCTTCCTCATTTTTATTTGGTTGTGTACATATGTGTGTCTAGTATGTATATATTTATGCATTTATTTATTTTTTGCATTTATACACACTAAACATTACTTTCAAGTTTGTAATTCTGATTTTCTCTTTTCATTTATTTTTATACACAAACACAAAAAAAAACATATGTACATGTGTTTGTGTGTGTGTGTGTGTGTGTATAGATATGTGTCTGTGTACATATATGTACATGTATATAAGTATATATATTTATGTATGTGTATAGGTACATATCAATGGGTGTGGGTGTGTGCGTATACACACACACACACATATAGACACACATGCACATGCACTTGTAGATTCATTTTTACATTGATATTTTTGTTTGTATGCAATTGCATACTTTTGTAAATAGGCACACACTTACATACATACTTATTGCATGTTGGGTTTTCTTTTTTGCTTCTTTTTATTTAAGCCTCAGTTTAACCTTGTTTTGATTAAGTAAAATCAGGTTTTGAAAGGACCCAAAACCTTGTACAAAGAGCATAGAAAGATAGAACATTGAAAGATCATAAAACAACTATGGAACACCACCCAACAAATTATAGGAACTAACCATAGTTCCTAACAAAGGGACCAAAAACCAGCCCATCTAAACACAACAAAGGACCATCAAGATTTACATTTTGGCCCATCCTTATGAGAATGTAAAGACATATAATATGAAGGTTTGGAAAATTTGACTTTTTTTCCTTTAACTAATGTCCATCCATCATCCATCTTCTCAACAACCTTTTACGAATCCAAAGATAAACCTAAAGAGCCTACTAAAGGGCAAGCAACATCAACAATCACAGAAGGAATAGGGGTAGCACCACCACCATGCCCCAAAACCCTCCCAGGAAAAACATGAGCATCAAAACCCATAGCAAGAGGAGATAGGAAAACTGAACCAGAGATAGTCTCAATGTTCTAGACAGAGACATCAGCAACAAAAGGGGCAATATTAATATTCTAAACCAAAGTTGCCTCTAAGACAACATTTGTAGCGTCCAAGATAGCATCAGTAGAATCAGCCAATGTATGATCAGTCTGAGGAGAGAAAGTAGCCACACCCCCATCCTTGAAAACTTTTTGAACTGTATAATGTTGGTCAGAAACCCCCAACCACCAAGAAGACAATTTATTCGATCTAACCTTATCAGAAGAACACCATGTAGCAAGATGGCCAATTTTGTGATATTTCCTGCATCTAAATGGAATACCCTCATAATCAAGGTTCTGAGTCCAAGATCCCTTTGAAGAAGCCAAAGTAATCTTCTCAAGGAGACCCTTAGAAACATCAACCTCCACAAGAATACGAGCATACATCATCTTAAAAAAATTAGTAGAATCTAAGTCAACCATCAAGAAATCCCCAATGGCCTCCCCCACAGCCTCCAAGACTGAGTCTAGCCAGAGATGAAGGGGAAGATTCGACAATCTTAGCCATAAGGGAATTTTATTAAAATATTTAGAAAGAGGATCAAACCCCTAATACCAGGGTTTGGCCATCAGGGGGAACCACTCCTCCCAAGAGAAATAATTGTTACACAAAATAGTGTTCCTATCTGTAGCATTTTCAAATTTCACAATAAAAAAACCCCTTGCCACAGGGTAAATCTAAACTCTATCAGTTATGATGGGCTCCCAATGTTTGGATATCCAAGCATGTAAGTCGGGAAGAGAGGGCCAAAAACCCCTAAAATGAAAAATAGCAGTGGTAGAAGAGAAATCCTCAACATTTTTGAAGGATGAGAAATCATGATGCGCTACTTATAGAAATAGGCAGCACTGAAGGATGAGATCCCCCACTCCCAATAGAGGATAGGCCATAGATACCTACTTCAAAATCAGCCACATCAACATATGAAATCGATGAACTCCCCTTAGCCACCTAAGATCTAGAGAAGGCCATCTGGGAAAACCCTAGCAATGTCTGAGACAGCCCATAAGCAGCAACACCAGCCACAACAATAGAAATAGGAAACTACCCAGAAGCAACACCCACAGGCAAAAATCCATCAGACACTGCACTAGGGGAAGCCCCAATAGGACGCGTAGCCAGAGTAGTTGAGTTACAACTAGGGACCCCTGCAAGGACATGGGCGGGAATTGCGTTAGTTTGAACTGGAGCTGAGCGCGTCATTTTCCGTTAGTTGTGCAACAAGTTAAGTTTTATATTCATATGTATTTATGTGTTTTTGTATTTATTTATGTGTTTTTCTATTGGTGTATGTGTATTCATAGGCACATACCCACACACAAACACATTGCCTATGGATTTGTTAATTTGTTCTTCATTTATTTTCTTTTTATTTAGTATTGTATTATATATGTTTATTATTTTTTAACTATGTTCTTGTATCTTTTTGTTTAGTTGTGTGTTCCTTTAGTTTCTTTTCAGGACTTTGTGTTTTCTTTTTCTTTTTTCCTAAGTTTGTAGATTAATTTGGGCTTTTCTTTGTTTTATTTTTATGCTATCACTTTTAACATGGGTTTTCTTATTTATGTTTTCTTTGTTTCTTTTTCTTTCTTTTATCATCATGGTTTTCTCGTATTTTTTTCCACAGCCTTTTTCCTTGCCCCATTTTTTGTTGGCTTGGTCTACCATTCACTTATTTTCACTCTTCTATCACTCTTTCATCCTGATGATGGATAGAGTATGATCTGAAAAGTTGATGCAAAAACTTATATACACAATCAAGGCCAAAACTAATATCCATCAATTTGAATGGATTGTGAAAAACCAATTCATTATATATTACACATATTCACAAAAAAAGTGGATGGAGAAAAGTCATCACATCTCTAGAGTCTAGGTAAGGCTAAAGCATAGAGGATTTTAAATTCTTAGCCAAAATAGGGGAGGGTTGTGGGATAGTATTTGATGAACTACAATTGATTGAGAACCTGATTGATGAACTTCAAGTGATTAGAGATCACTGAGCACTGAATTGATATGTAAGATAATTAAATCAGTTTTTATGTTGTCATTGATGTAAACTAGTTTTGATAGTACTTATCATATTAGTTGCAAATATCTAAACATCTGTAAAGAGGAGAGAAAAGATGTAGATCCAAGATATCTACATAGAGGAAGATGGATATGACAGATGAGGATAAGGAATACTCTTGGTAACTTATTGATGAGTCTATGACTTCATATTGTTGACTTGATTATGTTGCATTAATCTGCTATGAAGTTGGAAGTAAAATATTGCAAAGCAGTGTGGTCGGTTAATGAAGCATTCTAGTATATACCAATCCAGTGTTGTGTATACCGAGTGATAGTATCAACCGATCTTGTGTTCACAGACACATTTCTTTGTTAACCAAGTATGGACAAAAGAACTAAATGATTAGTTTAGTTGACAAAATTTGATGAGCTATAAAGTGTTATGATTTCGAGGTTGAAGATAAAGTTTGTTACGAGATCAATGGCTAAAAAAATTTGAAGAAGATCTAAAGGATAGAAAAAAAATGTGTTAGTGACACATCAGCTGAAGAAGGTTTAAGAGGCAAAATCAATGAAGGAGATTAATCGGCAAAATCTGATGGATGAGAGTAAAACAGTTTACTTGTCTATTTAAGAGACTAGGATTTCACAATGAAACTTATGCTGGAGGAAGGAGACTATAGAGATATCATGTGAACATTGCTTCATGCTTGCTTGATCAGACATGTTAAAGGAGAACCAAACTGTAGAGGTCACCGAGCGTCAGAGAGCTTTTACCAAGGGACAGTAAGTTATTGAATATTGATGAATTGAATAGAAATATTGATCAGAGGATTTGTATGGGCTTAAGAATAGATCTGAACATCTACAAAGTCAAGTTGTTTTGTAATCATGAATATCACCTGCTGTTACAGTTTAACCATTGTAAATAGATAAAATCTCTTAGCCGAGTAAACTTGAAATCCTTATATGTCATTCATAGAATGTACATTGTTATCCTGTCAACCCCATAGTGAATGTTGGTTGGATGATAACTATTAGTGTTAAATCCTCTAACAAGTTCACACCTTACAGTGTGTTTTGTAACCTTTAATAGGGTTGGCTCTTCACTGAGCTCACTTCAAAAGAGTGAAAATATTTTGGGTTACCTGTCCCAGGTGGTTTTTCCCTTTAAAGGGTTTCCACGTCAAATCTCTTGTGTTATGTGTTTATGTTGTGATTGTTTGGATATCATACTTTCCATGTTGCATATTTGATTTGGCCAATAATCACTATGAGCAATTAACTGGTAATCGGTAAAGTCACAGACAGTTTAGTATATATTGTTTACCGAGCTGCAAAATTTAGCTAAATTTGTTTTAAGTGGTACATTTTGTATTTAGGACTGTGGATAACTGATTCACCCCCCTCTCAGTTATTCTAACAGTTGGTATTAGAGCATATTGGTTTCTTGGAACAAATTTTTAAGGACTTCAGCATAAAGATCACAAAATGTACAAGAGGGACATGCCAAAGCTAAACAAGGACAACTTCACAATATGGAAAAGCCGAATGAAACTGCATATATCTAGAATTGGAAATTCTGCCCTCACTCTATTAGAGAATAGATACATTGCACCGTCTACTGGACCTTTGACTCTTGATCAATTGAGAGATAGACATGAGCATAATATTACTATGATGGAGATTGTTGCTACTCTATCAGATGCCAAATTTGAAGATGTCAAAGATTGCCTTACTGCTAAGGAGATGTGGGATAAACTTACTCAAGTTTATAGTGGTGATGCACATGTCAAAAGAGCTAGAGCAGAAAGTTTAAGAGGAAGATTCGATGATATGAAAATGAAAGAAGGAGAAAATATAGTACAGTATACAAACCGAATAAAGGAGGTAGTTAATCCTATCATATGATCTGATGGTGTCATTGATGAAGATACAGTGGTAAGAAAAATTCTAAAGACTTTATTGCCTATTTATGCAATCAGAATTTCTACAATACATGAAATGAGGTCAGCACCTAATAGTACTCTCACACTTGATAATCTAATTGGTAAGCTAACAACTTTTGAACTAAACAAATTTTATAATAGTGTTGTTCCATCTATTGAATCTTCTTTTATGTCTTCTCTGAAGATCGATAAATCTAGCAATAGAAATAATAGGGATGATAGTGGTAGTAATATCGATGATGAGCTTGATGAGCTTGAAGCTCTTATGGCTAGGATATTACCTAAAGGTAAAGGTAGATATAGAGGTAAATTACCTTTAGCATGTTTTAACTACAAAGAAGTTGGTCATATTGTTGCTAGATGTCCAAATAGGAAAGAAGATGACAGAAACAAAGACTCAACTGGTGAAGGAAGCTATGGGAGAAGAAGTAACAAAAGTTACTAACACTACAACAAAGATAACCGAGACAACAATGATAAGTGAAAAAAGGCATGCTATATTGCTGAAGAGAATGAATATGGTTCTAATATAGATGATGATGTTGAAGTAGTATTTATTGCGATGAAGGATGACTCTGAGGAAAAAGAAAGGTATGTAGAGACAGCGCTCATTTCTAAGGTTAATAAGAATGATACATGGATCATTGATAGTGGTTGTACACATCACATGACTGGTGATGAAGAAAAATTTGATCATCTAGAGCAATATAATGGAGGATCTATAAAAATAGGTAATGATACTCCATGTATGGTTAGAGGAAAAGGATCTTAATTGATAAATGATAAAATAAGATGTGATAATGCTATTGGGTAGAAGGACTAAACTACAATTTGCTAAGTGTGGCATAGCTTAACAACTCAGGTCACTGAGTAGCTTTTAAGAGCAAGAAGGTAAAGATATTTGATGATGGAGGAAAACTTGTTGGAACAGGGGGACAAACCAAAGGTAACTTGTTTTATCTTGATAATGATGGGTCTTCTTGTTTAATGATGAAAGATGAGGATGCATGATTATGGCATAAAATGTTATGTCATGTAAACTTTGATAACATGATCAAGATAAGTAAGAATAAAAAGGTTAGAGGTCTACCTAGCCTAGCAAAGCCGGATTATGTAATGTGTCATCAATGTCAGAAAGGTAAGATGACAAAATCTAGTTTTAAGAGTAAAGATTATTCAACAAAGAAAATTTTGGAGCTAGTTCACACCAACCTATGTGGTCCCATGAGAACATAGAGCCACTATGGAGATAGATACTTCATTCTCTTTTTTGATGATTACACTAGATTGATGACTGTAATGTTCTTAAAAGAGAAATCATAAGCATTTAATATGTTTAAATGGTATAAAGAAAAAGTAGAGAAAGAAACTAGGAAAGAACTGAAATTCTTGAGATCTGATAGAGGTGGTGAATTTATTTATGATGAATTTACTAACTATTGTAATGAGCATGGTGTTAAAAGACAGGTTTCAGCACCGAGAACACCTCAACAAAATGGGATTGCTAAAAGGAGGAATAGATCAATTGTTGATTGTGCAAGGACACTGATGATAGAAAATAATGTGGCTCAAAAATACTGGAGAGAAGCAGTTAGTACAGCTGTATATGTTTTGAACCAAGCACAATTGAAGAAGGACACAAATAAAACACCCTATGAGTTATGGTTTGGTCACAAACCTACTGTAAGTTACTTCAGAATTTTTGGTGCAAATGTTTTATTCTGAAAGATGAAAGAAATGGAAAGTTTGACTCTAAAGGGGATGAAGGGATATTTCTTGGATATTCCACTAAAAGAAAATCTTAGAAGTGTCTAAATAAAGTTACTAATAAAATGATTGAAAGTACTAATATCAGGGTTGATGAATTTGACACTAAGAATGGTGAAGAAAGCACTAGGGAGCTGCAATACTATGGTAGATTCACTTACATTGAACATCTAGAGTACCTACTGAAGCATCAAACTGTGTCAATCGGGCATCAGGAAAACAACACCAAGGAATAGGAAAGAGAAACCGACGATCAGGAAGGAGCTACCGAGTAAGGGAATGAACCTAAATAGGATGAACAACAAAGAAGAGATCAAGTGCTGGCAAGATTTGTCAAAAGACATCATCTTGAGAACCAAATCATTGGCGATAAGAAAGCTAGCATGCTGACAAGAAGTAAGTTGAGACAAGGTACATGCTTAGTTTGAGAGTTTGAACCGAAAAATGTTAAAGTTGCATTGGAGAATGAAGAATGGATAAATTCAATGAATGAAGAGATAGAACAGATAGAGAAAAGCAAGACATGGACTTTAGTATCTAGACCTAAGGATAAGAATTTTATTGGTACTAAATGGATTTTCAAAAACAAGCTTAATGAAAATGGAGAGGTTACAAGGAATAAAGCCAGACTAGTTTGCAAGGGGTATGCATAGGAGGAAGGAATAGATTATGGTGAAACCTTTGCACCTATTGCTAGACTAGAAGGAGTTCGCATGTTACTGGCCTATGTAGCACATAAGAAATTTAAAGTTTTTCAAATGGATGTTAAATCTACATTTCTGAATGGGATACTACAAGAGGAGGTCTACATAGAACAACCAAAAGGGTTTGTTGATCTAGACAAGAAAGATATGGTATGTAGACTACACAAAGCTTTATATGGTTTGAAGCAAGCATCGAGAGCCTGGTATGAAAGGTTACACACTTATTTGTTAAGTATTGGTTTTGTTAGAACTAGTGAGAACAACAATTTGTATGTGAAAGGAGATTCTGATGATACTGATTGCTGAAATATTTGTGGATGATATTATTTTTGGAGGACAAGATCACATCTGTAATCATTTGCTAATGAGATGAGAAAATAATTTGAAATGTCTATGTTTGGAGATATTAAGTTATTTCTAGGCTTACAGGTTATTCAACAGAATGATGGACTTTTCATCACACAATCCAAGTATATCAAGGAAGTACTGAGAACATTTGGCATGGAAGATGGTAAACAAGTTGGAACACTGATGGTCATAGGCTACAAACTAACTAAAGATGATGAAACTATAGAGGTAAACCAGACACTGTACCGATCTCTAATTGGTAAGTTGATGTATGTAGTACATAGTAGACCAGACATTACACATGTTGTGGGGATAGTTGCTAGATTTTATGCAAATCCTAGGGAGTCACACATGGTTGCTACAAAAATAATCTCGAGATACCTAAAGAAAACAAAGGACTATGGATAATTGATTCACCCCCCTCTTAGTTATTCTAACAAAGGACTATGGATTATGGTATTCTAAGGAAGGGAAGTTTGAACTAAGAGTCTACACTGATGTAGATTGGGCTGGAAATATAAATGATAGAAAAAGTACAACAGGAGGAGCATTTTTATTTACTGAAAGACTTGTTACTTGGACAAGTAAGAAACAACCTTGTATTTCCCAATCTACTGCCAAAGCAGAGTATGTTGTTGCTGCTACAAATTGTTCAAACTTTTGCTTACATCAAGCAAGTGTTGGAAGGTATGAATGAGGTAATCACTGAGCCAGTGATTATATATTATGACAACACTAGTGCAATAAATATTTCAATGAATCCAGTGATGCATTCCGAAACAAAGCACATATCTATCAAGTATAACTACTTAAGAGAACAAGTACAGGAATAGCAAGTAAAACTGGAATATGTTACATCAAAAGAGTAACTTGTTGACATATTTACCAAGCCTCTACCAAAGGAAATATTTGAGTACTTAAGGACTATACTAGGCATCTGTCCCCTATCTACCGGTCACTAATGTGATCTAGAGGTTGCATCAGCCTAATCCTATCAAAGGATCACTCATGATGATGCAACATAGCTCACACTTTGGATTTTATCTAAGGTTGTGAAAGATTTGAGGAACCAGAATAGAGATTGGCAAATCAGTATACCGAGATACAGTGTATGCACCGAAAAAAAGTGAGTTACTTGGCTACTACAGAGATGAAGGTTTTATATTTTTCTTTGGCATTGTTTTCAAAGGGAGAGAGATCTCAATATGAAATAGAGAAGAAAATGGAAGAGAAGTCATGTAGGGAGAGAGATCTTATGGACAAAGATCATGGAACATCTATCTAAGGGAGAGATAATCTAAGAGTTGAGCTAAGAACAAATCCATAGAAGAAAGTATGCACATACAATGCTATCATGTAATGTAGTGATTAAACATATTAAATATCAAGCTAAGGGAGAGCTTACATCATTTCTTACATAGTTGTAGAATACATGTTTGGTATGTGTATGGTATATTTCATATTTCTTAAGTTTCCATCAATGCCAAAGGGAGAGATTGATGAACTACAACTGATTGAGAACCTGATTGATGAACTTTAAGTGATTAGAGATCACCGAGCACTGAATTGATATGTAAGATAATTAAATCAGTTTTTATGTTGGCATTGATGTCAACTATTTTTGACAGTACTTATCATGTTAGTTGCAAATATCTACACATCTGTAAAGAGGAGAGAAAGGATGCAAAACTGAGATATCTACATAGAGGAAGATGGATATGACAGATGAGGATAAGGAATACTCTTGGTAACTTATTGATGAGTCTATGACTTCATATTGTTGACTTGATTATGTTGCATTAATCTGTTATGAAGTTGGAAGAAAAATGTTGCAAAGCAGTGTGGTTGGTTAATGAAGCATTCCAGTATACACCAAGCCAATGTTGTGTATACTAAGTGATAGTATCAACCAAGCTTGTGTTCACTGACACATTTCTTTGTTAACCGAGTATGGACAAAAGAACTAAATGATTAGTTTAGCCGACAGAATTTGATGAGCTATAAAGTGTTATGATTTCAAGGTTGAAGATAAAGTTTGTTATGAGATCAACGGCTAACAAAATTTGAAAAATATCTAAAGGATAAAAATAAAACGTGTTACTGACACATCATCCGAGGAAGGTTTAAGCAGCAAAATCAATGAAGGAGATTAAGTGGAAAAATATGATGGATGAAAATAAAACGGTTTACTTGTCTATTTAAGAGACTAGGGTTTCACAGTGAAAATTATGTCAGAGGAAGGAGACATTAGAGATATCATGTGAACATTGCTTCATGCTTTCCTGATCAGACTAGTTAAAGGAGAACCAAACTATAGAGGTCATCGAGAGTCAAAGAGCTTTTACCGAGGAACAGTAAGTTATTGAATATTAATGAACTGAATAGAAATATTGATCAGAGGATTTGTATGGGCTTAAGAATAGATATGAACATCTTCAAATTCAAGTTTTTTTGTAATCATATCACCTGATGTTACATTTTAACCATTATAAATAGATAAAATCTCTTAACCGAGTAGACTTGAAAGTCTTATATGTCATTCATAGAATGTACATTGTTATCCTGTCAACCCCATAGTGAATGTTGGTTGGATGATAACTGTTAGTGTTAAATCCTCTAACAAGGTCACACCTTACAGTGTGTTTTGTAACCTTTAATAGGGTTGGCTCTTCACCTAGCTCACTTCAGAAGAGTGAAAATATTTTGGGTTACCGATCCCAGGTGGTTTTTCCCTTTACAGGGTTTCCATGTTAAATCTCTTATGTTATGTGTTTATATTGTGATTGTTTGGATATCATACATTACATATTGCATATTTGATTTGGTCAGTAATCACTATGAGCAATTAACTAGTAATCGGTAAAGTCACAGACAGTTTAGTATATATTGTTTACAGAGCTATAGAATTTAGCTAAATTTGTTTTAAGTGGTACATTTTGTATTTGGGACTGTGGATAACTGATTCACCCCCCTCTCAGTTATTCTAACAAGTATTGACTTCAAAAGGTAGGAACATTAGAAAATGGTGTCTAATTCTCTTTCATAAGTTTAGAATTATTTTAAGGTGATAGTAAAAAACAATTATAGATGACATGAACTTGAAACACATGAAATTAAGCCATAATTTTAATATTAAAACACATTAAGAATGACCACATGAAATTAAGCCATAATTTTTAATATTGAATCACATTAAGAATGACCAAGAGAAGGAGCAAGGGAACCAAAGAATAAAACCGAATCAAAGAACAAAAATTTGTTGGTGTAATTAAATATTACTAATTATACTTTACTTAAGTTTACTTAGGATAATGCATTTGCATATTAGTTGTCATTGAGATACCTAGGAGTTTTCATTTCCTTTTAGCACATGTGGTTAGGCAAAATTCCACTTTGCATGGTGATAGTTGGACCATCACATACCTCTTTGTGTGTGAGATCCACCTTTAGTGCTCTTATCACATTATCATCCTCTCATTGTTTCACATACTTTGATGTGTAATGGAGGATGATCCACCTTTGGTGGACATGTAATTCCACTTACTGTGGTCGATAGATTATCATCTCCTTATCATGTAGTCTTATCACATTTCCTATATGTTCAAGCACTCCTACATTGCATTTAAGCATTCTATTATGCATTCTATTTGATCATTATTGAATCTATTAATTTGGTCATCTTGTCTCTCTTGTGTTATCTCTTGAGCTTCTAGATCTTGTCATTTTATTCTTTGCCTTAGGCAAACTCTTACATGGTATCAAAGCCATAGAAGATCTCATTGCATAGCCAATGGAGGTTTCTTTGCTTCAACTTTTGGAGGGCCACGATTTAGATATGGAGGAGCAGCATGTTGTGGGAGCATCTAGAAAAAGATCTGACCTCACCATTGCGTCTGGGTGGTCATTTCCAAAAAATTTGACTATAAATTTGTCTACCTTGGGAAAAAGTCAAATTTGAGGCAAAATTTTTGTGCAAATTGGACTTGAGCAGTCTGATTTAGGTTGCAAAGTGTTAGAACATAGAATCTAAGCAATCAAATCTCAGCCCCCTGTGACAGAGTAGGCAACTTCCTTATTGGTTGACACCACACCAAGCTCAAATGCCCCTTTGTTTCTAGTTTGGAGGCTTTTTCATATAAACAAAGTAAATTTCCCACCCACCGTGCATGTGGGATAACACTGAGCTCACTTGCCTCTTTGTTTCTAATGTGGAGGGTTTGTCATATAAAAAAAGTAAATTTCCCAACTACTATGCATATGGGATAATTCTGCGGGATAAGACAAATGCTACAACTAGCTCATGTGACCTGAGAGCATGCCTACCCAAATCCGGTAGAGAATATTCCAACCATAGACTAAGCCAACCCTCTAGCCTCTAAGACATAGTTCACTTGGAAGCAGTGAAGTGCATTACCTTTTTCCTACATGTGTTACTTTATAAGGAGGTAGTAATTCAAAGTGGAATGAATGTTGGACTAAATAATCCCACACCTAAGCATATCTTTGTTACAAAATAAACCACTCAAGTCTAGGCCTTCCACAAGTTTCAATGCAACTTAATCATGCCTAGCCTACATTGATAGCCCACTCACATTGGCGACAGGTGACTTTCATTTTATTTTACAAATGGAGCACTTTAGTATATAAAAAGGTTATTTACACCAAGCACCATGCATGTGGGATAAATCAAAAATCTTTCTGGTAGTGACACTCATTTCACTTTCAATTTAAAGCTACGAAGAGCTGAAATCAACACTTTTTTGAGAAAAAAATTCACCCCTCATAGATTGCATTCACAATTTTTGAGGCAATTTTCAAACGATTATAACTCACTCATTTGAGCTCCTTTTTTTGTGATTGTTTTTTATTTGGGGTAAATTTTTGTGCTCTTTCCAAATCGGCAATTAGTTTTTGGTTTTGATGCAAGGATTTTTTAGAAAATTTATATTTTCACAGTTGTAGCTGAGCAATCCTCAATTTTGCAACTTTAGAGGCTTCGTTCAGGCTCATATACACAAATTTTTAGGTGTCAATTTTTTTGAAAGTGTATAATTTTTTGAGTACTTTCCATATTTTCTATCATATTGTAGCCTTATTTGGGAAAAAATGTCACTTTCAGATCTAGGTCCTTTTTGGCCTTGTATGATCATTGTAATGCTTAGGATTTGATTTGATTCTAAACAATATTGATTTGAGTCTTCTTTTTCCTCATTGAGGTGATTGTAAATAGAAAAATTAGAAGTCTACTTTATCCCATTTTGGCAAGTGGCTATTGTACATGTAGTACATATAAAGTGCCAAAAGCATCATTTTGGGGGGGGGTTCTTTGATTGAGTGAATTTGGGGGAGTGTCTTGTGTTCTTGTGTCTCTCTCTTGTTGTCTTTTAGTTTTGTATCATGGGTTCACCTAAATTTCCATTGTTAACTTCACACAACTATGCTACATGGAAAGATAAAGTATGGAGTAAACTAAAAAAAAGGGGTTTAAATCTTTATGTAAATGGTAAAATTAAAGAACCTATTGGTCCTGATGTGGATGATAATGCAAAAAATGATTTGAAAATCAAAGACAATATGTCTTTAGAAATTATAAGGTGTTGGGTTCATGAAGATATCTTCTTCCACATTTCTAGCTTTAAGGATTCCAAGGGTGCTTGAGACAAACTTGAAAACTTGTACGGTAAGGTGGATGAGGAAAAGGGATTCACAATTGAGGATGATCTACTTGTCTTAGATCCTAGGAAGTTTGACACAATTCAAGACTATGTCAACAAAGCCAATGAGTTGAGAACACTACTTAAGGATTGTGGTAATCCCATGAAGGATGAAAGGTTGATTCAACACATTTGGAAGAGGCTGCCTTCTAAATATGCAGCTTTTGTATCGAGTTATAATACTCACAAGTTGACCATGGGAAGTGTCTTCACTAAGTGGTGGGGAGATCTAACTCACAAGAGCACTCTTGCCCTCCTTAAGACCATTTCTTTGGTCTTCCTCAGGTATTCCACTCTACCCTACCTAGAGGTCACTACTATGGCTCCTCTACTCCCTCTAGATCTCTCCAACCATTTCAAATTCTTACCTCAACCTTCCAACTCTCATTGTGTGCCCATAGGCTCACTCTTTCCACCTTACTTCTAAACTTCTCCATGAAATGGGAAAGGGTGTACTCATGGATTTCCTTTCTATTCTTACCATTCTTGATCCATTTTTTAGGTCTTTTGTGTATTTTATCCATTGGGTTCATAGTTTCTTAGTTTTTCACCTTGTAGCCTTTTAGCCCCAATTAGGCCTCCTAGAAATTGATTCCTTGCTTTCCTTCTAAAATTTCCTTCACAACCCACTGAACTAATTATGTGTTCTTCTTAAGTCCACCCTAGGCTCAAGTATTTTCTAGGTTTTAGGTCCTCCAACTATACATACATGGGACTTCCATTAAACCCCTATTTTCAAGGGTTTCTAGGGCATGTGAACCAATCAGGGTTCTTTTTCTTCAATGGATGCTCAAATAAACTCCTCCATTCTTCTCCTTTAACTTACATATCAAGGACACATGGCCCTACAAGCTTGAACTAGATTGGCTCAAACCAATCCATCTAGCAAGCTTTCTTGCCACTACACTGTTCAAGCTCCTAGCCAGAATTCCATTGAACTCACCTAGGGCTTGCTTGGAAAGTTAGTTCCCCTGGACACACAAACCCTAAAATCTATATTTACACTATTTACACATTCCCTTACTTGATTCCAAGTGGCCATAGGTTTTCAACCATGGGAACTCAAGTAGTACACATTTTTACAAGACTGGCATCGTTCAGGACAATGAACCAGGAAGATGAAAAGAATTTACAAAATGTGCAAGAAATGATTCAAAAGACAAAAAAATATTGTATATACACCTTTCACATAACAAACACTAACTTTTCAATGCATTACAATAAACCTATCAATCCATTAGTGTTGGATGATGGTTCAAAAGTAGTTAATTCTTAGAATTTTAGTGCTCCATAATTCTCAATCCATACACTCTAACATCTAACCTCAGGATTAGGGTTTGGTTGACCTTAAATAGTCCATCCCCAAGTGTTCAAACCCTTAGGTGAGGATTTGGACCCATTTTACACTAAAAGAAACTTTTTAGGAAAGTTGTCATGAGCAACTTTGACAACTTTTAACATTTGGTCTCCCAACTACTCTAACTAACTCAACTCGACCCGAATCCATTCTATTGGATCCCAAAAACACTTAAAAACATTAAATAACAACTTTTTCCTTCCATTTGGATTCTTGACTACTACTAGTTGACCAACATTAACTTCTCTGGGACTTAGGCACTAGGCCTTACTAACTCAAACCAAAGGCATGACTCTAACAACCCCTATTTACACTCTCACTCCACAAAAAACATGGGACTTTATCCTTATTCCTTATTACCTTGGTGGTTGGCTAGAACCACCTACAAGCCAAAAATGTTAAAAGATCTTACCTAAACCTTAAAGTTCTCTTGTACCATTCTCCCCCTATCACAAGGAAATCAAGGTATCTTGGGTGTGATGAACTCCATAGTGATGCCATTCTTCTTGAAGTCTCCTTCTACTATCCAAGTAGCCTATGACTTAGGGTGGTGTTTCCATTTCACTAGGTGTTCCCTATAGATTGCGTTCCTTGTTTTATTCTTCACTCTAGAATCCAGAATGCTCTCTTCGTGTGGCTTGATCTGAATATGTTCTTTGAGTTCTACCACATCCTTAGTCATCTTTATAGTATACTTATCTGTATCTAACTCTGGTCCTTTATACTTCACCAAATCCTTCACATTGAAGATAGGTGAGATGGACATCTCCTTGGGCAAGTCTATTTTGTATGCATTCAATCCATATTTAGCCAGCACCTTGCATGGTCCTATTCTCTTCATTTGTAACTTACTTAGGATGCCCTTCTGCAACCTAGCCTTGTTCAAGTAGACAATTACTAAGTCTCCTACCTCAAACTATAAGTCTCTTCTCCCTTCATCTCTCTTAGCTTTCAACTTCTGATTGGCCACCATTAATGTCTTCTTTACTTGCTCATGTACCTCTCTTATTGATTGAGAAAAATCATCAACATGACCATTGATGCCTTCATATCCCTTCAAGTCTCTAATCTCAAGAACTCCTCTTGGATGTAATCCAAACACCACTTCAAATGGGCTCCTGAATGTATTCCCATTAGTACTATCATTATTAAGCAAATTCTGCTTGGGAAATGACTTGTTCCCATCCTTGTCCATACTCCTTTGTCAAAAATCTCAACAAGTTACCAAGTACCCTATTAATTACCTCTATCTATCCATCCATTTGAGGATGATATGCAGAGCTATGAGACAAGTTGGTTCCTAGTCTCCTCCAAAGGGTCTTCCAGAAGTGTCCTTACATGCAAGGAAACTCAAGAATAAGCCCTCACAAATCGATCCATAGCTCTCTATGCATGGAGTTGCAAGATTATGAATTTGCTCTTAGCTAGAGCTATGAAGCATATGACCTTGCTAGTCAACCACACAATGAGAGATTCCAAATCAAAGACAAGTGCAAGAGTGCCAATATCTCAAATGAAATCAAGATGTATGCAATGCAATGCAAATCTATATGAGTATGCAAATTACTCTATGAAAGTGCAAGTACAAATTATCCTATGAAAGGAAAGTACAAAGATTACAACCTTCCTAATTACACTATGTGAGATTAAACTATTGCATAAAAGGAAATCTATACTAAGAATGCCATTATCAATGCAACTATGAAAGCAAATATGAGACTAAATGAAATGAAACAAAGATCTTCAAAGCTTGGATACAAAAATGCCTTCAAGAAAGCTCCAAATAGACCTAGAAAACCTACAGCATAACAATAGCATAAAAACATGATCCTAAAATGAGGAGGAGAGCTCTCCTTTTATAAGAAATGAGGTGAAATGGACCATTGAGATTAAGAGGCAAAAGACTTAATCAACGGTGCAAAAAAATGGAAGCTTGATCCTTGTGCACAAATATCCTCCAATGAGAAAATAGGAGTTGACTTTTGTGTCCATATGAGACAAAAAGTGCTTTTTCCCTTTTTTATAAAATAAGAATGATGCTTTATTTGTGCAACTTAGGATAAGAAGAAAAGTGGGGATTTTTATTTAATAAAAGGGGAGGAAATTCCTTTTAATTAATTAAAGACTTAGGATAAAATGGTTAGCCCATAGAATAATCAAAAATGATGAAAGCATAGGATTTGATCAAGGAAATTGATACAATTGAAAATGCTAATTTTTGAAAATATTGATTCAGGATATTGATAAATTGCAGAATGGGGGCCCAAAGTCTAGGCGACCATTTTAGGGTGCATACATTTGCCTCTTTTTGACTAATGTGTGATCAATCTGGGAACACATGTAATCAAAGAAGAATTGAAATGTGAGATCGATCTGGGATCACAAAACAACTCAGATGTGAGGTCGATTCGGGCTCACACCTGGACAAACATAAACAAAGGATTCTGGACATGAGGTCGATTTGAGATCATATCCAAAATAAGAGATAAGAATCTCAAGCTTGAGCAAAAACTCACAGAAGGATAGCTGAATCAAGAAAATCAAGGAATCAAGGATTAAAATCAGATAGATACTGTCCCCTCGGAATTGAAATTGAAATTAGGTAGAGGAAAGACAGCAAATCGATAAAGATTTGATCAAATCATAGTGAATCACAATTGAGAATAAGGTCAATAGGATAACCATTAGGTGGTAAAACATGCCCTAGTGATGAATTAGAAGAAAAGAAGTAGGGTGAATGAAAGACTAGAAAATTGAGACATGGAAAGGAAGAAATTCCATCAAAGATCGAAGAATTATGCCTCAAAAGGGTCTGTCAACTACGCAGAAGAGGGAGAAGATTTGAAATGCAATTTTGACTATCAAGATGACCTTGAATTTTGATTTCAAGTTTGAAAATGGATCCAGGATGTCAAAATTAGCTAGGGGTGCAATTTTTGTGCAATTTTGATGTGTTCTGAAAATTATGTCAAAAAGTCAAAATGCTATATAAGGGGTGAAAATGTCATAGAAAAGGATATGAGATGAAAGACAAGAAGTGAAAGACATAATCAAGAGGAAGTGGAAGGTGAGCACAGTTGACCAATAGGTCCACGTAAGATGAAAAGGAGAGCTCTCTCCATATGCAAGATGCAAAACTAAACTAACATGAACCTAAAAATGCAAACTACTAAGAAAGTGGTTGACTTGCAAGGTCACAATGCTAATAGACATCTAATTATCATCATTGAGCATTATTGGTAGCGTCATCAGATCATATAATGCACACTAGCATAACTATGTGAATATGAATATGATCTTTATCAGATAGAAATGTGGAAATCCCACCTAGGCATCAAAGACATGTAGGTCAAGATGACTAGTGCAGTGAGATCACCTAAGTTTGATATGGTGAGATTATGCTTGTATCAAGACACATGAAAGTCAGGATAATTAGAAGCATGCACTCGCATAAAATAGTCAAGGATAATACCTTGTCAATCCATCGTGTCAAGTAAGACCAGCATAAATGCTCATGACAGTTAGGATCAACAAAATATTCCCACAAGCAGATAAAGAAAGAAAACATGTTCTCATACCCTCAGTCTTCTAGCTATGCATCATCAAAAACTTCTCAGGGAGAGACCACTCATCAAAGAAATCCTCATAGACAGCACACAAAGAAAAATAAAGTCAACATATCTCAATCGAGTTGAGTGTTTATGTGTGTGTTGGTCATAGAGTCAAACTTGGAGTATCACATCTGCCAGTGAGAAATATCACATCATACTAGACTGGTAGGTAAGACACCTAATAAGTGTTGAGAAACACTCGGCGCTAGGGTAGTGTTGAAAAACACTATTTGGGGTGGTGTTGAAAAATACCTGTTGTGAAATGCCCCAAGAGACAAACGCACCCAAAGGACCTATGCTAACAGTTATGCCCCCTAGACAAAGATAAAGACCAATTCCAGACCAAGTCAAATAAAGTCAAGGCATGATGGAGAATGGCTAAGTGTCGAGGACGCATGCTAAGAGACAAGGGTGCAAAGGCCTCAAGTAGCACATGTTTCCAGGTTTTCACCACTTGGATTTTTATTGCAAATTTTCTCTTTTTTTTCATTTTTTTTATATTTTTTCTACCAAGGCGCCTGTTTCCAGGTTTTCACCAAGGCAGTTTTTCTATTTTTTTATTTTATTTTATTTTTTTTAGGACTTTTATACTTTTTAGGATTTTTTTGACAATATATCATTTTTTTGGGATTTTTTCAGGATCAATAAAATATGTACAAAGGATGCCCCCAGACAGAAACGGGCATCAAGGATAGAACTTCTTTAGGTGCAAAATGTTGATGGGCTCAGGGAGCTGTTCTCCATCTTCATTCGATAATAAATATGCACCTGTACCAAAAGCTATTGTAATAATGTATGGTCCAAGCCAATTAGGTTCAAATTTACCCTTTTGTTCTCTATTCTGTTGGTTCTTAGGATTCTCTCGCAAAACAAGATCACCTATCTGAAACTCTCTAGAGCGAACCTTCTTGTTGAATGCCTTGGACATATGCTTCTGATAGACTCTCATATGATCAAATGAAGCCTTACGCTTTTCATCTAGAAGTTCTAATTCCTGTAACCTCATGGCGCGGTAATCCTCATCTATCATCAAACCTTTGAGAGAGACTTTGAGTGAAGGGATCTCTACTTCTAAAGGTAATATCACTTCAGTGCCATAAGTAAGTGCAAAAGGAGTGGCTCCTGTAGGTGTGCAAATGCTTGTTCTATAAGCCCATAGTGCTGGACTAATTTGTAAGTGCCAATCCCTACCAATCTTGTGTACTGTCCTATGAAGAATCTTAAGAATGGTTTTATTAGAGGCTTCTGCTTGTCCATTTCCCTATGGAAAGTAGATGGAGGACCAATGTTGCTTGATTTTAAACTTCTTGCATAGATGCTTTAGGTCCTTATTCTTGAATTGACCTCCATTGTTAGTGATGATCTCAGAAGGCACTCCAAATCGGCAAATAATATGATTTAGAATGAAGAGTGAAATTGTTTTGCTGGAGGCGACAGAAAGAGGGACTGCCTCTACCCATTTCATGAAATAATCAATAGCTATGATGATAAACTTATGTCCACCTGATGAGTTGGGGTGAATTTTCCCAACAAGGTCAAAGGCCCAGCACTGAAATGGCCAATGAGAAACAGAAGGAATTAGCTCCCTACCTGGAGCGTGAATCAAGTTTCTGTGTTTTTGAAATTTCTCGCAAGACTTAGAGAAAGCTACTACATCTATTTGCATTGTGGTCCAGTAATACCCCACCCTAAGCAATTGACGGGCCATGGAAAGACTGTTAGAATGTCCACCACAAATGCCCTCATGAATGTCAACTAACGCTTGGTTAGATTCCTCCTTTTCCAAGCACCTAAGAAGTGTCCCATCAAAACCCCTCCTATATAGATCACCAGAAATAAGGGTGTGGCAAGAGGCATTGCAGATGAGATTTTTGCATTCAGAACGGTTGAAAGTGTCAGGGATGATGCCATCATGAAGATATGAATAGATAGCACCATATCGGGAGGACTCATGTGTGACAAGGGTACAAAGGACTTGACTTTCAGGTGAATCAAAGATAGGGTAATGTAGTTCTTCCACCAAGAACTCAAATTGGGACTCATGCTGCTCCAATTGCAAAAGTGAAGCTAATGTAGCCATAGCATCTGCAGCCTTGTTGTCTGTCCTAGGGATTTGCTGAAATGTCACAAAAGTGAAATAGCGTCTCAAAGAATCAACCATCTTCTTATAGGGTATTAACTTGTCATCTTTGGTTTAATACTCTTCATTGACTTGACTAATTATCAATTGTGAATCCCCAAAAGCATGCAACTTAGTGATATTCCATTCTATAGCCATCTTTAATCCATTTGGTAATGCTTCATATTCTGCTATATTGTTTGTACATGGAAAGAGTAATTTGTAAGACTTTGGTATAGTATATCCATGTGGAGAAACAAACAATATCCCCGCACCTGACCCATTTTGCATATTAGAGCCATCAAAGAACATTTTCTAGGTGCGAGACGTGACATGCAGTATACGTTCATCAGGAAATTCAACTTGTATAGGCATGCTATCCTTAACTGGAAAATTAGCAAGTTGGTCTGCAATAGCCTGCCCCTTTATGGCCTTTCTTTCAATGTACTCTATGTCAAATTTTGATAATACCATCATCCACTTAGCGAGCCTACCCGTAAGAGCAGCCTTACTAAGCAAATATTTTAGAGGATCAATATTAGCAATTAAATGGGTAGTATGAGCTAGCATGTAATGTTGCAACTTTTGGGAAGCAAACACCACAGCAAGACAAGCTTTCTCAATGTTATTGTAATTGACCTCATATGACACAAGGGTATGACTTATATAGTATATGGCCCTTTCTTTTCCATTTTCATCCAACTGAGCCAACAATGCTCCTAGGGAAGTGTTTGTAGCTGAAATATATAGGATCAATGGTTTCCCTGGAATAGGAGGCATTAGGATTAGAGGATTAGCCAAGTATTGTTTGATCTGATCTAGGCTCTTTTGACAATCCTCGTTCCAAACACAAGAAGCACCCTTATGCAATGTCTTATTAAAGGGTTGCACTCTATCTACAAGCTGAGAAATAAACCCCCTAATTGATTGAAGACATCCCTGAAGACTTCTCATTTGACTAATATTTTGAGGAGGTGGCATATCTAGAATTGCTTGGACTTTTTCAGGATCAACCTCTATGCCTTTTGCTAAAATGATAAATCCTAAAAGTTTTCCTGAGGTGACACCAAATGCGCACTTTTTTGGATTTAGCCTAAGTTGAAACTGTTCCATTCAATCTAGAATCACTTCCAAATCTATAAGGTGTGTATCCCTTTTTCTTGATTTTGCCAAGGTATCATCCACATAATCTTCCATGTTCTTATGCATCATGTCATGAAATATAGTTTTCATAGTGTGTTGATAGGTAGCCCCTACATTCTTTAATCCAAATGGCATGAAATTCCAACAATAGGTTCCCCATGCGCAAGTGAATGCTATTTTCTCTTGATCTTCGAGTGCTATCTTAATCTGATTATATCCACTAAATCCATCCATTAGAGAGTATATTTCATAACCCGCTATCATGTCCACTATGATGTCAATATTTGGAAGTGGAAAATCATCCTTTGGGCATGCCTTGCTTAAATCTCTAAAATCTATGCATACACGAATGGACCCATCATGTTTGGAAACTGGTACTATGTTTGAGATCCATTCTGCATAATCTATGGCTCTGATAAATCCATCTCTCAAAAGTTTTTCTAATTCTACTTTGACAAGGAGAGCTACATGTGGATGTATTTTTCGAAGTCTTTGTTTCACTGGTTTTATTCCTGGAGCTATAGATAGATGATGCATAAAAAAGATTAGTGTCAAGTCCTAGCATGTCTGAATATGTCCATGCAAAATTGAATTTTTTCTTTTGTAGGAATTGCACATATGCCTTAGTTTCTTCCTCTGAAAAGGACTGAGCAAGATGAACAATCTGAGGGACTTCTTCTGAATTCAAATTTACTGGCTTTGTTGGCTCAATCAACACTGAGGATCTGTCCTAAAAATAATTGGGCAAGTTATTAAGTACCTCATCCTTAGGTGCCTCAAAAAGGTTTTCACCCTCGGATACATCATTTCTTTTTACTATTTTCAGTTCTAATACCGCCACAAAGTGGTTTTCACCATCAAAACACCTATTCTTCTTCTTTTTTTCATTTATTTTGTGACTGAGGTACTTAATATCAGGCTCAGTCATGCTTGTAGTCAGCTCACTGGTGGAAGACACTACTGGCTCAATGGCATTAAGGTAACATGCGATCTCATAATCATTTTGAAAAGTCAATAGTTGTGGCTCTTGTGAAATTCGAGACCAATCAATTAAATGGTGGTTGACAATAGGTAGGTCTATGACTGGTTCAACATTGTAAATGTGATGGATGTCATTTTTGGTGACCATATATTTGGGATTTATCAAGTTCCCTTCTAAAGTACCCAAATCAGGGTTTGTCCGTCCTAACGAAGTATCATTCACTAAGGTGATTCGAGGAGTCCAATCCTCTAGCCCTACACTAGGCTCATCAACTGCATTGGGTTAGGCATTATAGGCTTGAATAACATCAACATCCAAGTCAATGGTTGCATCTTAAAGTGAATCCCACTCAAATTCATGTGAATCTATTTCTGAATTTTCAACATTTGGGCCTCGTGATGTAGAAGCCTCACAATTTTGAAGAGTCTCCCCTTCTCTAGGAATTTTCTGAACCACAAAAGTATCTAAATCATTATCACTCGTCGCAGTTGAGGTGACGAAACCTTCCATGGCTAATCTATCTTTCCTATAGTCGCTATCCGTCATAGCTGGGATAGGAGGACTGTCAATTGTCAAATTTTGAAATTCCCCCCAAAGGAGATTAGTTGAAGGCACCCAATCTTTTGTCATGTCTTGTTGGTTAGAAAGAATAGGTGTGTATTTAGAATTAGAATCCTTGTCCGTCACAGCTAGGACAGCAGTACCTTTTGGTTTATCACTTTCAAAACCTAGACCTATTATTGATTTGTTGTGTCATGCAAATAAAGTATGATCCAATGGCTTAGACTTGGCATCCAATCTATGACTAAGGGGACCGTGTCCTAGATATCTCATATTCTTCACTAATGTGTACCCTCTACCATAAACTTTAGGTGAAGGAGAAAAATTTTCATTGTGTAGGTACTTTTCCTCATGGTAGATCCAGTCTCTTACAGCAACTTCCTCTTTCTCTTCCTGAATAGGAACTGAAGACTCCACAAACTTTCTAAACAATGTCATAGCCAATGATGAAGGTTTCAAATCTGGTGATGGTTTCCCATAAGACCTAGGAGAGATCGGCAATTTTGTAAAAGAATCAATTTTATAATCTCCCATCCCAAGATCTATGGTTTTAAACTTCTCCTCGCATTGCTTAAGTGGAATACTAGAACTATCAGCTTCCCTATTCAAAGGTATATGTGATCCAACATAAATTTTATTAATTGACAAAGTCCTATCTCTTGGTATGCAAATTTCTACACCATTATGAGGAAACTTAACACACTGGTGATATGTTGATGGGACTACTTGCATTTCATGAATCCATGGCCTACCGAGCAAAATGTTGTAGGCTAAAGGTCCAACATCAACAATTTGAAATAAGATATCCTTTTCTACTGGGCCAATGCAAATAGGCAAAATGGCCAATCCTTTGGAACTTCTTTCTGCTTCATCGTATGCCTTGATTGTGATCTTTTTCCTCGTGTCAATGACTTCTTCAGAATATCCTAGAGCCTTCAACAAACTCATGGTACAAATATTTATCCCTGCACCCCCATCTATCAATACGTGCCTGACACGGGTTTTATGAATCATGACTTCTATGTGTAAGGCCAAGTTATGTGGGTGACTGATGGATTTGTCATCTTCTATAGAAAGTGAGGTAATGAGGGCTAGCCAAATGGTTGACCATATTCTAGAATTGATCAATATCTAAGTTGTTAGGGACACTAGCTGCTCGCAAAGCATCCTCAAGGACACACTTATGCCTTGGGGACAATTCCAAAAGCTCAAAAATAGATATCTGCATTGGTGTCCATTGTAATTGATCAACAAGGTCATAGTTCAAATCAGGACCAACAGCGGGCTTAGGAAGAACACCCTTTGTCATTGGCTATTCAGACTTGCTGGAGTTAGGGCCTCTAATGACAATAGGAGGTTGACTAACTTGACTCCTAGTAATAGCATGAAGAGACTAAGACTCCCTATGTGAGTTAGGTCCTCTCAACACAACTATGGGTCCTTCTTTAGGCATTTTCCTTGAATCATCATCATAATCATAAGAATCTTTTCTTCTCATCATATTAACATTTTCTACAACCACCTCAAGCATGTTGATCACATTATCAGCTTTAGTGTATGTATAGTTGATTGTTGCCTTACCATTCTTATTATTGTTGTTGGAACCTTCTCCTTTCTCATACTTTGGCAAGGGTTCTTTAAAAGCCTTATGATCAGAATTTGAGGTTAAACCATCCACTTGCAATCTACCATTCTCAATGAGGTCTTGGACAAGATGTTTGATTTTGAAACAGTTCTCGATATCATGTCCAATTCCATTGTGATACACACAATATGCCTTCTCATTCCACCAATATGGTTCTGGATCTGGAATGTGGAATTTTGAAGGGTCTTGAGGTTGAACTAAATTATGAGCAATGAGTGTCTTAAAGATGTCCACATAGGAATCCCCAAGTTTTGTAAATTGCCTTTTCTCTATTTTTGCCTTTCCTTGGTACTTTGGTTTGCCATCTTGTTGCTCTGAAGACATTTGAAGTTTCATCGCTTGTAATACCTTGGAAATATTAAGGACTTCACTTTTAGGTTGAGGTGCATCAACAACACCATCATTAAATACTTGCTTATTTTTATTGCAATAGTTATTTTTCTTGTCCTTATTTCCATGGTTATTGTTGTTGTTTTGACTATTGCTATTGTTTGTTGATTTAGCCAAAATTCCTTGCTCTTTTAAAACATCTTCAATGTGACAAGCGACTTCAACCATAGTGTCAAAAGAGTTGAAAGGAATCTTTCTAAGTTCATATCTTAGTTCTGGAACCAAATTGCTCACAATAATGTCAATTCTCTCCTCTTCAGGGATTGTCCTTGGGTATTTTGCACATAAGCGTCTCCACCTTTGCAAAAATGAAACAAATGACTCTCCTTGATTTTGCTTCAGTTTACACAAATCAAGCATGGTAACTGATCATGTCAAATTATAGGCAAAATGTTGTACAAACCTTTCCACAAGCTCTTTAAATGTTTTAACTAGTGGAGTAAGGTTAGTGAACCACTCCATAGCTTGTCCCTTGAGACTTCTAGGGAACAATCTCTTTAAGTATTAATCCTCATGGTGGAAAGAGAAACTCATGATATAAAATTGCCTTACGTGATCATGAGGGTCACCAATGCCATCATATTTGTCATAGGTAGGAAACTCCACCTTCTTAGGAAAATCAATCATTACAACACTCTTGTCAATAAGATTGGGACAAATAGAATCCAAGTTGAAAGTACTCTTGGGAGCTCTCATGTTGTCCACATCTCTTTGCAATTGTTTGATCAATTCATTTGTGGATGGATCTTGCTTCTTTACCTTTCTATCCACATCAAAATCAAAGGGGACTCTTGCACCCTTATTAATTAGACTTTCTAGGAATTGATCTTTATTCTGTTCCACATACCTTTTGACGTAGGCTTGAAATGAAGGTTCTTGTTGAATAGCCATGAAGTCTAAGGTGTCCAAATTAACATACCTCCCCCCATGTTGTGAAGTATGATGTGCTCTTTGGGAGGGTTGTCTAGAAAGTCTAGGATGTGAATTTCTCCTATTGTGACCAACTCTTGAAACTCTTCTTCCTCTTGGACTTGGTGATCTTGAGGGTGTCCTAGACCTCCTTCTAGTCTTAGGACTTTGAGAGGGTTTTGATGGTGGAGAATTTGTTCCACCATTAGTCCTCCTTCCATCAAATTGTCTTTGAAGTTGTCACGCATACAACCTATCTTCTTCTTCTTGCAACGCTCTTTTCTTCATTTCTAAAAAGACTTTCTCTTCTTCTTCCAATCTCCTAAGTTTCTCCTATTTCACAGCTTGTTCATCTCTATAAGCTTGCTTAGCTCTTTCAATAGCCCTCAATCTAGCATTAGTATGCCAAGGGTTTTCCTTAGCTGGAGATGAAGGTCTGAATGCATTGAGTAAGTTGGCTGCATTGACATGGTATTCTGAATCATTGTTGTAATCAGTATGTTATGGGGATCCTGACTCCGAAGCACTATGCCTATGGTGTCTTTCTGCTCTTTGTTGAGGATCCCAATTTCTTGATTTATCATGAGGTGACCTTGGTGGACTATATCTGAGGTCATCATCATCATTATGTCTGAAACTTGAAAATTTTTCTTGAAGATTGTGGTTGATATCTTCTCTAGAATTCTTGATGTTTGAGAAACTCATGTTTGTGCCTTATGAGTAGTGTGTCTTAGGTGTACCTTCCTCACAAGGATTAGCCTCAACCTCTAGTTGACTCCTAGGGGACTGATCAAAGAGGGGTTCCTTTTCTTTACATTGTTGACGTGTTCTAACTGGTGGTAACTGATTAAAGATAATTGGGGGTCTTTTCCCTTGATTCACTTGATATCTTTTAGTAACTGACATGAAAGAAAGAAACTCTAAGTGATAGGTCAATCTCTCAAAGTGTCAATTCCAACCTAGGATAATTGACATTCTCTATTGTCCAAAGAGAAAATGAAAAGATAGAAAATAAAAGGCGTCACCAACACTATCAAAGAGGTGCTTCAAATAAAAGGGTGAATACCCTTGCACTTTTGAATTAGGAGGTTGGACTTAGCCAAAATTAAAATTGAAAATGAATTGGACAATAATAGGATCCAAATTCTCCAAGGGTGTAATCAACAATTCTAAAGACAAACTTTTCACTAGGAATAACTCTCTAACTTGACAAATTATTTCCAAGACAACCTTGCAAATCAATTGAAATGGTCCCTAGTAGGCTAGAATCATAAATTTGCAATCAAAAAAGGTCTCTAACAGCAAGGTCAAATAACCTACTCAAAGGTCAATTCATACTAAAGGCAACTTAATGACTGAAACTGAGAATATTGCTGAAAATTCTCAGGTGACAGACTCTAGGCAAACTAGGTGATATACCTAATACTGGGTGATATTTCATTTTTTTACTAGGCGACAGACCTGATAATGGGTAGGTGATAGACTTAACCACTGACAAGCGACACAGTCTAGCACAATGTATCGTACGATGTTTCTCTCTTAAGCAGGCGATGCTGATGTAGTTTTTGACCAAATGTGTGCAAAATTTCAAGTTTTAAGGTCTGATCTTGGATTTTCTGAATGTTAGGGTAAAAATGTCTGATGTCAATCACAAATTCAATAGAAATTGGACATGTTTGCAAATAGTAGGGGATCAAACATGTCTCCAAACACTTGAAACAAGGGCAAAAGTAACCTTGCCAAGACAAACACTTGTGATATTCAAAAAGTAAAATTGCACGCTATGGAAGCTACCGATTGTTTGTATGTGAGAATGTTTACACTGGTTTAGCACATTCAAAAACACTTCAAGCAATATCTACCTACAAGACAAGGCTCAATACTTACCAACTTAGCCCACAACTTGATGCCCCTCACCTCACACCAAGTGGTTTCTCACAAGAGATATTGGCTTTGTCATGGAAGTGTCAAATAACACAACCAAAGGAACATGTATGGTGAGTATCTTGAGGTGATCTAGGTTAGTCCACTTGGATCAATCCTTGCACTAAGAAGATAAGTGGCTAAATAAAGGTGGCTTCTAACCTACGGTTCTTAGTAAGGGCTTCCGTTCATAACACCCCTCTTGCTCCTCATAAAGGACTAGGACCTCGCGGCCTCAAGAGTACCTTAAGAATTCTTGCTTAATGCTTTCCCCATGGTCACAATCCCATGAGCTACTCACATCAAGCGAAGACAAGTGTTATGTCTACCAAGGTTTTGTGTCCTTGATAGCCTTGAGATTATAGTGAGTTGGAATAGCCAGAAAAAGGCTTATCCCCACTTGGGTCGTTCCTCTTGATTGCTCAAGAGCAAGCCCACTAAAGGATCCTAAACTAAACAAAGAATGGATGATGTTTGAGGTTCAAGGTTTTTGGTTCACCACAAGGGTGAAGAGCATACTCCCCTATCTCAAAAAATTCTCCCAAACACACCAAGAAAATTCAATTACCCCCTTGCTTCCAAAACCTTAAGATGGGTCAAGATTTTCTGGTTCACCTAAAGGTGAAGAGCATACTTCTCCTACCACCTCAAAATCTCTTTCACAAGGTATTAAAGCTCCTAAAACAATTAGTAAATGCCACACTTGAAAGGAAATAAATCACAAACACTTGAAGATTTTTCTTTTTTACTTTTGATTATGCTTTGGGCAGCCCTGCAAACTGTTAGTAGCCCTTTAGCATGCAATTTATGGCAATCTCCTTCAAGAAAAGCTCCTACAACCACAACTTGTTAGACAACTAGGGTTAGGAAAACCAAAATCTAAATGAAAGCAATGCAAAAACTTGATCAATTTAGACTAAGAAATGCAAATTAAACCTGTCTAAATGTAGTAAAGTAAACCAGCAAACTAAATGTGCTCAAATTCAGATGATAAAAATCAAAACCTAGCTCTCTGCTATATCAAGCGATATACCTCAGACTTCACCAAAATCATGTGACAGAGCTTTTTGTATTTGGGAAATACTTATCAGTCTGGGCGATAACTTGTATAAAAGTTAGGCAATAGATCACACGATACCAAGCGACAGAAATTAATACAAGCGGGTGATTCTTCCTCTATGTGAAGTGTCACACCCATATACTGAGAAATGTCACACGATAATCCTGAGAAGTGTCGTGTGATATTCTAAGATAGAAAATAGAGAATATAGGATATGTGCAAATTAATTTGAAAAATCACAAAAATGCAACAAATCTAAAGGACAAAGTCTATCCACTCTACCCCACGGTGGGCGCCAAAAATGGATGGTGAAAAAGTGATCACACTTCTATGAATCCTTACATGCAAGGAAACTCAAGAATAAGCCCTCACAAATCGATCCATAGCTCTCTATGCATGGAGCTGCAAGATTATGAATTTGCTCTCAACAAGAGCTATGAAGCATATGACCTTTCTAGTCAACCACACAATGAGAGATTCCAAATCAAAGACAAGGGCAAGAGTGCCAATATCTCAAATAAAATCAAGATGTATGCAATGCAATGCAAATCTATATGAGTATGCAAATTACTCTATGAAAGTGCAAGTACAAATTATCCTATGAAAGGAAAGTACAAAGATTACAACCTTCCTAATTATGCTATGTGAGATTAAACTATTGCATAAAAGGAAATCTATACTAAGAATGTCATTATCAATGCAACTATGAAAACAAATATGAGACTAAATGAAATGCAACAAAGATCTTCAAAGCTTGGATGCAAAAATTTCTTCAAGAAAGCTCCAAATAGACCTAGAAAACCTACAGCATAACAATAGCATAAAAACATGATCCTAAAATGAGGAGGATAGCTCTCCTTTTATAAGAAATGAGGTGAAATGGACCATTGAGATTAAAAAGCAAAAGACTTAATCAACGGTGCAGAAAAATGGAAGCTTGATCCTTGTGCACAAATATCCTCCAATGAGGAAATAGGAGTTAACTTTTGTGTCCATATGAGACAAAAAGTGTTTTTTCCCTTTTTTATAAAATAAGAATGATGCTTTATTTGTGCAACTTAGGATAAGAAGAAAAGTGGGGATTTTTTATTTAATAAAAGGGGAGGAAATTCCTTTTAATTAAATAAAGACTTAGGATAAAATGGTTAGCCCATAGAATAATCAAAAATGATAAAAGCATAGGATTTGATCAAGGAAATTGATATAATTGAAAATGCTGATTTTTGAAAATATTGATTCAGGATATTGATAAATTGCAGAATGGGGGCCTAAAGTCTAGGTGACCATTTTAAGGTGCATACAATTACTTCCTTCTTCATTCTCTAAAACCTCTCATTAGATTATTTGGTCCATACAAACTTTGTCTTAAGTCCTCCTTTGATGGTGTCAAGGACTGGTGCACCGATTTCACTAAACCTTCTAATAAACTTCCTATAGAATTGGGCTAACCCATGGAAGCTTCTAAGTGCAGTCCCTATCTTAGGAGTAGACCAATTAAGAATGGCTTCAACCTTACTCTTATCCATCTTCACATCACCTTGAGATACTACAAATCCTAGGTAGACTAGTTCTTGTTTCGTAAACTCACTCTTTTCAAGGTTTATGGTGAGATTCTCCTCTTGAAGTTTATTCAATACAAGTTCTAGATTCTTCATGTGGTCTTCTTTTGTCTTACTTAAGATTAATATGTCATCTAGGTACACCACTAAAAACACTCATATCTATTCCTTTAAGATCTCATTCATAACCCTCATGAAGGTGCTAGGTGCATTTGTGAGGCCAAATAGCATTACTAGCCACTCATAGAGACCTTCTATGGTTTTGAAGGTAGATTTCCACTCATCCCCCTCTTTCATCCTGATTTGGTAGTACCCACTCTAAAGGTCTATCTTGGAGAAGATTTTAGCACCCCCTATACAATCCATTAGGTCTTCTATCCTAGGGATAGGGAACCTATACATGATGGTTATTTAGTTGATTTCTCTTGAATTAATGCACATCCTCCATGTGCCTCCCTTCTTGGGTGCTAAAAAAATTGGTACAACACAAGGGCTTATAGTCTTCATTATCAATCCTTGATCCAAAAGCTCTTGAACTTGCCTTGCTATCTCCTTATTTTGTTCTGGTGTCATCTTTTAGGCATCCTTGTTAGGCAATGATGCCCCTAGCACAAACTCAATCTGATAACTGATTTCTCTCTTTGGTGGTAATGTAGCTGGAGTTCCTTCACTTATAATGTCTTGGAACTGTTCTAACAATTGCTTCACTTCTATAGGCATAGGGTCTTACGTAGGTGTGTCTGCTTCCTTTGGCTTCATCAAGACTGCATAGCAATCCCCTTCCTCTTGTTTGAGGTCATACAAGAATTCTTTTCCACTCATTAGGAGTGTATTGGATACTACCTTCTCCATTGTGTCTTCTTCTATTAGAGATTACATCCTATAAGTGACTCCATTCTTTTTGAATGAGTACTTATTCTCCTTGCCATGGTGGACTGCTTCCCTATCATATTCCCATGGCCTTTCAAGAAATAGATTGCATGCATCCATTGGGAGCACATCACAAAATATCCTATCTTGATACTTGCCTATGGTAAAATAAACCCACACTTGCTCATTAACTACGATGTTTTTTCCCTTGCTCAACCAAGTGACTTTATAGGGACAAGCATGAGGTAATTTGGTTAACTTTAATTTATGTACTACCTCCTCTGAGATCACATTATTTGTAGACCCTAAGTCTATTATGACTCTACACACTTTGCCTTGAATTTTGCATTTAACTCTAAAGAATGCCCTCCTTTTCTTATGTTCATCCTTCTTAGGTTCTTTGAGCAAGATCCTCCTAAGCATTAAGCTTTCTCCCTTCTTTGAATCTAGGCTCACCTCAGGGTGTTTGGTACACTCTTCTTCTTCTTGTACATATGTGTTCTTCTCTCCATGTGAAGAGGATGGTTTATCTGGACACTGGTAAGCAGGGTGACCCAATTGGCCACAATTATAACATTTCATTGAAGCAAAGTGTTAACTTCTTCCAAAACCTCTTGTCCTACCTCTGCCACTATAAGAACTTCTACCTCTACAATAACTTCCCCTATTGCTTGAGTCACTAGTTTGTTCAATGAGTTTGGAGTCTCCTTGTGTCCTTGTTTCATTTCTCCTGCCACTAGAACCCCCTCTATGTCCACCTCTTGAGTTTCTTCCTCTTCCCCTACTCTTAGAAGTAGTGTCTTGCTTCTTTTCATTTCTTTCATCAACTTTAAGTTCCAATTGGAAGCACTTATGGATAGTAGTAGGAGTCCACAAACTAATCTCCTCTTGGATGCTCCATCTTAATCCACCCAAATACTTAGCCACTCGGATGCTTTCTTCCTCTTGGATTTTAGATCTTAGACAAAGCTTTTGGAACTCCTCAGTGTAAGAGGCCACATCCATTTATTTATGTTGGATACTTTGTCTCTTCTTATGCATTTGGATCCCATGATCATCTAGTAGGTAGTTGTCTTTAATGTTGTTTATCATAGCCCTCCAATTGGCTATTGGTCTTTTTTCCTCTCTTTCCCTTTCTTTTGGAAGGAACTTCCACCATGTTAGGGCAGGTCCCTGAGTCTTGATTTCAAAACCTTCACCTTTTGTGCCTCTGTGACACCTTCACACACAAAATGATTCTCCATCCCTTCAATCCACTCCATGTCTAACTCTGAGTCCATCTTGCTGGTGAACAGGGGTATCCCCTCAAGTTCTTTGCCTCCCAATGCTTTAATGGCCTTAATGAATAGTTCATCCTGCATTGGTGGGTCTAGTTCTGGAATGTAATCTTCCTCATCCACTTCTTTCCCTTTGTCATCTTCAATTTCCATTTTTGCTTTCATCTTGCCGACTGCCTCTACAACTTCATCAAGCTTATCTTTGAGAGCTTCTACAGTTTGCTCAAGGATCCTATTTCTTTCCTTTTTCTCAATGACTTCTCTGGCCAATTCTGCATTGGTCACCATGGTGTTATCTCTAATGGATTCACTTCTTTCTGACATACACTATCCACTTCTCAAGCCTTTCAATGGCTCTAATACGACTTTGGTAGGGAGATCTAACTCACAAGATCACTCTTGCCCTCCTTAAGACCTTTTCTTTGATCTTCCTAGTGTATTCCACTCTACCCTACCTAGAGGTCACTACTATGTCTCCTCTACTCCCTCTAGATCTCTCCAACAATTTCAAATTCTTACCTCAACCTTCCAACTCTCACTATGTGCCCATAGGCTCACTCTTGCCACCTTACTTCCAAACTTCTCCTAGAAATGGGAAAGGGTTTACTCATGGTTTTTCTTTCCATGCTTACCATTCGTGATCCATTTGTTAGGTCTTTTGCATATTTTATCCATTAGGTTTATAGTTTCTTAGTTTTAGGCCTTGTAGCCTTTTAGCCCCAATTAGGCCTCCTAGAAATTGATTCCTTGCTTTCATTCTAAAATTTCCTTCACAACTGTTAGTCCTAGTTTGGTACTTGTCCCTCTTTTCTTTATTTGGGTCTTGAGTCAGATGAATCATCCTCTTTTTTATCAATATTCCTTTGTTCTATGTATCCTAAATTCAGTCATAAAAACTATTAGTCCTTTGGTCATGATTTGATTATGAACTTCTTAAAGTTAGATAAACCTTGTTTTTATTGAACGCCTTTGAACCCTTGAACATGCTTGAATAGTGTTCAAGTCTGTTCAAGTTAGTTCACATCAATTTCATTACTCTTGTGGAAACATGACAATTTGGAAAACAAATGAAAGAGATTTATTTGTCGTTGAGTCACATAAAATGTTGGAGTATTGGTTACAAAATTAAAGTATGTTAGCATAGGAGAATTGTTAAAATGATGAGCCATCAACATGCTTACTTTTAAGAAATGTAAAAATGAAGGGAAGCAACCTTATGTTAGTATAAATTGATGTAAAGGTTGCCACTATTGTTTGTAAAATGCATGCCTCCATTCACTTTAGTGAAGTCTTCAAGGTGCAAATTAGAGAAGTTAAAATAGACATATGTGATGCACACAATGGAAACTTATATCATCTACAGCTTGAGGGAATCATTGGTATCAACACAAATATCATAATTATCTTCTGGATCTCTATTTTAGGGACATCAAATCATATTAGCAACCATTGTAACTCTGCAGAAGAAAATTTGATGAAGATTTTGCAACCACTGATTTGCAGGAAGCAAAAAAATTAGTCATATTGCGGGGGGCATAACTCCCAACTCCACCATTGGATCTCACTCATTTTTGGGTATGTTGTCGTAAAACTAATTCTTGAGATCCTCACGAGAGAGATCTTCAAAATTTTGTTTGGTTTGGGAGATACAAGTGACTATTTGAGACACTATCAATCTGCCAATAATAGTCACAAAGTAATGACAGCACTACATCACCAGCAAGTGTGTTAGAAGTATGAAAAAATGAAAAGAATTTAAGGAAAGAATCCAAGAAAGTGTAATGCAAGAAGGTATTTTACCATAACCATCAAAAGTGAGACATAACTTTAAGATCAATCACCATAACCATAAGAATGCTCCACGGATCCAAACAATGAGACCAAGATTTTGAAAGGGGAAAGAAAAAAAAACCCCTTGTGACATTATGAATGAGGCCATAGCCTAAAATGAGAGAGAGAAGAGAGAAAAAGAGCAATATGCTCAATACAATAACTTCGTCATAAGAAATGAGAGAGAGGAGCATTTCTTAAATAGAGATGAGAGAGAGGAGTTAGAATGTAACTCCCAAGTCTTTGAATGCCACCATTCATAAGTGTGTGATACAAGTGTCAAGGTCCTCTTAAGGAGGAATCAACTAATTTCCTTATAAATGAATTACAAAAATATGAGTTGTCCTCCCACTTTGACTAGAGGAAAAAATACAATAAGGATACCTTGATTTATCCTAATTTACAATATTACACCAAGGAAAGATTATAAATTCTAACACCCCCCTTTAATCTTTACTTGGGGTGTTTACATCAAGGGGTATTAAACCCAAAATTTCAACAATCGGCAACTTGATCTTCAATACAAGGAAATACAATGTTGTCTTCAAGTGTACAAGAAGTCATTTGTATGTTGAACATGCATCTTGTGTAGAGCCAAGAGAAGTGAATGGGTCCTTTAAATGTATTCAAGTGGAAGTATAACCACATCTTCAAGTAGTCTTTGTGAATCATAGGATTTGTGTAAAGGAATTGATGTCTAGAATTTTCCTTGATGGATCACCTAAAACATAGAACATAGAAAAACCACAAGTAGATTTCCCATAGTTGGATCTACCCTTGATACAAATTAGTACACTTTGAAAAGAAACTTATAATATGTATCATAAAATAATTCAATTTTAGAGAATCATTGAAACTTTAGAAAGAGATAAGTCATGAGCAATCATAAAAGGTACAAAGTAGCTTAACATGATACCAAGATAAACCACATGCTCAAAGTGAGTTGTAATAAACATTATCAATGCTCTCATTAAAGAAACATGCTAATGCATAAATGACCACAGACAAGGCCAACTAATGAGACCTGCATCAACATTACATCAATCACATGGATATAGATAGTCCATTAATGAGTCATCCCACTGCAAGTGAATGGTTAATTACGCCACAACTTGCATGACTCACAATCTAAGCAATGAGGAATGCAGTACATTATCACAATAGTAGAATTTTCATAGAAATATGAGAGAGACAAAGATAAATTAGAAGAATATGAAACTCAAACATAAAATCAACCTATGACTAGATTTGTCAAACATGTCTACACACAAGTACCATAATCAATGTACCATCAAGAGGATAAGGTTCTAAACCAACATTAACAAAACAAATATTGACATATGCTAAATAATAATTTGAACTAAGGATTGTGAGTGTGAAAAAAATATTGCCTTCCAAATATAAGAGATATCCAACAAAATTTAGGAGAAATTACAAGAGCACCATCCTCACCATGAGGAAAAAAAATAACCAAAGGAACAAGTTGATAAACATCAACCAAAGTAAGTGCATCCTAGTGCCACTTACAAATGGAACAATTAAGTGCATCTCAGTGCAACTTATAAATGGAACAATGGATCAAATGGAACTTATTTCCTTAATTTGAAGGCAATTAATGCTCAATAATTAAATAAATAATCATCCACAAGAAGGCAATGGTATAAGATAACTCACAATACTAGAACAAATTTAAAATTTAGCAATGCAATGAAATAATTAGAAAGCCCATTTTTTTTAATTTTGCCATCATGAAGTACCATGAGAAAAGGACTCCCTTTTTATTTTGCCACTCATGCACCCTGTGCATGTAATTTTAGATGGAACAATATGAGGTAATCCTTCAACCATGTTAGATTCTAGCATCAAAGAAATATAATCAGGATGCAAATGGCAAAACCTTTCGTGCCATACATTGAAATCAATACATAGTACACCTTGAAGTGGCAAACCATAATTATAAATAAGTAGGAAATTCAACTTTGTAAACTTGACATAACTAAGCAACTGAAAAAATAGAGACTAAAAAACCTAACTGAAAGGATTAACTATTTAAGAGCAAAAAATAGATTAAACAAATTTTGAAACACTAAATTAAGGATGATATGGAAATGTGTTCCTGGATTTAACTTGATTGTTAACGAAGAAATACAACCTTGAAAAGTGATTTGTAAAAAAAAATTAATTTTTTTTATTAAATAAGAAAACAAACTATTGTTGCATCAAAATAGCAAAATGGTGAATGAAATATGATTAAATTGAACAAATGAATATAGATTTAAGAAAAAATTAAAAAATATTAAGTGAAAAAGTTTATTTTCAGGTTTAAACTTTTTTGTTAAACAAATTTGAATAAATTTTGTTAAAAATAGGCTAAGGAATCTAATGCTTAAAAGATATAAATGTTGCAACTTTTTTTTTAAAAGTGTTATGATTACGTACAACGTTATAAACATAAGAGACTAACAATAGAAAAAAAATGCTACATAATGAATGAAATAATGATTATATAAACTAAGAATCTAATGATAAAATAAGTAGAGGAATCTAATGATACAAAGTCAGCTAGGAATAATTTATAATGATAGGATGAAATGATTATATTACAAATAAAGAACAAGATGAATAATAAACTACAACTTTAAAAATGATATGATTACGTGCAATGATTAGTAAATATAAGAGACAAATAATAAGAAAAAAAATATTTTTGTATAGAAATTAATAATAACCAACAATAACATAAAAGATTGGATGAGAATAAAATGAACAATGTTATTAAACAAATATAATGGAAATCAATCAAAGTATCTAAAATGAATTCAAACTTATCTCTAAACTTAGCTAAGGAATCATTAACGAATTTATAAACAATCAAACTAAGATTTAAAAAATGAAAAGAAGTTAAGGAAAGAATCCAAGAAAGTGTAATGCAAGAAGGTATAGTTAAGATAACAGAGATATATTAAACTGAAACAAAGAGATTAGATTAAAGATTTCAAATAGAAGAAACACGCTTGAAGATAAAAACTTGTAAGAGTCAAGAAAGATTTAAATATGAACCTGCAAGATCGGAGATTAAAATAACAACATAACGTGCATGCAAGGAGATTAGAAAAAGCTGAAATATAGATTTTTTGAATCTTGAAATAAAGATTAGTTTTTAAATATAACTGAATAGAAAAATACCTTGCAAAATAAGTTAGAGAAACCAAACAAAACATTAGATTAAATGAAGAAACTAATTTGGATTTGGTGGAGATCCGACCAAACCCCAAAAAAATTTTAAAAAGTCCACTCTCTAGCAGCAAGCCTTCCAAAGAGTGTTAGAGACTAAAAAACTAAAAATGACAAAAGAAAAAGAAAGAGCTGCAACAATTATTAGATCAACAAGAAATCCTGCAAACACTTAAACAAGGATTAGTAGCTCTGATACCATGTTAGAAGTATGAAAAAATGAAAAGAAGTTAAGGAAAGAATCCAAGACAGTGTAATGCAAGAAGGTATTTTACCATAACCATCGAAAGTGAGACATAGCTTTAAGATCAATCACCATAACCATGAGAATGCTCCAAGGATCCAAACAATGAGACCAAGATTTTGAAAGGGGAAAGCAAAGAAAACCCATTGTGACATTATGAATGAGGTCATAGCCTAAAATGAGAAAGAGAAGAGAGAAAGAGAGTAATATGCTCAATACAATAACTTCATCATAAGAAATGAGAGAGAGGAGCATCTCTTAAATAGAGATGAGAGAGAGGAGTTAGATTGTAACTCCCAAGTCTATGAATGCCACCATTCATAAGTGTGTGATACAAGTGTCAAGGTCCTCTTAAGGAAGAATCAACTAATTTCCTTATAAAGGAATTACAAAAATATGAGTTGTCCTCCCACTTTGACTAGAGGACAAAATACAATAAGGATACCTTGGTTTATCCTAATTTACAATATTACACTAAGGAAAGATTATAAATTCTAACAAAGTGCCACATGTCCAAGAGCTCATGTGTGCATCTTTAAATATAAAATATGAGTCTTGATTTATTAATAATCCTAATACTTTATTAGGATATTGTTTTAAAATAAATTTATAAAGACCCCCGAAAGGGACCAACAAATAAAAGGATTTAAAAGTCTAATGTTGGCAATCAAGGATCATTCAAGAATCGGTTAACCGAATAGCAACTTGAAGATACTATATATTGTAAAAGAGTGGGAATAAGTGGGGGTTGGGTTTTCTTTTCTAGAAGTCTGTGAGCTACATGAGAGAGGGAGGATCTTTCCTTTTTTTATATTGTAGTAGGAAGAGCATATGTTTTTTTTTCAATGCAGCAGAAATGTAAATAAATTTGAGTCTGTGAGCTCAAAATTTTGATAGTTGAAGAACAAGGAAACAATTTTGAATCTGTGAATTTATCATTGTTGTATTAAAGATTATAGTGAGTTGTGTCTCATTATGGTTCACTTTCAACATTATTTTTATCATAGCTGATGTGCATGTGTTTGATTTTGAAACAGTGATTTCAGATTGAGCCATCTATTGAGAAGAATTTGTACTCTTCCTCTCTTTATTTATCATTTGTGAATGTGAGTGAATGGGTTGTGAATCATTTTCTGGCATTCACCCTTTTATAACTTTCAATCTTTTTTCATCTATTTGTATGGCTATGGGTAGATGTTAGCACCTTTATTGCTTTCTGGTGAAAAGCATATCATTATTTTTATTTTTATTCATCGCATATCTATTAAGAGGGAGATGTACCTCTCAATTCAGAGGACAGTTATCAACTCAATGATAACTTCTCCAACTGTTGGTGGAAGTTTTTCTTCTATTTGGGCATCTTGAGTCATTCTTTGCATTTATTCTTGAAGTACAAATCTATTTACCAATAGATTTTTGGCGACTCTACTGGGGAATCGGAAATGAAGAACAGTGCTAGATTTATTTTCCTTAGTAATGATTAATATCTCTATGTATAAAGGGATTGGTGACTCTGTGTTTAACTCAGAAACATTTTGGTGAAAGAATTCCAATGTGTTATGGCTTTGGTTGCAGCTCAGCCATGGGGGGCACAAATTGGCCCTTTTGCATTGCCCCAATATTCAGCCCTGCCTAAAAGATCAATAGAATATCTTCCTAAGTTTGTTTGAGCTAAAAATAAAGACCGGTATAATCTTATTAAAGCATTTATTGTTACATGTGGGATTCTTGGAGTGCAAGAAGAGGATGTGTTTGTCAGATTGTTTGTGGAAAGCCTTGTTAGAAATGTTGCTGAATGGTTTCAAAATTTGCAAGATGGATGTATTACCAGCTGGGATGAATTAAAAGTAAAATTTCTTGGAAGATTTCAACCTGTGGTTGATACTTATAAGTTGTTGTTGAATTTCTTTCAAATTCAGATGAAAAGGGATGAATCTATGAGAGATTTTGTTGATAGATTTAATAGGTGTGTTGGTAAAATTCCTTAAGTCTACCAGCGAAATGAAAGTAATCAGCTATGTATTTTTATTGTTGTATTACAAGTTGAAATTAAATTTCTTTTAAAAAGGAAAAAGATTCAAAAATTGAAAGATGCACAAAAAGAGGCTATTGAGGTAGATGATGATATGCTTTTAAGTGGGATGAAATGCATAGAAGCAAGTGTCATGAAGGTCCCAAAATCTAAAATTTATTTTCATGATCAAAATTTTAAACCCATAGAAAAGTTTTGGCAAAGGAAACTTATATTGAAGGCAGCAAAACCAACATCACCCATTTCTTACAACCAAAATATAACAGTCTTTAATGATGAATATTTTCATCCATGTCTTATGGCTGGAAATATCTCTCATAATATTGTTGGAACCTATCATTTGCATGTTGAAGATGATGATACTCATGACTCAAAATCAAAAAATTCGATGGCATGTGTAGATGCATTTCCTATTGAGAAAAGATTGGACAACAAAAGATCAAATGGTAGTTTTCCAGAAGAGTTTTCTTTTTCAGATTTTGAAACCACATTCGATACTTCTTACATAGTTTCAGCAAGTGGTCTTGATCAAGAAAATATGAAGAAGCAACATGAACAAGAAATGTATGTTGGTGAGAAAGTAGAGGGTATTCCTCATCTTGATGTGCAGGTAGATTTTGAATCTTTCCAATTTGATTCCATGCAAGATAATGATGAGTTTTTACAGCCCAAAGCACTAGAGAATTATGAGAAAATTGTAGTGCAAACAAAGGAAAACTTATTTACTTCTATCGTGACATCATATGCACATTCTGAATTGGAGGTATTTATGTTTGTTTATGAAGACGAGTTGTCTAGTAGTCACCCCAGATTGGAATCTTTTTGTTTTAAAGATGATCTTGGTTATGTATTCTTGGAGAGTAGCTTTTTGGTAAGTGCAAACTCAGATTTTAATGACAAAATTATTGCAAATGATTCTCATAATTTAGAAGAGGGCTGCTCTATCAAAAGTCTGATTTGTACTTCCAAGAATCATGCAGAAAGTGTTGGTATTCCTAATACAAACCATCCTATTAAGCATGGTATTGATATATTGCTGCCAGAAGTATGTGATGCAAGGTGGCTTTTTGGACCTAACATTTTATTTGAAGAGCTTCTATAGTTGATTGTTGTCAGGTCCTTTCATACGGTGGTTGTCAGATGCCTATTGGTGATGTTTCTTATTACATTTCAACCACTCTTCCGCACCGGTAGCTACTTCTCTCAACTGGTAGATGGCTTCACTTGAGAAACCACATACATCTCTAAAGGTATGGGTTTTTTTCCCTACTCTTTGTAAATAAAGTTTTGGTGTGCTGTTAGTTTAAGTTGTCTTTTTCAATTTTGACTTGTTGTTGTTTTGCTCCTCTCTACCCTATTGCAATAAGTTCCCCTTTTCTCTATCTTTTTGCGACTCTATTGCCCAATGGTGCTAGGCACTTGTCTTTTTAACCAGAGAATGTTGGAGCTCTCTACTTATGAGTCAAAAGTAGTCCCCAATCAGAGCCAATGTTAGTCCCATTTTGGCACTTGTCCTTCTTTTCTTTGTTTAGGTCTTGAGTCAGATGAATCATCCTCTTTTTGATCAATATTCCTTTGTCCTGTGTATCCTAAATTCAGTCATAACAACTATTAGTCTGTTGGTCATGATTTGATTATGAACTTCTTGAAGTTAGATAAACCTTGTTTTTATTGAACACCTTTGAACCCTTGAACATGCTTTAATAGTGTTCAAGTCCGTTCAAGGTAGTTCACATCAATTTCATTACTCTTGTGGAAACATGACAGTTTGGAAAACAAATGAAAGAGATTTATCTTCCGCTGAGTCACATAAAATGTTGGAGTATTGGTTACAAAATTAAAGTATGTTAGCATAGGAGAATTGTTAAAATGATGAGCCATCGACATGCTTAATTTTAAGAAATGTAAAAATGAAGGGAAGCAACCTTATGTTATTATAAATTGATGTAAAGGTTGCCACTATTGTTTGTAAAATGCATGCCTCCATTCACTTTAGTGAAGTCTTCAAGGTGCAAATTAGAGAAGTTAAAATAGAGATATGTGATGCACATGATGGAAACTTATATCATCTACAGCTTGAGGGCAGAATTGGTATCAACACAAAGATCATAATTATCTTCTAGATCTCTATTTTAGGGACATCAAATCATATTAGCAGCCATTGTAACTCTACAAAAGAAAATTTGATGAAGATTTTGCAACCACGGATTTGCAGGAAGAAAAAAAATTAGTCATATTGCGGGGGGCATAGCTCCCAACTCCACTGTTGGATCTGGCTCATGTTTCGATATGTTGTTGCAAAACTAATTCTCTAGATCCTCACTGGAGAAATCTTTGAAATGTTGCTTGGTTTGGGAGATACAAGTGACTATTTGAGACACTGTCAATCTGCCAATAATAGTCACAAAGTAATGACAACACTACATCACCAGCAAGTGCCACCTGTCCAAGAGCTCATGTGTGCAGCTTTAAATATAAAATATGAGTCTTGGTTTATTAATAATCCTAATACTTTATTAGGATATCATTTTAAAAAAAATTTATAAAGACCCCCAAAAGAGACCAGCAAATAAAAGGATTTAAAAGTCTACTATTGGCAATCAAGGGTCATTCAAGAATCGGTCACAATAACTAAATAGCAACTTGAAGATACTATATATTTTAAAAGAGTGGGAATAATTGGGGGTTGTTTTTCCTTTTCCAAAAGTCTGTGATCTATAGGAGAGAGGGAGGATCTTTCTTTTTTTATATTGTAGCAGGAAGAGCATATGTTTTTTTTTCAATGCAGCAGAAATGTATATAAATTTGAGTCTATGAGCTCAAAATTTTGATAGTGGAAGAACAAGGAAACAATTTTGAATCTGTGAATTTATCATTGTTGTATTAAAGATTATATTGAGCTATGTCTCATTGTGGTTAACTTTCAGCATCATTTTTATCATATCAGCTATGCATGTGTTTAATTTTGAAACGATGATTTTAGATTAAGCCATCTATTGAGAAGAATTTGTACTCTTCCTCTCTTTATTTATCATTTGTGAATGTGATTGAATGGGTTGTGTATCATTTTCTAGCATTCACCCTTTTATAAATTTCAATCTTTTTGCATCTATTTGTATGGCTATGGGTAGATGTTAGCACCTTTATTGCTTTCTAGTGAAAAGCATATCATTATTTTTATTTTTATTCATCGCATATCTATTAAGAGGGAGTTGTACCTCTCAATTCAGAGGAAAGTTATCAACTCAATGATAACTTCTCCAACTGTTGGTGGAAGTTTTTCTTCTATTTGGGCATCTTGAGTCATTCTTTGCATTTATTCTTGAAGGACAAATCTGTTTACCAACAACCCACTGAACTAATTATGGATTCTTCTTAATTCCACCCTAGGCTCAAGGATTTTCTAGGTTTTAGGTCCTCCAACTGTCTGTACATGGGACTTCCATTAAACCCCTATTTTCAAGGGTTTCTAGGGCATGTGAAGGATTCGGGGTTCTATGTCTTCAATGGATGCTCAAATCAACTCCTCCATTCTTCTCCTTGCACTTACTTATCAAGGACACATGCCCCTACAAGATCCAACAATTGATTGGCTCAAACCAATCAATCTAGCAAGCCTTCATGCTATTTCATTGTTCAAGCTCCTAGCCAGAATTCCACTAAACTCACCTAGGGCTTCCTTGGAAAATTAGTTCCCTTGCACACATAGACCCTAAAATCTATATTTACATAGTCCCTTACTTGATTCCAAGTGGCCATAGGTTTTCAACCATGAGAACTCAAGTGGGACTCATTTTTACATGACTGGCACCATTTAGGACAGTGATCTAAGAAGATGAAAAGAATTTACAAAATGTGTAAGAAATGATTCAAAATAGCAAAAAGATTGTATATACTTCTGTCACATAACAAACACTAACTTTTCAATGCGTTACAGTAAACCTATCAATCCATTAGTGTTGGATGATGGTTCAAAAGTACTTAATTCTCATAATTTCAATGCTCCAAAATGCTCAATCTATACACTCTGACATCTAACCTTGGGATTAGGGTTTGGTTGATGTTAAATAGTCCATCCCCAAGTGTTCAAACCCTTAGGTTGGGATTTGGACCCATTTTACACTAAAAGTAACTTTTTAGGAAAGTTGTCATGAGTAACTTTGACAACTTTTAACATTTGGTCTCCCAACTACTCTAACTAACTCAACTCAACCCAAATCCATTCTATTGGATCCAAAAAACACTTTAAAAAATTAAATAACAAATTTTTCCTTTCATTTGGGGTCTTGACCACTAGTTGACCAACATTGACTTCTCTAGGACTTAGGGACTAGGCCTTACTAACTCAAACCAAAGAGATGACTCTAATAACCCCTATTTACACTCTCACTCCACAACAAACATGGGACTTTATCCTTAGTCCTTATTACCTTGGTGGTTGGCTAGAACCACCTACAAGCCAAAAATGTCCAAAGATCTTACCTAGACCTTAAGGTGCTCCTGCACCACTAAGCCTTCATTTGATGCATTTGTAGAAATGTTGATGTTGGAATAGTCAAAGTTGATGGATATGGGAATTCTCAAGTCTTCAAAGTCTATGGCATTGGTGGCTAATAACGAGAACCAAAGAAATAAAGGTGGAAAAAGTTTCAACAAAAAAAAGAAGTGGAAGCCAAAATCACAATTAGAGACACAATAATCTTCCTCCTCACAACAAGGCAATCCTTCTTCAAACAAGAAGGGAAATAGCAACAAGAAGGATAAACTATTTTGTGCATATTTCAAGAAATCAAATCATGATGAGCATCATTGCAAGACTTCAAAGGGGCAATTTTATTCATTGGATCCATCTAGGGTACCTCATATATTTGTAGGGAATGATACACAAGTGGAAGTTGAAGGGAAAGGACTAGTTGAGATGGAAAATGGAGATTTCAAGTATGTTCTCTATGTTCCCAATCTTAGCACCAATCTCCTTTCAATTTACCAAATCAATAATTATGGAGGTGGAGATAAAGTTGAGTTCCTTCCTGATTCAGTCATGGTGTGAAATCTTAAGGATGATTTATTGGTTGTAGTGGGGAAAGCTAATTATGACACAAGGCTTTATTCTTTCTCCCACTTTGTGCCTAACTCTCCTTCACATGCCTTGATAAAACATACTCCATCACAAAGTAAAATATGGCATGAGCGGTTTGGAAATCTTGATTTCTACTATCTTCAATAACTTATCTCAAAGAATATGATCAAAGGTCTACCTAAAATCAAGGTTTCCAAGGGTGAATGTTCAACTTGTTCAATGGATATGCATCTTGAAGAGAATTTTGAAAAAGAGAAGTCTTGGAGAGCATCATTTGTTCTTGAATTGGTTCATAGTGTACTAGAAGGCCCCTTTCTAGTGACATCACTCAACAAGAGTCCCTATTTCCTCACTTTCATTGATGACTTTTCCCTCTACACATGGGTCTACTTTCTTGGTCACAAGAATGAAGTGTTTGATAAGTTTCTAACCTTCAAGAGTCATGTTGAGAAGCAATAAAGTAAAGCCATCAAGGTTCTTGATGTAGGCAATGAAAGAGGATATGTGAACTCAAGACTTAGAGACTTTTATGAGCTTGAGGGTATTGATCTTTAGAATCCAGTTGCATTTAATCCACAGTAGACAAGAGTTACAGAAATGAAGACTAAAACTCTTAAGGAAATGGCAAGTTACATGATTGAAGACAAGTCTCTTGATCCATCACTTGTGGTAAAAGCTATAAGTTGTGCCAATCACATCCTTTATAGATCTCCTCATAATTCCTTATATGGAATGACTCCTTTTGAGGCATGGTGTAGACAAAAACCAGTTGTGAAACACTTCGGAGTATTTAGTTGTCTAGCATGGGAAAACATATCTTCACGGAAATGCAAGGCATCTCCACCAAGGCCTTGTACATTCATTGGATATGAAGAAAGTGTTAAGGCATCGAGACTTATGGATCCAGAGACTCATGAGGTTTTCATAGAGAGGAACATTCACCTAGCTTATCCTCTACTCCTCTCCATACTTCACACATTGTGGAAATTGATAGTGACAATAGTGCAGTGATTCAAATGGTTCATCTACCCCAACACCTATACGTAGGATTACACCTTTGTTTGGTCAACTTAAGGTTGAGGATATTCCTTCATTGTCATCTTCCACTAGACCTTGTTGGGTTATGAAGACTCTTGATTCAGCAGGTTCACTTGTAGGGGATCCTTTAGACAGCCACAGGACAAGGTCACAGCATCAGCACATTCCACATGCATACATTGCTATAGTGATAGGTCCATATGATTTAGCATAGCAGTGTACACCTTATCTTCCAGTTCCAACAGCAAGGGATGACTACTTGACAGTCATTGCAAGTTTGTTTGTGGAGTCCTACATTGTCGATATGGGAGACATTATTTATGATATACATATTCTCTTTGATAGGGAAGGCCCTTCTTCAGTTGTTGCAAGGGAACACTCTGACCCTCATCTTCATTCTCTACATGATCAGTCATTTGAGGTTGATGTGATTATGGATCCTTATGTACAGTAGTTGTAGAAGGTCTCTTTATCACTAGAGAAGACACTTTATTCTTTGGTACATGTTCTACATCCATCCTTGTTTGATCCCAAGTGACTTGTTCTTTTCAACAATTTTGGAAGAAGCAGCCTTCAGTATTGACATAGGGAAAGTTGAGCAATTTTCAGAGACACCATTCATCTTGAGGTTTCTTTTGATAGATTGGGGAGACATCTCATATACACCTATGGCATTGTTTCTTCGTAAGCGGAGGAACACTATTCAACATTCATGGACTAGCTTCTACATTCATCCTAGAGCAACTATCACTGATGGGCATTCTACATTGAGGGGGGGTACCATGTGTCTCTTCTTCTACTACTTCTCTCTTATAGGGGGGAATTTTTCCTCATATGGGGTTTTTTCCTTCTCATACTTCTATATTGTATATACATGATGTATGTCATAATGGGGGGGTACATCTTGATTACTCCATCCATCCATGCATCTTGTTTTCATCTCTCTTTTTGGGGGAGGGTTTTTCCCATGTGGTTTTCCCTCTTTCTCCACTTTATGAGAGATTGTATTGCATTTCTCTTTCATATTGTACATGGGTACCTAACATGGCCTAGTAGTCGAGACCCATCTTGCATTGCCATCTAGCATTGTGCTCTTAAGTGCATTCCCTTAAGTTGCACTTAAGGGGGGTGTTGGTATAATTAAATATTACTAATTACACTTTACTTAAGTTTACTTAGGATAATGCATTTTCATATTAGTTGTCATTGAGACACCTAGGAGTTTGCATTTCATTTTAGCACATGGTTAGGATAAATTCTACTTTACATGGTGATAATTGTCATCACATACCTCTTTGTGTGTGAGATCCACCTTTAATGCTCTTGTCACATTATCATCCTCTCATTATTTCACATGTTGCATATACTTTGATGTACAATGGAGGATGATCCACCTTTGGTGGACATGTGATTCCACTTAGTGTGGTTGATAGCTTATCATCTCCTTATCATGTAGTCTTATCACGTTGCCTATACATTCAGGCACTCCTACATTGTATGTAAGCATTCTATTTGATCATTATTGAATCTATTCATTTGATCATCTTGTCTCTCTTGTGCTATCTCTTGAACTTCTAGATCTTGGCATTTTATTATTTGCCTTAGGCAAATTCTTGCAAAACTAAATGGGACACCAAATTTTACCAAAGAAAAACAAAGGCATGTGTGAAAGGCATAAAAAACTGGTAAGTGACATCTCTTCCCATCCCATTTCTTCCCACTAGTAAGTTTAATTCAAAAGAAGCACATTGATATCTTTTTTTTAAAAAAAGTTATGCTTTATGAAAACAATGCAACTCTTTGAAAATGACATTTTCAACAACATTCCAGTTTTTGTGGGAAAAAAGAAAAAAACATTCAAATCAATTCAAAAATAAAAATAAAAAATATATTTAGAATCTAGAAAGAAAATTCTAAAAGACTCTAATTTACTTCATCTTCCGATTTCAAATGGTTTAACGACAATATGCATCTGAATCTGAATTTTTTTTTCAAAATGTAGAGTTCAGTGTCCATTCGGGCAAAAAAGTGTAACCCGCTATTATGGGTTCACCCTACTACACAATATTTATTCACAACAATCATAACATATTAGCACCCTTAAACATATTATTTAAAAAGGATTACTTTCTATTTGGTCAAATAAAGCTACCCAAGAACTTCAATAAGTAAAAGAAGCACTGTCATCCACTCATGTGTTAGCTACTACTCTGAGTAGTTGTATGTGATCCTTTTGGACATGGAATGAGAGAAATATTGATGCAAGAAGAGCATCCCCTAGCATCTAATAGTAGGTAATTCAAAGGAAAGAATATAATAAGACCTGCATATGACAAAGAAATGTTAGCTATATATCTCTTGCAATCATTTAACAATGTTGTCAATCTCTAATGGGAAGTTATTTGAAGTCAACATAGATCATGAATGTGTAATGATTATAAAAGAATAAAATATATTTAATCTCAACTAGGAAAAATATGGTATATAATGATTCTAATCAATCACCAATACAAGTTAATATTTTTCGTTGTTGAGATATAATAAAGTAGAGATTATTAGATCAGCATAGTGTAATTTGGGAGCCACTTACTAAACTAAAATTATGTATAAAATAGTTCAATGGTGGGATTATATAAATTATTTTTGTGTGGGATGAACGAATATTTTAAAAAGATGAGAATTCTAAGATAAATGACTAAACAAAAGTCACATTATCATGATAGATATAAATAGATATAATTATATATGAGAAGTACAATTGTCTTATAGCTTTAAAATACTAAGTGTGGTTGGTTAAGGGATAGGTTTCCATTATGAGAAGGATATCACATTTTTTGTGCTTGAGAATGTCTTGATAATATGCATAATGGTTCCTTTATTGTGTCATTGATAGAATTTAATAGATCTATTACATGGTTCTCTTTTGTCTTCTACTTGTGTTCACAAGTTGTAGAGTTGATCTACCTAGGGGTTTGATTGAGGGAGAACACAACTAGCCTAACAAGCTCCTCAAATGTGCATGTAAACAATGTTAGTCTATTTCAACTATCAAAAGGCGAAACAAATTTGTTTTAGATCAATGAACTTAGTAGATCAATTTCACACACAAAGGTTGACTTTGTGCACTAAGCTCACCTTCACTCCACACAATTGACCCAAGTCAATTTCATCCATAATATCATCTAAGATTGAAAAAAAGTCTAATTTATTACCTATCAAAACATCATAAATCTAAATATCATTCACTAAATTCATAATTACATTTATTTCAATATATCATTTCCATTATTCCACTAAAATTTATTGCACCTAACTACTTTTTGTGAAGCATTTCAAAATTAATAAGGAAAACTGTACTTTAAACTTCCCTTCCTAGAAGTAAGAGTAAGAATGTTTGTTACTAAGAATGTTTTGTTATCTTATCTGAAGAACGGGAATAGTGTGCTCCTCAAACATCTAACGAATTTTTACAAAGCATTTCAATTTGAATAGAAAAAAATACTTTAAACTTCCCTTCCCAAATGAAAGTAAGAATGTTTTGTTATCTTATACAAAAAAATAACTGGAACATGGCATGCTAATGCTTTGTTATCTAATGTGAAGAATAAGAACATGGCATATTCCTCAAGTTCACTTGACGACTTTTTGTGAAACATTTCAAAATCATTAATAAAAAGTACTTTAAACTTCTCTTTCCAAATGAAAGCAAAAATATTTTATTATATAATGCAAAGAATAGAAATGGCAAATACAAATGAAAGAAAAAATATTTTATTATATAATATAAAGAATAGAAATGGCAAATACACAGTTGTAGATCATTAATCTCTCTACATATATAAATAAAATATCAAAGGAAGTGAGAGGACCACACATGTGAGTTCATGAGTTTGGGAATACATGATTTAAAATATGATCAAAGGAAGTTAGAGGACCACACGTGAATATGATTTAATCTACAAGAGACCATTCTACAAAGAATTAAAAAACAACTTTGTAACCTTTACATGAAGCAATTTGCAATGTATGACAACCTCTGACTAATTTATTGGCAAATGTTTAAACCAATAGTTGGTACTGATGCAGAGAATTTGATACGTAGATAATGAGTTCAAGCAAAACATCTGTGAAAGTTGCACACAACGTACATTCGATCATGATTTCCATGAATGTTACTTCCAAATAATTGAACACTGAATTCACAGCTGGGTGTCCACTCATATTCCATGTGCACACTGGTCTGCTTTCATTAAATCCACATCATCATTGATAATTATAAAGTCCATGTTCTCCATGCCAATTCTACTGTTGTTTATGACCAAACTCAATATGAACGTCGTCCTTTACACAGTGGAGAAAAGCATTAATAATTGTTGGTCTAGCTGGATTGTAAGTCAGCAATAATTCTCTTGGCAATGGTGGACACCATGGCACAAGCTGTCATGAAGTTTGTCTCCTTTGCCCATGAAGAAAAAACATCATTTTTCTCTCTGTATTGTCACTTTATTGTACTGTTATCGTTTATTCATAACCAGCCATGAAGGTCTGGTTTTTTGGCGCCATGAGCAAAAACAATAATACCCAATATCTTGGTTAAGGAATAAAACAGGTATAATCCAAGCAAACATACAAAAGACTTTCAGCTGTTCTTCATGATAAAAGGAAACCGAAGCCCACAGAGAGGGATCAGACCATGGCAATTAACAGAGGAAGAGACAACCAAAAAATATGGGCCATCCAAGACAAAATTGTACCCCACAATCAAACACTTTTACAAAAAGCCAAGATTGGTGTGGAGTTGAATCAGGCATAGAATTTGACGGTCCTTGGTGTTTTGTTGCTGGGGATTTGTTTTACAGTCAATAATTTGGTTTTGATAGTTCATATTGTACATGGATTGTAGTTTATTTTAAGGACTATTGAAATAGATCCCTTTAGTTTAGAGAGTTTAGTAGAGGGAGATTTTTTATGTTCATTTAGCATGTAATCAGTTAACATTAGAGATGTTTTGATAGTTTGGTTTGTTTAGGTATAACTATTTACTGAATAAATATTGATTTTTAAGTAAATGGTATATATCTTAAATTTAGTTATTATTGTTTTAGGTAATTATATGTGGATATCTTATTATGTTTCTAATTAAGAGTTTATCTTTGATGAATTTTCATTATTTTTTGAGAAAACTATTAATTATTTCTTAATTCGTTCATCTAATAGACCTGATTTTAGGTACACAAATCACTACCTACACAACTACGGAATTATGGCAATAGATGTTTCTTTTATTGTTCCTAGGAATAATAAACCTCTAGCTATGACTTCCTTTTATATCATAGTACCTAACTTCATCATTGAATGCTAGAATGTCGATAATATACCTTTCCAATACTCACGTTGCTTTTTGGAGCGGTAATAACATAAATGTAATGTGGACAAGATACTTCCACAAATGAATTTTCACACAAAATCCAAAATATATAATAAATTGAATCTTTGAATATACAAATGAACCCCTTGCATATGTTGGACAAAGAGGAAGACATAAGCTGAAAGTGAACTACTAAAGTTGACTTATTTATTTTATTAAACTTATTGTATTATCCTATTTTTCCTTGTTGAGTTTACTGTTGGAGTAGTGATCAAGTAAATGTAAAATACAAAAAACTTAGATTGAAAAGGCAAAGGTCCCTCTACTAAATCCAAGCAAGCATTAGCATAACAATGTGATGATACCCCCCATAATGCTCACAAGAGAGAAGTATTGGTAGATCAATTGAAGTGTGGCACAATGTAAAGCAAAGGAATGTTGAAAGCAACATGATGTCCAATGTGATTTACAAGCAACCAAAAAAGGATATGTAAGAAATTAGGCTCACATGCATGATGCTATAATCTCATAGATTCTTATAGGTCTAAAAGTCCACTGGAGCACAAAAATCAGAGCATGTAGATCTAAGTTAAAGTTTGAAAATCTATTCTAGCTAGTTTTTTCATAGCTATACATAAAGGTGAAAAATCCACTTAAGGAAAGTTTTACAAAAGTATGACGGAATCCAAATTTTGCTGGTAGGAAGATATCTATAAAAAATGTAAAGGAGTCTAGAAGCTCAAAAGAGGCAATGATTTACAAAAAATATAATTGAGTTTGGAATGTTGAGATATAGTCAAAATTTATAATTTACCTAGATTTTAGAGGTGAACTGTAAGTCAAACTTTGGTACAAGTTTGTAGCTTGGAATTCAACACTAATTTCTAGGCCAACCTTAAGAGCTAAATTGCAAGTCAATTTTTAGTACGATTTTATAAGTAAAAGGTTGATACCTATTTATAGGCTAGATTTCAATGCCAATTTCAAGTTGCAATAATTATCAATGATGCTACCATAGGAGAAACATATAGTGGCATAAAAGAAGATTGTTGAGTTGTAGAACTACACAAGATCTAGTGGTGATAGGAAATAAGGTTTTGTTTGCAAGAATTGATTGAATCCTTGGTGGCTCTCTACAACTAAGAAAAACATATTTAATATCTAGAGAAAATATAAACAATTGGAAATATGAATAAAAACCTAGGAAAGGGTAGAACTATGGTAGATTGACCTGGAATCGCAAAGTGTTACAAAACTCTAGTGATAGAAAGGAGGTTTATAGAATGAAAAGATCTATTAAAATCATCCAAGAAATCACTTAAAAGCTAAATCCAAAATTGAGATATGATATGCACTATCAAGGTTCAAATTTTGTAAAGTACCCTAGGAAAGCTCCTAAGGACTCTACTTTTCTAAGTAGCTACAACTATTATTTGAGAAAAAGTATGTGCAACTAATGGCCATAAAAAATGTATGAAAATTGTAAAAATAATCTTGAGTAATAAATGAATAAAAATAGATAATTTTACTTTCTCATTCCTTCTAGACTCAATAGTGGTATTCATCTCAAGTTCTATGACACAAAAGTGATAGGGTTAAGCATTAAACTTATAAAAATAAAAATAAAAAGATTTACAAGTCACGGTTCTACTACCCTGTTGGAGTAGAAATAAAATAAATACTATATCCAAAATATTTCAAACAATGAAGATGCACACAAAATACTAAAAAAAATTATAAAATGAATCTTGAATAAACAAGTGAACCTCTTGTATATGTAAGATACATAAGAATCTAAGGAAGGTTAGAGTGTAACAAATAAAAAACACTTGGCACAATTTTGACCAAAAATGTTATTGTTTCTATGAGGTGAAATAACAAAACCTCTATGTGAACCTAAGCTAGTGTGGATGGGTATGCTATGTAATAGATAAAAGTAACAAGGTAGGAAATATTTATTTTCATATACTAACATCAAACTTCAACTTATATAATATATGTGTACTATGTACCATTTGGAATTTTAGCAATCAAGGGTTTTGACATTTAATAGCCTATTGCAACAATGTTTCATATTCAAGAAGGTAATTGAGTGCACCCATGTGAATTCATTGATGTACTTTTCATCACCAAAAGATTCTCTTCAAGGTTGGCATATAGTTTTCACATGATAACCTGGTTTTCATATCAACATCTTTGGTATTATGAATTTGTCCTCTCTCTACGTTTATATATTGAGAGCATGAGACAAAATTTCTGAGAATTTTTAGAAGTATACAAATGTTTTTAAATTTCTATGAGAGTGAAGAAAATATGTAGACATGTCTCTCCTTTAAATATTAATACACATTTGGCTTCTTCCTCATGTGTGGTTTTTCCTAAAAGGCTTTCTCCAAGTAAATCTTGTATTGACATGGCTTTTTTATTTATCTCTTATTACTAATATTTTCAATCACATAATTTTTTATCTTGTGGCAATACTTGTTAAAGGAAATAAATTTATATTTGCATACACTTATACAAGTTATTCTTACAATAGGTTTACTTTATTTTTTATTTTATAGTATCAAAGATAGTGATTTTACATAAAGAGGAATACATTTATAAATCATGTCGAAGGTTATTTAGCTATAATTTGATTTTTTACATTATGTTGTTTTGTAGAATATAGGAAATAGTCGTATACCATATATTCTCTTTATTTTAGGATAAATAAATTTAGTAGTATCAAATATGAGATATGAAAGTTGAAGATGGAAGATCTCCTTGAATAAAAAGATTAGTGATTTCCTATTTTAAAATATAATAATGAATTATTCAAGTGTCTAATGATGATTGGTTAGGACTATAAAATAAGACGTACGAAACAATAAGGTTATTTTGTTGATTCTATCCAATTGAATTCTTCTAGGAGACTAAGCAAAAGTTATGTAAGAGGACAAGTGATCTCTATAAAACTGAAACTCTTAACTAGTAATACTTAATCTATCAAAATATGGGTATTTTTATTGAAAATAAAATATGGTGATTCTCTTATAGACCATTTGAATTTTTTTAACTTGACTCAAGGATTTTATAAATGTTAAGTTGAAACAAGGAAAATAAATGTATCTTATTTCTTAGATCTCTTTATTTGATGTTGTATCATCCTAAAGAGTAAGCACCCTTAATTAAGTGTGAATGCTAGCCCCATTTTAGTATATGTATGGGTCCCCACATTGATTTCATGCTCTCATAATGGTTATTGGACCTTCAGATTAGTATTATAAGTCTTGTATTAATTTAATTTCTTTAAAACTTGAGGTTATCCCTTATTCTAAGTTCAACATGCTCCTCAATTTTTCATCCAATAGAATAACTCGTTCCATCTCCTAGAACTATACCACTATTTTTGGCCTTCGTGACCAATCTCAAACTCAGAATGAATTATACCTAGAAATCTCGCATCTACCAGATTTCCCTGACACTTTATCCAAATTTTGCCTCATTCTCCAAGGTAAAAAACATGCTAATGACATTCTTTCCTTGAGGATTGTGGCCCAAATTTGGCCCAGGGAGATTTGGTCCTATGGTTGGCCTACCTAAGTTTTAACCCCCAAAATTATGGATTGAGTATAAAAACACCCTACCTCTCCTTATTTTGGTATCTATTACTAGGTGCAAGCATTCATGATCAAGAATTAATCAAGCAATCAAAATTCAAGATCTCTTTTACAATTGAGCATCCAAGTCTTTTAGTCTTCAAAGTGTTCTTCCTTCTTCTTCATCAAGCATTGTGGAAAAATACAACATCCATGATTCAAGGCATTTCATTCACGATTTCCTTTTGGATCAAGCTATTTCATGAACAATTTTTATCACATCCAAAGGGGCAATGCATCATCAAGGTATAAGGTGAACTATAATTCACATATAGCTTCTATTATGTCTTTCCTTATGTAATTTCCTTTCATTTTCAAGGTTGATTCCTAAATAGGGATTTGACTAAGATAGACCCCTTTAGCCAACCTTCTTCTCATTTTTCTATGTGCAAAAATAAGTTACAGAGATATTGGACAAGATTCAGAAAGATCAAACACAGTCAGAAGAACCCAAAAATATTTAGTCAAAATTGCTTGGTATAGAATTTCATCAGTGTTCTGTCATAGGTACATGACGAGTTTTTCTTAGTACCCTACATTTTTAGCTTATATTCGGTAGAGAGTCATGCTATATAATCTTTAGGTTCTAGATCTATAGTTACAAGTCTTTCTAGTATTCCGACAGATAGGAATTTAGATCTATAAACCCCACTTCTCCTATTTCATTTCTAGGTCCATTCAAATTCTTCTCCATTCCCTTTTACATCAATTTTCTCAGTTGGATTAGATTATATACGTTCTTATCTAATCACTTTGATATCAATATCATTCCTCTCCTTTTCAATTATAAGAAACAAAGAAATAAAAACCCTTCAAGCATAGATATTACATTGGCATCTTATCAAGTGGTGTTAATCATACATGTCTTGGGGTGGCTTTGTATTCTAATTTTCCATATGAATTGGGGAAATTATCCCTTTTACATGATCTCCATTACATATTATACATTTTGGTGAACCTGACTCATATCATTTCCACTTCTAATTTGGTATTAGATCTACTTTGTATAGGCATTGTGCATTAATCACTATTTACATCGTATCCTTGCTACATTTTATGGCTCACCTATTGTACATTTTGGTGAACCTGACTCTTCTTACATAGTTTTGATTTTGTGTCTAGATCTCCCTTTTATGCATGTTGTTGTTACATTTTATGCATTTATTTTTTATTTTTAGTTTAATTTTTGCTTTCATTAATAAAAAAGACATAAAAATTTCATATTGTTTATAGATTCATTCTTGTATTTACATGTTAAAAATAATAAAAATCCAAAAACATTTTATTTTAATGCATTGATATGTGTCTTTAGATTAGTTCATTTTATTCTTTATTTCATAACATTGGCTTGTTTCATTACAAAATATTTGATTTCCTTGTCTAAATTTGTACTGCTTTTGATGAGCCATTTAGTAGTGAAGATTTTGATGTCAAGGATGAAGTCCTTGATGACTTCAACTCTACTAAGTCTTCCTCTACACCTCCTAAACTCTCCTTTTGCTAAAATTTAATTAATGTGATAGAAGGATTTAGGTTTCACAACAATCCCTTTTATGAGCATCTCAATGATTCCTCTCCTAAAACTTCTCTCCCTCATGAGGAAATACTAATGCAAGAACATAATTTTAAAACTCCTCTCAATGGTCTCCCTCTTTGCACTAATACATTTGGGGGCATTTTACGACGGCAATTGCGACGGCTATGTGTCGCAATAGCGACACCCATAGACGTCGCAGTTTTTTAGTCGCAAATTGCGACGTCTATGGATAGCCGTCACAATTGCGACGCCCTCCCGTCGCAATGTCGCTAAGATTTGTTAGCGGCATGGGCATCGCCCCCCCGTCGCATGGCTTCGGAGGGCCGTCACAATTGCGACGGGCACCTGCGTCGCATTACGACGGGCGCCCGTCGCAATTGCGAGGACGTGGGTGGATTAAAAAAATAATTATTTAATACATTGCTAATGAACCACATTAATGCTTTTTTCTTTCAACAAATGAGGAAAGTCACTGTAAAGACAACATGATAATGTACACTCACTGTAAGGACAGTCACAAATGAGGACATCTCACAGTGACTGTCCCTTGTGTAATTGCCACTTGAATGTATTGCTATTCAGCCACATTAATGCTTTTCTTCTTCAACAAATGAGGATAGTCACTCTAAAGACAACATGATAATGACTATGAGTGTACATTATCATGTTGTCTTTAGAGTGACTATCCTCATTTGTTGAAGAAGAAAAGCATTAATGTGGTTGAATAGCAATACATTCAAGTGGCAATTACACAAGGGACAGTCACTGTGAGATGTCCTCATTTGTGAGTATCCTTACAGTGAGTGTACATTATCATGTTGTCTTTACAGTGAGTGTACATTATCATGTTGTCTTTACAGTGTCAATAAATGCATTATTACTTAAACTGAAGAGTACTCTAAATAATATGTCATTGTGGAGTTCTGATTGCTTCCAATTTGATATATGCTTGTTCTACTTATGTATCCAGCATCATGTAAGAAAAGTTGATGCTTTTAAAATAGATTCATTTAGCCATGAAATACCTGTGCATGTTACATACAAGATTCCAAGGCCCAAAACTGATTACTCATTATAATTCATGTACAAAATGATAATCAACCACAACGAGGCATGCGTAGGCACTACTTAGATTTTGAGGTATCAGAAGCTCGTAGAAGAAACTTGACCAATGGCTCATGGAATGCAACAAACTTATTGCTTAAAACAGGAGCATTGGTAACCACAGATGATGGTTCTGAAAAAAACACTTCACCATCAATGTCACATGAGGGAACTGCAATTTTTGATGGCAAGCAACTTGTAGTATATAAGAGAGATGCAGGTACAGATGTTGGGATCAGATGACACAGAAGACAAAGAATCTCAGGATGAGGTATGGGAGAAGGCTATATCAGAGGAAAATCTAGGGCTTTGTTACTGTCCCTTGTGACAGTAACAAAATTTGATGAAAATAATTTTTGTTTCACTCAACTTTGACATTCACAACTTCCTCTTTTATTATAATAAGAAAAAATACAGTGACTTTAGAGAAAATAATGAAACTAATACAATTGCAATACGGTGGTATTTAGAACAAACAGAGCTTCACAACCATCAAAGAAGAAAAAAGCACATGCATATATCGAGTACTCCTTAATCAGAGAGATAGAGAAGAATTCAAAACATACCCAAACTGAACATGGCCATACCAAGACCAGCATCAGACAATATTCTTATTGACTGCTCTAGGATAGCTGGCATTTCAACTTTCCATCTGCAAAATAGATTATAAAAACATGAAAATATATCAGAGATGTTTGATATTGATACAAAACAACACAGATTCATTTCTTCGTACACCTGTATATCATAAAAATCCTTGCACACTTCAAAAAATTGTATTGCCTTTTACTTACTCAAAAGTAATTTACATAAAGCAGTCATTTGATTAACATGGATCCTAATATTCACAAGTACATGGTCATGTGCTCCATCGTAGCATCTTATAGATTTAGATCTGTTCTCTGAAATAATTCAATGTTTTGTTTACAATCCACAAAAGAAATATTTTCCCTCGTCTACTTAATCCTAAACAAAAGGCCATATAGCAATATAGATAGAACTATATAACAGAAACCATAAATAATGGTAACCTTAGCAGCAGCAAGAAATTGTTGAAAAAACTTTACCTTATCATACCCAGATTGTTGCTTTGCCTGGCGGAGGGAAATTTGATCAGTAAAATTGACACAGAGTATGCTGTCTCCATTGTCATGCTGGATAACAAAACACCAACTTTAATGGGCATGTACTATCCCTTGTGTAATTGCCACTTGAATGCATTGCTATTGAACCACATTAATGCTTTTTTCCTTCAACAAATGAGGACAGTCACTGTAAAGACAACATGATAATGTACACTCACTGTAAGGATAGTCACAAATGAGGAAATCTCAAAGTGATTATCCCTTGTGTAATTGCCGCTTGAATACATTGCTATTGAACCACATTAATGCTTTTTTCCTTCAACAAATGAGGACAGTCACTGTAAAGACAACATGATAATGTACACTCACTGTAAGGATAGTTACAAATGAGGAAATCTCAGAGTGACTATCCCTTGTGTAATTGCCGCTTGAATACATTGCTAATGAACCACATTAATGCTTTTTTCCTTCAACAAATGAGGACAATCACTATAAAGACAACATGATAATGTACACTCACTGTAAGGACAGTCACAAATGAGGACATCTCATAGTGACTGTCCCTTGTGTAATTGCCACTTGAATGTATTGCTATTCAGCCACATTAATGCTTTTCTTCTTCAACAAATGAGGATAGTCACTCTAAAGACAACATGATAATGTACACGGGCTGTAAGTGTACATTATCATGTTGTCTTTACAGTGACTGTCCTCCTTCAAGTGGCAATTACACAAGGGATAGTCACTGTAAAGACAACATGATAATGTAGAGAAACGTTGTCATTTGTATTTTCAACAGCGCCGAGAGAGATTCCCTCCGCGAAATCACAGCTACAATTTCTGAGTACGTTGGGTTTATTTTTCTTTTGTCATTATTAGGTAATCTGGTATTCAGCTGTTACAGAGCTAAAATACCCAGAAATGAGGACATATCTGTGTTGAATTTATTGTTAGTGGCTTTGGTTATTTAGAAGTTTAATTTTATTTGTTCATCTTTCAAGCACAAACATTTTGTGGACCGTAACGTCTTCATTGTTTCGGGTATGCAATGAAACAGCCCTAACTTGCGACTACCTTCACAGTACTTGTGTACATTATCATGTTGTCTTTATAGTGACTGTCCTCATTCAAGTGGCAATTACACAAGGGACAGTCATTGTGAGATGTCCTCATTTGTGACAAGGACAGTCACACATGAGGACATCTCACAGTGACTATCCCTTGTGTAATTGCCACTTGAATGTATTGCTATTCAACCACATTTATGGGCCCGTTTGGACCACAGCACACAGTAGCATCTACAAAGAAGAATATCCCAGGTGTAACAAGTTGTAAGAATATACCAACAGTTCTAAGAAGTTCCCTAGCACATAGTAGCATCTACAGAGAAGAATATACAACATGAGGGCAGCCACTGTAAAGACAACATGATAATGTACACTCATTGTATGTGTACATTATCATGTTGTCTTTATAGTGACTATCCTCATTCAAGTGGCAATTACACAAGGGACAGTCACTGTGAGATGTCCTCATTTGTGACAAGGACAGTCACACATGAGGACATCTCACAGTGACTGTCCCCTGTGTAATTTCCACTTGAATCTATTGCTATTCAACCACATTTATGGGCCCGTTTGGACCGCGGCACACAATAGCATCTACAGAGAAGAATATCCCAGGTGTAACAAGTTGTAAGAATATACCAACAGTTCTAAGAAGTTCCCTAGCACATAGTAGCATCTATAGAGAAGAATATGGGTCAAAGAGGTTGACTTCAAAGCCATGCAATCTAATGGTAATAGTAATATCATAATTTGACATACTATCAGAAATACTTCCTAAATAGACTATTCAATCTTATAAGAGATGGATTCATGAGAACTATTATTTATGAAATATGAGTCAATGACTTTAATTAAAAAAATTACACAATCTAATTCTTGTAAAAATATCAAAATTTGACACATTGAAAATACCTTCCAAAAGTATCGTTAATTGATTAATATGAATCACTACTCATGAAATATAATTTTATAAACCTAATCTAAAAACTACACAATAAAAATCTTAATAGCAATATTGTAAGAAACTATTCCCAAAAGCAAGCCTAACAAAATTTGATGAAAATAATTTTTGTTTCACTCAACTTTGACATTCACAACTTCCTCTTTTATTATAATAAGAAAAAAAATGTCTTTTTAGATATACCTCATGAACCATACTCGAATAATCTATCATTTTTCTTCTCAAAAACATATTTGCAGAGCCTGCTTCTTTTACTTGTTTGTACTTTTATCTCTTTGATGGAAAGGGTTCCTTCAGGACACATTTTTCCAAGTTCACTGCTTGAGATATTTGAGGAGGGTTCCCCTGCTTGAGTATCCATCCAACCCATATTCGAGTAGTTCTACAATTGCATAGTCTAAATTAATAATACTGACAATTGAATGACGAATGATGATACATATAATTGATATAAACTAATCCTAAAAACACTAAAACATTATTAATATATTTATATTTCATAAATAAAATTGATATAAAAGATCTGGAAAGATACATTAAAAAATAGAAAAACAGTAATTTATAATAGAAGGAAACTTGAATTGCTATTTAAAAAAAAAACAAGAGTCTTAAATCTTATCATTTTGTTTCATTATCATCCATAAGTACACACCTCTAGCATAATAATTATATTTTACCACCCATAAAATGAAAAAAGGATTTTCACAAGAGAAATTGAAGCTAGATTATAAAAATGAACCATCTTATTGGAAACTGGAACTGTTATCATACCCAAAAGGACTACAAAATTTCACCTTATCATACCCAGATTGTTGCTTTGCCTGGCGGAGGGAAATTTGATCAGTAAAATTGACACAGAGTATGATGTCTCCATTGTCATGCTGGATAATAAAACACCAACTTTAATGGGCATGTACTGTCCCTTGTGTAATTGCCACTTGAATGCATTGCTATTTGATGCAGGGGCATCCCTAATGCAAGCCAAAGACACCATGATTGAAGGAAGTTTCCATGAAGCCAAGGAGTCAAATCCTATCAATTGGAACATAAGATTTTCACCTTGGAGCTTTGAAGGATTGACTGGTGAAAGGTCCTTTTGATTGACAAATTAGAGTCTTTTTGAATGACAAATCAGAGTCTTTTTGAATGACAATAAATTAGAATAGGAGTTTTAGATGTTTTCTTGGTTTGTAATAAATATTAAGGATTGATTTTATCTCCTTATAAACATCCACTTGTTGGACACAAGACCCCTTGGTGACTTATAAACCTTGGGCATCTTTTGAGTCCTTGGATGAAATGAGCATAGTAAGTGTTTATTAGGTGTCTTTTAGATGTTGTTAAGAATTTTGAAGGTCCAAAATAACTTTAATAAGGTTCCTAAAGTTTCACAACACATTTTTAACCTTCTCGGCAAAGTTGTTTGCAAAGTTGTAATGCAACTTTAAAAGTTGCTTAGCAAAGTTGACATTTGTTGGATAAACTGTTCTAACCACCTAGATGGTTGAACCAACATTTGGAGAGCCTATTTTAGGCTTCAAATGGTCGAAGACAGACAGAGAACTAGTATTGTAATCATTTTGCTTTCATAAAAAATAAAAATAACCCTGTTTTAGTGCATTTCTGGTGAAAAACAAACTCTGTATAGCTGTACGGATGGTGGTTGGATGATAAAATTTGCCTGGAAGTTGTAATAGTGACATCTGATGCTTTGGAAGTTAGTTTGATTGATTCTCTTTGTTTTATATCTAAGTTATTTCAAATTTTCTGTGCATTGTTTACAAACCCTCATTTTCAGGGTTTGACTGATGTAAAGACCTTAACTCACGTTTCAACCATTGGAATTCCTTCTTCCTTGGTGGAATGAGAGTTAAGGATGTATATTTGTATATTCTAAAAGCCTTGAGGCAGGGGGTTGCATCTGCATTTGTTGAGAGTGAGCCCTAGATCAAAAACTACCATGTTTTTGGCTAGGAAGATGGTAATCAGATTAAAATCAGAAGCTTGCATCGTATTGAGGACTTGAAAACTTGTGCATTCTTGTTTATCTAGATCAGGAGAACACTCCAAAACTCTGATCTTGGTTTCATACACCCATTTTCAATGCTTTGTTTTGGAACCCACACCTAAAAGCATGCATTAGGTCTGCGGACTCAATAAAGACATTGATATGCTGGAGTGGAGTCAGGTTCTAGGAGTTGGTGGTCTGTTAGAAATCCAAAAAGGGTACTCAAAAAACATATAACTTCTTAGATTCCTTTGGCAAGTTGCAGAGTTATGGCTGCAGAGCAGGTTTGGGAGACCTACTAGGGTCACTAGGTCAGTTTGTTATTTTGATGTCTTGGGTTGTTTAGATCACAACCAATGCATGATTCTTGTTATTTAGATGATATCTAAGGGGTTTCTAAGTTTTTCTATAGGAAGTAAGATCTAGAACCTTAAAAGTCTCTTTTGATAGAAAATCAGGGAACTTGTCCCTAAAAGGAAATTTGTTATTGAATGGGATTGAGTCCATAAGTTGTTGTGTGATCCTTGAAACCTTCAAATTCATTACTTTGCAGAGTTTAAACATTAACCTATAGAAATCAGAGCCTAATTGATTGGTTGAGTCATTTTGGTGTCTTGAAGTGGGTTGGGACATAGATCCAAGTTTCTTGCTGACTACTCTGCATCACTATTGAACCACATTAATGCTTTTTTCCTTCAACAAATGAGGACAGTCACTGTAAAGACAACATGATAATGTACACTCACTGTAAGGATAGTCACAAATGAGGAAATCTCAGAGTGATTATCCCTTGTGTAATTACCGCTTGAATACATTGCTATTGAACCACATTAATGCTTTTTTCCTTCAAGTGGCAATTGCACAAGGGACAGTCACTGTGAGATGTCCTCATTTGTGACAAGGACAGTCACACATGAGGACATCTCACAGTGACTGTCCCTTGTGTAATTGCCACTTGAATGTATTGCTATTCAACCACATTTATGGGCCTGTTTGGACCACGGCACACAATAGCATCTACAGAGAAGAATATCCCAGGTGTAACAAGTTGTAAGAATATACCAACAGTTCTAAGAAGTTCCCTAGCACATAGTAGCATCTACAGAGAAGAATATACAACATGAGGGCAGCCACTGTAAAGACAACATGATAATGTACACTCATTGTATGTGTAAATTATCATGTTGTCTTTACAGTGACTGTCCTCATTCAAGTGGCAATTACAGAAGGGACAGTCATTGTGAGATGTCCTCATTTGTGACAAGGACAGTCACACATGAGGACATCTCACAGTGATTGTCCCTTGTGTAATTGCCACTTGAATGTATTGCTATTGAACCACATTAATCTTTTCTTCTTCAACAAATGAGGACAGTCACTCTAAAGACAACATGATAATGTACACTCACTGTAAGGACAGTCACAAATGAGGACATTTCACAGTGACTGTCCCTTGTGTGATTGCCACTTGAATGTATTGCTATTTAGCCACATTAATGCTTTTCTTCTTCAACAAATGAGGATAGTCACTCTAAAGACAACATGATAATGTACACTCACTGTAAGTGTACATTATCATGTTGTCTTTACAGTGACTGTCCTCCTTCAAGTGGCAATTACACAAGGGATTTGTGTTTTCAACAGTGCCGTAACCCTCCGCGAAATCACATCGGGATATAAGGGCAAAAAAAACAAGAACGTTGTCATTTGTATTTTCAACAGCGCCGAGAGAGATAAACAAACTTAAAACTCAGACTTAAGAAAGATGAAGGCAATGCTTCAAAAGGCCGATGCCCTAAACATGGGAAAACACAATACCACCATTAAACAATGCCCTAGTCACCGTATCAATGCTGCCAGCTCCGTACCAGTATGCTGACTGCTCACTTTCATCCTGTGATAAAGGTAACTTCATTAATCATACTTGAAATGGCAACATACGAACTAAAGCTGATGAACATTTATAAACTAAAAGTTTAAAACTACAGATTACAAATGTAGTAGTTTCATACGAAAAGAACTTGATGTCTGAAATTTACCATTAGAAGTATCCAAAGGAATACCACAGTACTGTTGAACTTGGAGAATCGGAGATGATCTACACAGCAAGGTTCAACAGCTGTAAGGACTGTTACACCATCTTTAGCATTTGAATACATTTTCTCCTTGGCTTCTGGTGGATCCTCAAAGACCCCCAATGACGTTTTCCCTACAATTATCAATTGTCTGTTAGTATGAGATATTAATAAATAAGCATTAATCACAATATTAGGCAAACAATGTTCTTGATGTCTGAATCTAAATCATAGAAAGCTCTAATAAAGCAGTTCTCAGTTTCACATTAAACCAAGTTTCAATTTCAAATGGTTATAATAATTTTTGCAAGTTATAAGTAGCTGGTTACAGTATATGACATAAAAAGAAAAAAAATCATTTCTATTCTTTTCTTCTTTTTCTCTTTCAACGAAGCTTTTGCACCACACAAATGCATACCAAGAATTTCTCAAGAGGTTTCAAGACCATTGCATACCAAACTTCTTCTCTGTAGATGCTACTGTGTGTCATGCTCCAAATGAGCCCATAAATGTGGTTGAATAACAATACATTCAAGTGGAAATTACACAAGGGACAGTCACTGTGAGATGTCCTCATGTGTGACTGTCCCTTGTGTAATTGCCACTTGAATGAGGACAGTCACTGTAAAGACAACATGATAATGTACACAAGTACCGTGAAGGTAGTCGCAAGTTAGGGCTGTTTCATTGCATACCCGAAACAATGAAGACGTTACAGTCCAAAAAATGTTTGTGCTTGAAAGATGAACAAATAAAATTAAACTTCTAAATAACCAAAGCCGCTAACAATAAATTCAACACAGATATGTCCTCATTTCTGGGTATTTTAGCTCTGTAACAGCTGAATACCAGATTACATAATAATGACAAAAGAAAAATAAACCCAACGTACTCAGAAATTGTAGCTGTGATTTCACAGAGGGAATCTCTCTCGGCGCTGTTGAAAATACAAATGACAACGTTTCTCTACATTATCATGTTGTCTTTACAGTGACTGTCCCTTGTGTAATTGCCACTTGAAGGAGGACAGTCACTGTAAAGACAACATGATAATGTACACTTACAATGAGTGTACATTATCATGTTGTCTTTAGAGTGACTATCCTCATTTGTTGAAGAAGAAAAGCATTAATGTGGCTGAATAGCAATACATTCAAGTGGCAATTACACAAGGGACAGTCACTATGAGATGTCCTCATTTGTGACTGTCCTTACAGTGAGTTTACATTATCATGTTGTCTTTAGAGTGACTATCCTCATTTGTTGAAGAAGAAAAGCATTAATGTGGTTCAATAGCAATACATTCAAGTGGCAATTACACAAGGGACAATCACTGTGAGATGTCCTCATGTGTGACTGTCCTTGTCACAAATGAGGACATCTCACAATGACTGTCCCTTGTGTAATTCAAGTGACAATTACACAAGGGACAGTCACTGTGAGATGTCCTCATTTGTGACTGTCCTTACAGTGAGTGTACATTATCATGTTGTCTTTACAGTGACTGTCCTCATTTGTTGAAGAAGAAAAGCATTAATGTGGTTCAATAGCAATACATTCAAGTGGCAATTACACAAGGGACAATGTCATGAGCCGTGACATATTGAACTTAGTATAATAATAAAATGATTAGATGATATATAATAATCTATTATTAACGGTATATAACAATAATATATAATTATTATCAATAGATAATAATAATATATAGTTAGCATAATAAGTAATATGTTAATTAAATAATATTAAAATATTAATAAATAATATAATTATGATTATAATTATAATATAAATTAATAATAAATAATTATTAATAAATTATATATATTATATTATAATAATATATTAAGTAATAATATTAAATCAATTATTCATATAATAATTTTAATATATAAATAATATTAATAAACCTCTCAATATAAAACAATATGTTATCACTATAATAATATTTATTATAATATTATTAATATTACTAACATCATTAATTATAATATTTAATAATAACAATAACATTAATAATAATAATAATAATAATAACGTTTAAAGCAATATCGAATATCTGTAATCGATATACATCTACGTTAAACATCTGCATTATCTATCACGATGAGGAATGAAGAAGTGATACAACAATCACTAGTCATTACACATCGATACCATGAGAGGATGATTAATGAACCGAATACTATGAAGTCAAGATCAACATGATATGAATAAGGGATAGGTCGCTATGTGTTTCAGAAGATGTATTGATAAGCAAGAAGGATAACCATTCATATATTATAAATAATCATTAATTGCACAAGTTTAGACAATGACATATCCGATAAAGCAATATCAAACATGAAGACCCGCTAGCAAATATGCACCATCACTTCCTATGTTATCATGACAATAACAGAAACTAGATTGAATTCTACTATCTATATCAATAGACACCACATAGGAGGATATCGACTAAAGGATTGAAAGATTATCGATTGTCTGAGATAAACCACATCTTGTAGAAACACAAAAGCATCAGTGATTATATCACAAGCTATCGATGAATGAGGCATCAGTCGCGGATAATAAGTACAATGTATCCTTAAGTATTAACAGGAATGGAAGGCAATTTAAAGATCAAACTCCATTACCAGCAATCAACCAATAAATGGACAATTATCAGAAAATGATATCGACTTATATCAAAGTAGAAAGATTGGATATAATCATAACAATATGGGATAAGGCAAGAGTTAAAATCGATTGACTAAATACTAATGATAGTTAGACCAAAATAATACAAACACAGTGGATGTTAACTACTGGTTGCACTACCAATTAGGGAAGATTACCTTCATAAAAAGATTTGATATTGAGTCAATCTGGGAGTTATCTATGATTAGAAAATAATGAAATAATATTATGCGAACTGTCGGATTATGGAAAGGTGTGATTAACAAAGGGACATGGAGGAAGAAACAAGACATGTCTCATTCATAGCATCTCTTCATTTGTTAAAGAAAATATAAGAATGCATTCTCGTCAGTCACTCAAGGCATCATTGGAACTTTATTTACTTATCCATATTTGGATATACTCAATAGAGCATCTGCCTTTGGCAGTTTGGTTTCAAGTTTATCATTGCAGATCAGAGACAGCACCATGATTGCACAGATAGAAAGGATAGTCAGAAACAACATCAATATTTGAAGTTGCAAGCATATAATTCAGAATCTGAAATAGCAACATATCACTCATAGTGATATTACACATTTGCATAATTACATCATCATATCAGACACAGCAAATACATTGCTACAAGCAATACTTATTGATTGTATATCGATATTGTTTATATCAGACATAGCATCATTATACTATCACTATAAGTGATAGGAAACATCATATTCATAGCATATTTCATATCATTATATCCGACAGTGCTATTAAACATATTGGTATCAATATCATCTTGCACACATATTGTGATTGAATCTGAAATAGCGGTTGATATCTTAAGTAACCTCCATTACTTAGTTTAATTGTAAGTATCTGATAGAGTAAGTCTGAGAAGTGGAGTAATTGTTCCTGTTTTCCAAGTTAGCCAAAAATGGGACATTACAGACAATCACTGTGAGATGTCCTCATGTGTGACTGTCCTTGTCACAAATGAGGACATCTCACAATGACTGTCCCTTGTGTAATTCAAGCAGCAATTACACAAGGGACAGTCACTGTGAGATGTCCTCATTTGTGACTGTCCTTACAGTGAGTGTACGTTATCATGTTTTCTTTAGAGTGACTATCCTCATTTGTTGAAGAAGAAAAGCATTAATGTGGTTCAATAGCAATACATTCAAGTGGCAATTACACAAGGGACAATCACTGTGAGATGTCCTCATGTGTGACTATCCTTGTCACAAATGAGGACATCTCACAATGACTGTCCCTTGTGTAATTCAAGTGGCAATTACACAAGGGATAGTCACTGTGAGATGTCCTCATTTGTGACTGTCCTTACAGTGAGTGTACATTATCATATTGTCTTTAGAGTGACTGTCCTCATTTTTTGAAGAAGAAAAGCATTAATGCGGTTCAATAGCAATACATTCAAGTGGCAATTACACAAGGGACAATCACTGTGAGATGTCCTCATGTGTGACTGTCCTTGTCACAAATGAGGACATCTCACAATGACTGTCCCTTGTGTAATTCAAGCGGCAATTACACAAGGGACAGTCACTATGAGATGTCCTCATTTGTGACTGTCCTTATAGTGAGTGTACATTATCATGTTGTCTTTAGAGTGACTGTCCTCATTTGTTGAAGAAGAAAAGCATTAATGTGGTTCAATAGCAATACATTCAAGCAGCAATTACACAAGGGATAGTCACTGTGAGATGTCCTCATTTGTGACTGTCCTTACAGTGAGTGTACATTATCATGTTGTCTTTAGAGTGACTGTCCTCATTTGTTGAAGAAGAAAAGCATTAATGTGGTTTAATAGCAATACATTCAAGTGGAAATTACACAAGGGACAATCGATCACTGTGAGATGTCCTCATGTGTGACCTTTGTGAAGGCAAGTGCCAATTTGTACCCAAGTTACCAATATTGTGGCAAAAGTGGGAATGAAGCATTTAGGGGTCAAATTGGGCAAAGAAGTGTAGAAGTGGCCTATGTGAGGTCTAAATAGCCTAACTAAGTCATGGTTAGGGTCTTATGGTGTTTGAACAATAAGTTTTGAACCAAAATCCCAAAGGTTGTAACAAGTTGTCAATGTTGTCATTCACAACATTGACAACATTTGTGCAAGGGAGCATTTTCGAGTAAGATGGTTATGTAACTATATGAAACCATTGAATTAGGCATCAGATCAACTATAAGAGGCCTCCATCAATCTGTGCAAAAGGTTGGGGGGAAAAACATTTGGAATTAAGAAGATTTGTAGAGTAACACGGTTTTAGTGAATTCTTGAGTTTTTTTGTTTCTTTGTTGTCAGTTGATTACTGGATTAGATAGCTCGCAGTGTCTATTGGAAAAGTTAGTACAAGTTGTTTTGTTATTCTGTGTTGTTTTTTTTTTGAGTTTTGAAGCATTCCAACTAGTTTGTTAATTCTTTTGTTAAGTACCCTATCGTTGGTTTGAACCAGGCAGGTTGAACAAATGGAGTCTTAGCTCATCATTCCATTGTCAATTTTGTACGGGCTCTTGGAATGGGTGAGGAGACTCCATGTACTATATGTTTGGAAGGAGGGGCCCTGGGAAGCTCATTTTCTATGTTTGCAATGATGTCCTAGGTGAGTTAGTTGAGCACAGTTAGGGATGACAAATCATTACAAGAAGATTACAACAAGTTGAATGCATTGGTTGCTTCAACTAAAATCTCATGGAGAGGTAGACACACATCTAAAGAAGCCCCAAGTCAAATTAGAAGATTGGGTGAGTTTCTTTGGTTGCTAAGAAAACAAACTCTTAGTCAGACTATCCAAGTTGTGTCAAAATACTTGTTTTTAGGCATGGCTGTAGGAGTTGGTGTACAAAAAATCTAGGAGGAGAAGACCTTAGATATCTTGGAGTTCTCAATAAAGGGCATCTGAATCCTAAGCCCTTTAGGTGGCTTAATATAAACAAAAAGGCTTGACAAAGGCCTAATTGCTAGCAGCCTATTTTTGGGTGCAATTGGCATGGTTTGATGAACCGGATTGAAGTACTGATGAAAAGTATAGGTGAAGGAGTAATATTGAAACCAATAGAGGTCCTAGTGGCCAGCCTCTCCATGGAGTAAAGTTCTAGTTGAATGTGTTTCAATTTGTGAAGACAAGACTAGGAGTGTCCTAGTAGCTGGATTGGTATTGAGCAGAGTTCGTTGTATTTCTTGTTGGTGTGCACTAGTTGAAGGAGTGGGATCTTGGGTAGAGATACCTAAAGAGTGTAGGGATAGTTAAGTACCCTATCAAGTCAAAACATTGGCCTAAAGAGACCCTAGTGAAGGATAGGGAGTGAGCAAGACAAAGTGTTACATCAATTAACAAGATCATTTTTTGGTAATTGTGTACATTATCATGTTGTCTTTAGAGTGACTGTCCTCATTTGTTGAAGAAGAAAAGCATTAATGTGGTTCAATAGCAATAAATTCAAGTGGCAATTACATAAGGGAATATCACTATGAGATGTCCTAAGTGTGACTGTCCTTGTCACAAATGAGGACATCTCACAGTGACTGTCCCTTGTGTAATTGCCACTTGAATGAGGATAGTCACTGTAAAGACAACATGATAATGTACACAAGTACGGTGAAGGTAGTCGCAAGTTAGGGCTGTTTCATTGCATACCCAAAACAATGAAGACGTTACGGTCCACAAAATGTTTGTGCTTGAAAGATGAACAAATAAAATTAAACTTCTAAATAACCAAAGCCGCTAACAATAAATTCAACACAGATATGTCCTCATTTCTGGGTATTTTAGCTCTCTAACAGCTGAATACCAGATTACATAATAATGACAAAAGAAAAATAAACCCAACGTACTCAAAAATTGTAGCTGTGATTTCGTGGAGGGAATCTCTCTCAGCATTGTTGAAAACACAAATGACAACGTTCTTGTTTTTTTTGCCCTTATATTCTGATGTGATTTCGCGGAGGGTTACGGCGCTGTTGAAAACACAAATGACAATGTTCCTTTTTTTTTTGGCCCTTATATCCCGACAACGTCGCAATTGCAAGTTAGGGTTGTTTCACTGCATACCCAAAACAATGAAGACGTTACAATCCACAAAACATTTGTGCTTGAAAGATGAACAAATAAAATTAAACTTCTAAATAACCAAAGCCGCTAACAATAAATTCAACATAGATATGTCCTCATTTCTAGGTATTTTAGCTCTCTAACAGCTGAATACCAGATTACATAATAATGACAAAAGAAAAATAAACCCAACGTACTCAGAAATTGTAGCTGTGATTTTGCGGAGGGTTACGGCGCTGTTGAAAACACAAATGACAACGTTCTTGTTTTTTTTGCCCTTATATCCCGATGTGATTTTGCGGAGGGTTACGACGCTATTGAAAACACAAATGACAACGTTCTTGTTTTTTTTGCCCTTATATCTCGATGTGATTTCGCGGAGGGTTACAGCGCTGTTGAAAACACAAATGACAACGTTCCTTTTTTTTTGCCCTTATATCCCGACAATGTCGCAATGGCGACGTTGCCAAATGTATTGTCATTGCAATTGCGATGGTGTCGGGCTATATTTGAAAAAAAAAAGCCAAAACCGCATGACATTTGCCTGCCGTCGCAAATTGCCGTCGTAATTTCACCCCAAATGTATTAGTGTTGGAATGAACCTTTGGACAAAGATATTGATTATTCTCTTGATGTGAATCTACCCTATGAGAGTACATTTGTGCAAGAGGATAATTTTTTAGTAGAAGAGGCTGATATGATTGACAATTCCCTTAATGACACTTCTCCTCCTATCTATTCCATTCATATTCCCTCTAGAGATGAAGCACTAATGAGTTATGATTTTCCTTCTCATAAAAGTACCTTAGAAGTAGAGGGTAATATCCTTGATGATCTCTCTTTTCTGAATGAATATTTTGAGATTAAATAATCTATTCAAGTCAATAGCATTCAAGATACCCCTTAAAACAAACTAGTGATTGTTGTAAAAGCTGTTATGTAACCTGATTATCATGCAGTACCATAAACATATAATAGCAATCCTTAAGAGGATAATATCCACTATAACATTTGGGGTCCAATTTCGACGCCAATTTGCGAAGCCACTAACATTTTTATTTTTATTTTTTGTTTTTTTTGCAAGTGCCCCCGACGATGTCGTAATAGCGATGATGTCATAATTGTGACACCCCCTTAGTTATAAACAAAAAAAAGGAATATGAAAGTGTCATTTGGAATTTTTGTGAATTTGAAGATCTGTCATGAAGACGACACTGCACTTTTGCATGGCACAAAGAGGGCATTCGAGTTTGGCGTTCGTGAAGAGGTTGGCACCATGTGGGAAGAGGAAACTGGCACTTGAGGTAGGCATTCAAGCTTTGTCTTCTCATTAATTCAATTTCATTTTGATGGCATTTGTTGATTTAATAGCACAATATGAATGTTAATAGTGGCATTGTTTACATCTTAGCATTTGGAATGCTCGATGACTCGCAAGCTTTGAGAGCTAGGGCATCGTTGCTATTACCTTCAAGGCATCATGTGAAGTGTTTGATCTCTCTTTATTTGTTTTTTTCTTGATATTCACTATGTGGTACTCCCCATTTATGACTATTTCATGAGGAAATGTCTTGATGGCTTGCGGGCTGCAAGCTAGGGCATCATACATTGTTTATGAGCTCACTATTGAATATTGGCATTGTTTACATCTTTTCATTTGGAATCCTTCATGACCCACAAGGTTTGAGAGCTAGGGCATCATTGCTATTACCTTCAAGGCATTTTGTGAAGTGTTTGATCTCTCTTTATTTGTTTTGTTGTTGATATTCACTATGTGGTACTCCCCGTTTATGATCATTTCATGAGGAAATGTCTTGATGGCTTGTGGGCTGCAAGCTAGGGCATCATACATTGTTCATGAGCTCACTGTTTAATACTAGCATTGTTTACATCTTTTCATTTGGAATGCTTGATGACCTGCGAGCTTTGAGAGCTAGGGCATCGTTTCTATTACCTTCAAGGCATTGTGTGAAGTGTTTGATCTCTCTTTATTTGTTTTGTTGTTGATATTAACTATATGGTACCCCCCATTTATGATCATTTCATGATTAAATGTCTTGATGGTTTGCGGTCTGCAAGCTAGGGCATCATACATTGTTCATGAGCTCACTATTTAATACTAGCATTGTTTACATCTTTTCATTTCGAATGATTGATGACCCATGAGATTTGAGAGCTAGTGCATCATTTCTATTACCTTCAAAGCATTGTGTGAAGTGTTTGATCTCTCTTTATTTGTTTTTTTGTTGATATTCACTAGCTATGTGGTACTCCCAATTTATGATCATTTCATGAGGAAATGTCTTGATGGCTCGTGGGCTACAAGCTAGGGCATCATGCATTGTTTATGAGCTCACTGTTTGAGCACCTCATATCCCTATTTGATTATGAGGGACATGAGGTGATCAAACAATGAGCTCATAAATAATGCATGATGCCTTAGCTTGCAGCCCACTAACCATCAAGACATTTCCTCATGAAATGATCATAAACGGGGAGTACCACATAGTGAATATCAACAGAAAAACAAGTAAAAAGAGATCAAATACTTCACACAATATATGTTGTTTTATAAGATTTTATTAAGACTAAATATATTTTTTTATTAAGACAAAGTATTTTGGGTTAGTTTTATATTGTTTTATAAAATTTTATTAAGACTAAATATATGATGTAAACTCATAATTATACTTGATATATATAATACAATGGTATGTAGTATAATCTATACATTTGTGAGATGTGATTAATTCCAGTTATATGATGTTTTGGGATTAAATTGGTGAGTTTGTATACTTTCTCCGTTTTAAACTAACCTATGACTTCAAAGGAGGAATTATGAAATATAGTTGTAGGTAGTTATCTCTTCTATAATGATGGAGGAGTGAAAGGTAATGATCAATGAGGTTGCTGTTATTAGATCATACATTAATACACTTACTATATTAAATTTGAGCTTGGGCATCATCCAATGTTATTGTTGTCATTGCATGCTTGCTGCTTTTGTGCACCATATATTATTTTATACACTGTTTATTTCATTGAAACTGTGCGCTTGACATTTGTAATGTATTAGCTATTATTGGATCAATGTTTCCATGTTGTTGAGGTTGTAGATGTCCTTTTACTGATCTTTTATAAACAAAATATATACCATGCTGACTCACAACCCATGAGGTGTTTCTTGATAACACATTTGATATCATACATTTTGCTCCATTTTGGTCTTGATTTACTCACTGCATGCACATGTTTCTTGAGTGCACATGTTATGTAGCATAGTTCATTTTAGAAGTGTATGGCTTGACTATGCACATGCATAATTGTAGATGAGGATCAGTAATAGGGTGTCAGACATTGCTTAGATCCTTTGGATCTAACCCCATCTTTTTCTTCCTTGCAGGTTTTGGATCATACAAGAGCATATTGGATTGAACCCCAAGTCAACACTTCATTACTTTAGGCAATGTCTTGTACCTTCATTATTTATGTTCATCCACTTGTGTATGTTTGCATTCATTCATTTTCTTCCAAAAGTTGGCTATTAGCGACCATATATGACCATTCTTGATGTTTTTGGGTCATTTGATGAAAAGATGTAAAAATTTCTTAAAAGTTTTTATTTTTTATTTCAATTTTAAAATCATAAAATAAATAAAATTTAAAGATAACAAATTAAGATAATCTTTGTCTTCACTTAAAAAAAAAACATAAAGCTCATAAAGCATGGTAAAAAAGGGCCCTAATTGTGGTAAAATGGGAAAGTTGCCACCTTGCACTGCTCTTCATATGGCTGCTGCTAAAGAATTATGTTATAAAATTTCAAGACATGAAATTTTATACTTTTTGACATCATACTTTTTTCTCCTTAGCATTGAGTTTACAATATGGGGGAGTTGAAGAAAATATATGTACAATTATAAAATTTCATGCCTTGAAATTTGGCATAAAATTTCATAACATAGTTCCTTAGCATTTGATCTTTATATGGCATCCATGACTTGAGGTAGGCATTCAAGCTTTGTCTTCTCATTAACTCAATTTCATTTTGATGGCATTTGTTGATTTAATGGAAAAATATGAATGTTAATACTGGCATTGTTTACATCTTTGCATTTGGAATGTTCGATGACTCACGACCTTTGAGAGCTAGGGCATCGTTGCTATTACTTTCAAGGCATTGTGTGAAGTGTTTGATCTCTCTTTATTTATTTTTCTATTGATATTCACTATGTGGTACTCTCGTTTATGATCATTTCATGAGAAAATTTCTTGATGGCTCACCGGCTACAAGCTAGGGCATCATGCTTTGTTTATGAGCTCATTGTTTGAGCACCTCATGTCCCTATTTGATTGGTCGATGATCTATTTTTTATATTGATGCTATTAGATCAAATAGGGACATTAGAAATAAAATAATACACTTACTATTTTGAATTTGAGCTCAGGCATCATGCAATGTTATTGTTGTCAAAATAGTAAGTGTATTAATGTATGATCTAATAGCAGCAACCTCATTGATCATTACCTTTCACTCCTCCATCATTATAGAAGAGATAACTACCTACAACTATATTTCATAATTCCTCCCTTGAAGTCATAGGTATTACAATATGAATTAAAACATTACATAGTGGCATTCAGATTAAGTACAATATGAATTCACGTGTCTTTAATTATGATACACTTTTGAAAAGCTTATCATATATATATATATATATATATATATATATATATATATATATATATATATATATATATATATATATATATATATATATATATATATATATATATATATATATATATATATATATATATATATATATAGTCAAGTAATAAAATCTTATAAAACAACATACATTGTGTGAAGTGTTTGATCTCTCTTTATTTATTTTTCTGATGATATTCACTATGTGGTACTCCCGTTTATGATCATTTCATGAGGAAATGTCTTGATGGCTCACGGGCTGCAAGGTAGGGCATCATTCATTGTTTATGAGCTCACTGTTTGAGCACCTAATGTCCCTATTTGATTGGTCGGTGCTATGTTTGTTATATTGATGCTATCTAAATAGAATGGCAGTGGCGATTCAATGCATCTACAGCCTCAACAACATGGCGACATCGATCCAATAACAGAAAATACTATAACTATAACTAAAACATTACACAGTGGCATTCAAATTAAGTACAATATGAATTCACATGCCTTTAATTATGATACACTTTTGAAAAGCTTCTCATAATATATATATATATATATATATATATATATATATATATATATATATATATATATATATATATATATATATATATATATATATATATATATATATATATATATCTTCATTTGCTTTGTTGTTGATATTCACTATTTGGTACTCCCGTTTATGATCATTTCATGAAAAAATGTTTTGATGGCTCGCGGGCTACAAGCTAGGGCATCATGCATTGTTTATCAGCTCACTGTTTGAGAACCTAATGTCCCTATTTGATTGGTCAGTGTTATGTTTGTTATATTGATGTTATTAGATCAAATAGGGACATCAGTAATAAAACAATACACTTACTATTTTGAAATTGAGCCCAGGCATTATGCAATGTTATTGTTTTCATTGCATGCTTGCTATTGTTGTGCACCATAACAGCAACAAGAATGCAATGTTATGAAATTTTGGGATTAAATTGGTGATTTTGTATACTTTCTCCATTTTAAACTAACCTATGACTTCAAAGGAGGAATTATGAAATATAGTTGTAGATAGTTATCTCTTTTATAATGATGGAGGAGTCAAAGGTAATGATCAATGAGGTTGCTGCTATTAGACCATACATTAATACACTTACTATTTTGAATTTGAGCTCAGGCATCATTTATTGTTTTATACAATATTTATTTCATTGAGACCGTGACCTTAAAATTTGTAATGTATTTCCTGTTATTGGATTAATATTGCTATGTTGTTGAGGTTGTAGATGTTCTTTTACTGATCTTGTATAAACAACATATATACCATGTTGACTCACAGCCCATGAGGTGTTTCTTGATAACACATTTGACATCATACTTTTTGCTCTATTTTGGTCTTGATTTACTCACTGCATGCATATGGTTCCTGAGTGCACATGTTCTGTAGCATAGTTCATTTTAGAAGTGTATGGCTTGACTATGCACATGCATAATTGTAGATGAGGATCATTAATAGGGTGCCATGCATTGCTTAGATCCTTTGGACAACCCCATATTTTCCTTCCTTGTAGGTTTAGGATCATACAAGAGCATACTGGATTGAACCTTGAGTCAACACTTCATTACTTCAGGCAATGTTTGGTACCTTCGTTATTTATGTTCATCCACTTATGTATGTTTTCATTCATTCATATTCTTCTGAAAGTTGTCTATTAGTGACCATATAGGACCATTCTTGATGTTTTGGGTCATTTGATGAAAAGATGTAAATAGGGACATCAGTAATAAAATAGGGATATCTTAATCTTTATGAGCTCAAATTCAAAATAGTAAGTGTATTATTTTATTATCGATGTCCCTATTTGATGTCCTTATTTTAAAACTGATGTCCCTATTTGATCTAATAGCATCGATATAACAAACAGAGCACCGACCAATCAAATAGGAACATGAGGTGCTCAAATAGTGAGCTCATAAAAAAAAATATTTAGTCTTAATAAAATCTTATAAAACAACATATATTGTGTGAAGTGTTTGATCTCTCTTTCTTTGTTTTGGTGTTGATATTCACTATGTGGTACTCCTTGTTTATGATCATTTCATGAGGAAATATCTTGATGGCTCGTGGGCTGAAAGCTAGGGCATCATACATTGTTTATGAACTCATTGTTTAATACTAGCATTGTTTAAATCTTTTCATTTGAAATGCTTGATGACCTGCGAGCTTTGAGAGCTAGGGCATCATTCCTATTACCTTCAAGGCATTGTGTGAAGTGTTTGATCTCTCTTTATTTGTTTTGTTGTTGATATTCACTATGTGGTACTCCTCGTTTATGATCATTTCATGAGAAAATGTCTTGATGGCTTGGGAGCTACAAGCTAGGGCATCGTGCATTGTTTATGAGCTCACTATTTGAGAACCTCATGTCCCTATTTGATTGGCTGGTAATCAAATAGTGAGCTCATAAACAATGCATGATGCCTGAGCTCAAATTCAAAATAGTAAGTGTATTATTTTATTAAGACTAAATGTATTATTTTATTAAGATTTAATTAAGACAAAGTATTTTGGGTTAGTTTTATGTTGTTATATAAGATTTTATTAAGACTAAATATATGATGTAAACTCATAATTATACTTGATATATATATATATATATATATATATATATATATATATATATATATATATATATATATATATATATATATATATATATATATATATATATATATATATATATATATATATATATATATATATATATATATATATATATATATATATATATATATATATATATATATATATATATATATATACACTTCAAAGGAGGAATTATGAAATATAGTTATAGGTAGTTATCTCTTCTATAATGATGGAGTGAAAGGTAAAGATCAATGAGGTTGTTGCTATTAGATCATACATTAATACACTTACTGTTTTGAGTTTGAGCTCGGGCATCATGCAATGTTATTGTTGTCATTGCATGCTTGTTGCTATTGTGCACCATATATTATTTTATACACTGTTTATTTTATTGAGACTATAAGCTTGGTTTTTCTTTCAGAAGTGTATGCCTTGACTTTTCACATGCATAATTGTAGATGAGGATCAGTAATAGGATGACATTCATTGCTTAGATATTTTTTATCTAACCCCCATCTCTCTTTTCTTTGCAGCTTCTGGATCACACAGGGGCACACTAGATTCATACCCAGGTCAAAAATTCATCACTTCAGACAATGTCTAGCACCCTTATTATTTATGTTCATCCTCTTATGTATGCCTGTACTCTTGCATTTTCTTCTGAAAGTTATTTTCCTTATATACTATATACAAGTTATTTTTCATATATATACATGTAATCTTTAGATGCAAAAATTTATTTTCCTTTACATGTATCTTTGCATAAAATGAACACGAATTAAACAAGATCATCTAATAATGAAAACTAGGGTATTGTAGTCACTCATCTAGTAATTAATTCCCCAAACCAAATTACTAAGGATTGAACATAAGTCTAAGTCCCCAAACGTATTTTTCTGTGTCCTTATTGCCTTCATAATTTTGGTTCAACCCCTATAGGATGCCCAAGCCTAGAGGCCAAGGAAAGTACCCAAGAGCACTTAAAAGAAAGATGAATGAAACCATTGTCCTTATGTGGGTAAACCCATATAAGTGTTCTTTCTTTGCATCACAACTCCTACTTGAGGATCCACAATCATGCATTTATGAAGTAATAATGCATTAAATATATTACTGATGTCCCTATTTGATTGGTCGGTGCTCTATTTGTCATATTTCTGCTATAAAAATAGAATGGAAGTGGTGATTCAATGCATCTACAGCCTCAAAAATATGGTAGCATTGATCCAATAACAAAAAATACATTACAAATGCCAAGCTCACGGTCTCAATGAAATAAACAATGTATAAAATAATATATGGTGCACAACAGCAGCAAACATGCAATGACAGCAATAACATTGCATGATCCCTGAGCTCAAATTCAAAATAGTAAGTGTATTAATGTATGATCTAATAGCAGCAACCTCATTGATCATTACCTTTCACTCCTCCATCATTATAGAAGAGATAACTACCTACAACTATATTTCATAATTCCTCCTTTGAAGTATACATATATCAAGTATAATTATGAATTTACATCATATATTTAGTCTTAATAAAATCTTATGAAACAACTTAAAACTAACCCAAAATATTTTGTCTTAATCAAATCTTAATAAAACAATATATTTAGTCTTAATAAAATAATACACTTATTGTTTTGAATTTGAGCTCGTGCATTATTTATGAGCTCATTATTTGAGCACCTCATGTCCCTCATAATCCATGATGCCCTAGCTTGTAGCCCGCGAGCCATCAAGACATTTCCTCATGAAATGATCATAAACAGGGAGTACCACATAGCTAGTGAATATCAACAACAAAACAAATAAAGAGAGATCAAACACTTCACACAATATATGTTATTTTATAAGATTTTATTAAACAAACAGTGAGCTCATAAACAATGCATGATGCCCTAGCTTGCAGCCTGTGAGTTATCAAGACATTTCCTCATGAAATGATCATAAATGGGGAGTACCACATAGTGAATATCAATAGAAAAATGAATAAAGAGAGATCAAATACTTCACACAATGCCTTGAAGGTAATAGAAATGATGCACTAGCTCTCAAATTAAAGCTCGCAGGTCATCAAGCATTCCAAATGAAAAGATGTAAACAATGCCAGTATTAAACAGTGAGCTCATGAACAATGTATGATGCCCTAACTTGCAGCCCGCGAGCCATCAAGACATTTCCTCTTGAAATGATCATAAGTGGGGAGTACCACATAGTGAATATCAACAACAAAACAAATGAAGAGAGATCAAACACTTCACACAATATATGTTGTTTTATAAGATTTTATTAAGACTAAATATATTGTTTTATTAAGATTTTATTAAGACAAAGTATTTTGGGTTAGTTTTATGTTGTTTTATAAGATATTTATTAAGACTAAATATATGATGTAAACTCAATATAACAAATAGAGCACCAACCAATCAAATAGGGACATGAGGTGCTCAAATAGTGAGCTCATAAACAATGCATGATGCCCTAGCTTGCAGCCTGCGAGCCATCAAGACATTTCCTCATGAAATGATCATAAACGGGGAGTACCACATAGTGAATATCAACAACAAAACAAATAAAAAGAGATCAAACACTTCACACAATGTATGTTGTTTTATAATATTTTATTACTTGACTAAAAAAAAAAAATTTAACACAAACATGTAAATGCAAAGATGTAAACAATGTTAGTATTAACATTGATATTGTATCAAAGATGCCCTAGCTCTCAAAGCTCGCAGGTCATCAAGCATTCCAAATGCAAGGATGTAAACAATGTCAGTATTAACATTGATATTGTGCTATTAAATCAACAAATGCCATCAAAATTAAATTAAGTTAATGAGAAGACAAAGCTCGAATGCCTACCTCAAGTCATGGTTGCAATATGAAGATCAAATGCTAAGGAACTATGTTATAAAATTTCAAGGCATGAAATTTTATAATTGTACAAATATAAAATTTCAAGGAATGAAATTTCACCTTTGATTTGACCTTGATAATGTCCCATCCATTGCTTATGCTTGATCATGACTACCTTGTGTTGATGGGCATGGTGGGTTACTATTGTGGATGCATCATTTGGAAATGATGTCATAGCAACACCAGATGGAACAAAAACATCTAGTGTTGTTGTTGCACTATTTGGATGATGCAATCACAACAGTGATTCACCAGGTGTTCATAGAGACATAAATGTAGCCACAACAATGATTCACCAGGTGTTCATAGAGACATAAATGTAGCCACAACAGTGATTCACCAGGTGTTCATAGAGACATAAATGTAGGGCTTCATTTGGATTCCAGTGCCTATACACTGCACATGTTCCCGAGTGCACATGTTTTGTAGCTTAGTTTCTTATCGAAGTGTATGGCTTAACTATGCACATGCATAATTGTAGATGGGGATCACTAATAGGGTGTCATGCATTGCTTAGATCCTTTGGATCTAAGCCCATCCTTTCCTTCCTTGCAATTTATGGATCACACGTGAGCATACTGGATTGAACCCCAGGTCAACACTTCATTACTTCAAGCAATATATGGTACCTTCATTATTTATGTTCATCCACTTATGTATGTTTGCATTCATTCATATTCTTCTAAAAATTGGCTATACTCATATTCTTCTTGTGTCTGAGTCTTCTAACTATGATCAATTTAATGTTGTAAATCTTGACATAGAATTCGATATCAACCTATCATATATCCATTCCAAATGATATAACTCCATTTGAATAAACATACATGCCAACCATTTGACAAAATGTCCATATGAAATCTAGAGTAATACATTAATTTTATAGCGAATTCATGATTTATAATGCCCCTTGATTTATAGTGAATTAATTTTATAGTTAATTCATGATTTATAATTCAGTTGTAGCAACTCAATGTGTTTGAACTCAAGAATACCCCTTACTTGGTTTCCTACAAAGCCTTTGGTGAAATCTAATAGAAAATTAAAAGTTTGGTCTAAGTAAGTGTATAAATGAAAGATAAAACACATAGGAAGCTATGAGAAGCTATGAGAAGGTGACATGAAGCTAATGAAAGGAGGCATCTCAATGATGTTAAATCACAAGGGATTCTCTTTGTTCCCTGCAATGGAGTGAGCTAATTATGAAAGTGTAAATAGATAGTTTTAACAATGTATAAAGTCCTTCACAAGATGTAATAAAAACACTGGCAAGGCACAAGAACTGTTTGACGAAATGCCACAATAGTGATGTCTCATGAAATGCTGAGATGTTTAGTTATATGCAATGCTAAGATATTCAAAATATTGTTGGATAAATAGATAATTTTAACAATGTATAATGTCCTTCACAAGATATAATGAAAACTATAGAGTGAACTATGTTTGTCTGATTATATAACTATTATCTTATGTCAAGTATCCCACACAGTCTCATGGATTGTCAGGTATGAGTCAATACACCCCATAGAGATTAATGTCTTTTACCATTTTTAAAATATCTCTCTCATTACCACCTATCTTTCTCATTGCATGAAGTGCAGGTACCAACGAATAGGTATTTGTTAGAATTGTCTTCCTCGAGCGAGGAAAATCTAGGAATGGAAGAAGAAAGTGAGACATTTAGTACGTCTAATTCAATGAGATCGACTCGAGGTCAAAAGATCAGAAAGAAATTCAATAAACGCATGAAATTTTTCCTTCCTCAAGGGGGGTCGTGTTCTTATGATGATGAGAGCAAAGGTGACTTCAAGCTTCCCTTTAGGTAAAAACATCTATAGAAACAATGGGTCCCCAATGAACTTCCTTCAATAAACATTGATTTTTGTTTTAAAGAGAGGATATATCGCATAGCACCATCTTCATTACATGGTTTGGGCCTATTTTCCATGGATGGCATAAAGGTCTCTTACAATAAAGTTGTCGAATTGATGGAGTATGTCAGATCTTGTTATGATTACAGTAGTTGGATGCAGATTGTTAAATGTCAGAAAAAGTATGTGTAGGTATGCACTCACAGAAAATTATATACAACAAAAAGTCAGTGAACAAAGTAAAATAGTAGCTATATACGTTGACGGAAGACCAAAAGCATCAGGGAATATTCAAGGTTTAATAAACAGTACATAGCCTACGTCAACTAAGAAGCAACCCAATTGCATATTTGAGGCACATGAGGGAAATCGCATATTTGTATGTGTGATCAAATCAATATGTGGAGGCGAGGAGCTACTTATCAATTACAATTTGAATCACATAGATACAAAAACCCCATCACTATCATGGACGAGGTGGTACGCATTTTGATAATTGTCTATTATTCAACGTAACTTAGAATAAGAACACGTGTTTTAACATGTCTGAATGATTTATTTTTTAAATACAGAGCTATAGTATCAATCAACAACCCCACGATACGCACGGAAGTGATAGTTCTCATGGGAATTCTTCTTCCTGACAAGTAAAACTCATTGTTGTTGTACAAATGCACATACAAGAAAAATGTTAATGCGTATTTTTTGTCATTCTACTATTTTAGATTGCTTTTAAATAAAGGACTAATAATATTATTCTCACAAACGAGTGTTGATCAGAAAAAGGGTAAGGAACAAGTAGTCCATGAGGAGCCGCAGGATAAGCAAGATCCATTCGATGTTGATTTTTTATCAAAGGTTAATCCTGTGGTTGCACTGCAAAGGGTCCTTCATGCAATATCAAAAGAGTTAGCTTGAATGACAGATATTCAACCTCACACTCCTGAAATAAAGAGGACAAAGGATATGTTGATTGGTCGTGTTCAAAATTATAGAGTAAGTATTAATGTAGTTTTAAATTATAACAAAAGTTCAATAATGATTTTTATAGTATACTATTTTATTTATGTCATTAACTAAAATATATATGTGTTCTCTTTACAGAGGATGCTAAATAGATTAAATGGCGTCACCTCAGATGCAAATACTTTGGGTGGTACATCGCATGTTTTATCCTCCATCTTGTCCATGGTTATCCATATTTTTTTATGCTCTAAATTTATTTTTTTTCAGCACCTTCTATTGATCCTATGTTGAGTACGCCACCTGGTACGAGGATCAAATCCACAGAGGTAGTGTCACCTACAATGTCAGCAACACATAGCATGACCACAGATGTGATGGCAACACCTACTATTGGTAAGTAGACTCCTCTTTTTCTCTCTCATTTATCATGTATTTATTTCACTTGAACTATATATTCTTTCTTAGGGGTCATTTTGTATTCATTTTATGTAGGAGGTGATGACGTAATTATTGGATGTACTCGTGTTAAATGTATGGGAACAATACATAATTGTGATCAATTGCTCATGAGTATTGAAGATGGACTTCCCTTGAGATTAGCCCAGCTTCCAGGTACTTTAAAGATTGATCCTTTCTTTAACTATACAATATAATACTCATAATGTAATTCACTAACCCCCTGTGTGGTCCCTTGCAATAACTAATTGTAATAATCTTGTAATTATCTTGCAGGGAATAATCTATTTTATGAAAAACTTAATGATGAATGTTTGTGCATTTTCAAGCCAACCATACGCACATGGTATCATATTTTGATTTTATTGCAAGATTAGATTGTGTTTCATCTCTTTCTTCAAGCATATTAAAAGGTAGCTTCACTTCATTTATGAATCTAACAATTTTTTTCCTTAAAAGGTGGTCATCACAAGATAAAGGGTTAAAGAATAAACTCATTGACTCTGTGACAACACTTTTTGGACCCGAAATCTTTCATAGACTTAAACTCCTTGACAAAGTGGACACTATTTTGAAGTATATTAGGGACAACTACAGGATCCAAATAGAACACAACCCTTGTTACGAGTGGCCTCCCTATATTCCTATTAATGAGTGGGAGGATTTTTAAAAAGATGCACTTGAGAGAAGTGCAAGACATAATGGACGAGTACTATCACTCGAGGAAAGAAGGTACATGATAATGTTAATAATGAAATTATGTACTATTTACTCTTTGTACTTATGTGATCTCACATATTTCAAAAATCACATAGGTTTCCTAACACAAGAAAGGCAACAGAAGCAAGAAAACAAAATCACAGGCAACACAAGCTTGGCTCGGGTGGATATTCAAAACTTGCTGCACGAGTTGTAAGTATTAGTAAATGAAAAATCATATGCAAATATTTATAAATTGCAATCAATTTAGTTTTGATGAAATTCACTACAATAAAAATTCATGATACCAATAAAAAATGCAGGCCTTGGAGTTCAAAAAACTGATTACAGAAGAGGACAAGAAAATAGGCTACAAACAAGGCTATAAAGTCATGGCTGAATGATATCGAGAAATGAATGCACGAGGTTCTTCTACCGGATCTATTAATCAGGTAAATAAGCAATTTGATTTTTATTTCAAGTTGAAAACTTTACCAATTACTGTATTTGATGTTAAGTTCCAACATAAAATAAATATATTTGTTTTAAGTAAGGAAACAACGATTATATATTTGTTTAAAACTTTAAAGTGAATATATGTATATGTATTAAACATAATGATTAACATGTCTTAGTATTTTTATTGTATTTATATGTATATATTGTCGATAAATGCACTAATTATTTACATTGGAATGCAGCCTGTCGATATTGATACTGCACTGGTTGAGCATGATGGAGACGTCGATTTCAAAATTTGATTAATGAATATTTAATACAAGTAAACATGTTAAATTGAATTTGGCGTAGCAATAAAAATTTAATTATATTGTGTTGGGATTAATAAAACATTTTGTATTGTAGTTGCAAGGGATGCAGAGGTTGTTCTCGATGAGCATGTTGAGGTTCAAGCCGTTAGGCAAGATGATGTGGTTGGACAAGGTAAAGAGTTTCACGTTTATGTTTTTTAAAGTATTGAAATGCTTGTAAGAATAATGAATATGTTTTTAAATTAACCCAACCCAATTATGATAATATGTTTTTAATTGAATCCTTTTATTTGTTATTACAGAGGACTCGCCTTTGCAAAGGATAGTGAGATCACATGCATGGTCAAGAAGAAATGATGATGTGGACATGGATACGCCTCTGCAACAATATAGCGAAGCAGAAAAAAGGAAAAAGCCAAAAAAAAATGATTCTCATTTACGCAACTTATTTGATAATGACTGATGTTTATTTATCGATGTTTATTTGATAATGATTGATGTTTATTTACACGTGTTTGATCTTAGTTTCATGTTTTCTTTCATTCTTGTATTTGAAATGTTAATGGGTTGCATACAAAGGTATGTCGTAAGTCTATAGGATTTTCTCCCTCCAAGCGTATTGTTTCTTCTACTCTTCTCAAAAAATCTATTTATCGCTACTAGAAACACTGAGTTTCCTTTTATATATTGTTGTAATGTTGGAGGAGTTTTCGCTAAATTTTAGTGGATTTCATATTTTGGGAGAAAATAGTATTAGAATGTTCAATGGGTTCTTTTCAAAAACACACTACTTGAACAACAACAAAACTTGTAAAACAAATGTTGATTGCAAGTACTAAGTTAGAAGCTTCACAAAAAACCTTAAATCATCATCTTGTCTAGAATGGTTAATTAATTGTTTAAGGTGGATTAGTTTTGATGATGGGATGTTCCATTATGATTCTTGGAACCTGATTTGTAACCATAAGTGATGGATTTGAGGGGAGATGAAGGAATACCAAACAGAGAATTTGGAAATTATCATCAGAGAAATTATAGTGGAGATCTGATCAATAGAGAAGATAGTAATGATCACAAGAGAATGAATAGTGGTTACATTTGTAGTGGGGAAGAAAGTGGAGGCCATCCATGAAGAAACTTGCTGACAGAAATGATGTACAAGAAACAAAGGAGCATGAATGCTACCCATAATTGAACCTTAGTCAAAGGCTACCTATAAGATGAGCACTATAAAGATGCATGATTAAATTTACATCCAAATCATCCACGTATCCCTTGCACCTTCTTTCAATGCAAGTGCTAATGTACTTTTTAATAATAACAAAAGTTCAATAATGATTTTAGATGTTAACTGTGACAATCTCTTGGTCTTAGGCAATGTAGAAGGAGACGCCTAGTTCAATATGCAATATCAATTCATATACATAGGATATTAGGTGGAGCTGAAAGACACAACAAGGTTGCATTTTTTATAGAGGTGTTTAATTGCATATTTTAAGTTATAGACCATTGTGAACATTTTAATTTTGAACTATTAAAAAAATGTAAACATGTTGTGCTTTTTTGGCTCAACCTGCTATCTGTGCATGTTATTCATGTGTTGCACACACATTCTCAATTTAGAGTAGGAAAATGTTATTTTCGATGCGAGGGAGAGAAGCCAAACACATAAAGAACATGCAAATAAACACGAGAGCTACAAAACATAAATGTAGGTATCACAACAGATGAGAAACATAAATGTAGGCATCATGGTCACAATTGTTTGGAGACACAACATAATTGAATGCTATAGCTAGAGGATGCAACACAACCACTACTCATGCAGTTCTAAGTTGACACTAGGGGATCCAAAAACCATATATAGATTCCTTATCTTTGGTTTTTGGATCTCACAGTGTCAACTTAGAACTACAGGAGTAGTGGTTGTGTTGCATCATCTGGGAATAACATTCAATTATGTTGTGTCTCCAAACAATGGTGACCATGATGCCTACATTTATGTTTCTCAATTGTTGTGTCCTAGGACCCCTTATGACCCTTTATGACCCTTTACAATCCCTAAGAATACATCTTAGAGGTCTTAAAGTGTCGTAAAGGGTCATAAGAGGATCCTATGAGGGGCTAGATGAGCTTCCACCTTCACGTGGTTGGCTTTGTTAAGTAGAGAATGTTAAACTATTCTCAAAACAAAGAGAAGCTCAATAATTTAAGATCTCAATCCACATACGACAAATATATATTTATTTTTAAAAAATAGTGTGAACCATTGCAATTACAATAAAAACACACAGAATAACCGATGGCAAAACTAAAAGCGATGACTATCTGTCAGAAACATCAATCACTTCAAGGAGCAATGATCACTTCAGCTCGCCTCAAGAATTCTTGACCCAAGATCAAGTCATATCGATCCATCTCAATGGCTACCAAATCAACAGATCTCTGCCAAGAACCCAGTCACAAAGAAACACCGCAAACCGCACTGCAAACCCACTATGAAGAGGCATCCAATGTCTCATAAGTCGCATCAAATGACCCACTTTCTATAATCCAAGTCTTTCAGCTTGGTTCACCAAGAAGAAGACATCTCCCAAGTCATCATAGACACCATAGTGATCTACGAATCTCCAATGTGCAAGTTCTACAAGTCGCTCTCTCAACATCACATCTAACTCATTCAAAACTATGGAAAAAATGGTAGATGATCCCAACGATTTGTCACAACCTGATCTCAACAACAACACAAAGAGTGGCTTGATTCTATCTTCAAGCCTATCAATGCACAGTCTACTCAAACTCCAAGTCAAGTCACTGCTACACTCCATAGGAACAAAGCACATCCATTTTGAACCAAAGAATTCAAGAAGTCACTTGAATCATATCTGAATGCAATCAATTCCACATATATCACGAACACATTAGGAAGAATGCATCTCTAATCGTCGCACTAGCTTCTTGTGCTGGAGCAGTTGCTATCACAAATCTCTATTCAGTCGGATCCATTCCAAATCCAAGTCTCTAGACTCAACTCAATAATCCATGAGCTGGACCAATTGGAACCAGATCTACAACCAGCTCAAACCAGATCTACAAGAACATCATTCTGAATCGATACCAACTCGATCAAAAAATATATTTATTTATTTTTTAAATACTGATTTTCATCGCAACTACGACATCCATACAACAGCGATGGTAATATATCGAAAACATCTAACAGTCAATCATCGCATGTATAGCATCGCTGTCGAAAAAAAACTACAAACGACAGATATCTATCGTAAACTTCTGATGGGTATCCACCGCATGTACAGCATCACTATTGTTAAAAAACTATAAACGACGGCTATCCATCGTAAACTTTCGACAGATATCTGTCACATGAACAGTATCTCCATCGGCAAACAAACTACAAACGACGGTTACCCACCAGAAGATTCTAATAGGTTCCCGTCATTTGTAGTTGTTTGTGATGGATGGGCATCGCAATTGGGATAGAAAAATAGGCCCGACGGTATATTTTCCATTTTGGCACCCCCTTTTTTGTGATGGCCATAGTCATTGTAATTATGACATCAATTGTGGCCATCATTTTTTTCGACTGCAAAACTACGACGATGGGTGGTGTCACTTAATCGATGGTATACGGTCGGAATTCTGACAGTATGCCGTCGAAAAAAGGTCTCAAATGTACTAGTGATCCTTGATGTCCTTCATTCTACAAATCCAACCTTAACACATAAGGATCCTAATCAAGTCAATACTATTCAATCTCTATTTCCTCCTTCATTTCTTCCTCTAATACAAATAGGTAAAGCATAAACTCTTCAAGATGATGATTGGGGAACCTTATTTTGATGCATGCATGGATATCGATTGGGCCTCTCTAAATTTCAACCCCTCTCCATGTAAAAGATCCCCTTATCTTTTTTTTTATCAAACCTTCCTAATGGACATGGTATAGGATGTGTGTAACAAAGAAATGAAAAGATTGAGAAATTTACATCACATTTTTCAAAAGAGACTCTAGGTTTCCAACCTTTCCATTTGTCCAATCAGTATATAAATTCTTCTCCTAATTTCTCATCACAAAAAGAAAGTATTTCATTTGAGCTTCTTAAAGCCAACTTAATTACTCTTCCTTTGAAAAATAAAGGAAAAAATAGAAAACACAAACAAGACAATTATTCCATTTGTATCTATCATCAAATTCTTGGCCAGAAGACTAATGAATGTTATGATTTGAAGTGTAAATTCTATTAATAATTAATTGAGTGTGGTATGATTCAAATTTCATGTAACAATGAATGACACCTTTTACATAAGCATTCTAAATAACATCTATGTTTCTATTATGTTGCTCCTCGATATGTCACATTAATAGCCTATCCTTTGAGGGCTCATTGTCATTTATGGTGGTGAAATTTTAGGTGCAATCATACTTTGTAAGAAACATAATAGTCCTTATTCCTCATCTCCTCACTTGGGGGAAGGGGTACTATTTCACTCTCCTACTTTTCCCAAGGACCCATTTTCTCCCTTTTTTGACTTGTTTCTTTTATAACATGATATCCTTTCTTGCATGGGTTTGTTGTTTTACATAAGGATCTTCTCTTTTTAAAGAGATTTACATATTGAGTTTCAACCTTATTCTTTCTTGAAAGCGCATGTCTATTATAAATAAACTTTCACTTAGGGAGCATAATGTATTGTCCTTTGTTAAGCATTCCCTTACCTAGCAATAAGGAAGGTGTGTATACTTGATCCTCCTTCCTCATTTTCTCTTCCTTTCCAATAAATACAATATCCCTTGTGGACTTGCTTATTTTATAATATGATGTTATTTCTTGCATAGATTTGTTGTTTTATGCAAGGATCTTCTCTTTTTCAAGAGATTTACATCCTGAGGTGCAACCTTATGCTTGCTTAAAAGTGCATGTCTATTATAAAAGATCTATCACATAGGGTATATAATGGATTATCTTTTCCCTTTCCTTCACTTTTGCAATGAAAGATTTCATTTCTCAATCTCTTATTTCTTTATAAGGATTCACTTCCTCTAGGCTATGTGGTCTTTATTTATCACATGATATCCTTTATGGCATGGAGTTGTTTGTTTACATAAGGATCTTCACTTTTTTAGAAGATTTACATCTCAAGTGACAATCATTTCCTTGCTTTCAAAGAAAATGTCTATCCTAAGAAAATTCTCTTACTTGGGGGCTTAAAGTGTGTCATCCTTCATCAAGAATCCATTTTCATCTAGCAATAGGGGGGCTAAAAGGGTGCATTCTTGTTCTCCATCCCTCTTTATCTTGAAGACGTTATCTTTGTCCAATAAATCCTCTTAAAGGTAGATGTCTTGTAACCAAGATATTTTCCTATCAAGGGTCTCTTCCCATTTGCAAATATCCTTTCATGATTATCTATTCCTTGTCTAAAAATAGTTTTCACTCTTTGTTAAGGGTGTAAGCATACATTGTTGTTTTATGGATATCTTCTAGTTGGTGGAAGTATGTAGCCTTGTTCTATTTTCCTTATTATGCCAACATGGTCCTATGTCGCCATCATATGGAGGGGGGAATATATATGGCCTCCTTTGTATACTAAGAATTTTTTTTGGTTTATTGATCCCTAAGGAGACAATTACTTCGTTAAGACTAATCACTTTTGGATTCCTAAGAAGATAATTATTTTCTTAGGATTGATCTCATCTTATTGATCTCTAAGGAGACAATGCTTTCATTAGGATTTATCATACTTTTTGGATCCCTATGGAGAAAATTATTTTTGTAGGACTAATCCCACAAGCCACCCCTGAGCGCAAAATTTTACAAGCCCCCCTAAGTGCAAAATTTCACAAGCCGCCCCTGTGCACAAATTTTTCAAGGTAGAATTAACTAGCATAATGCAACTTTCTAGACCATCAATTCTCCTTTCCTATTTATTTGGGATAAGTGGAACTAGCATAACACAACTTTCTAGCCTTTCCTTCTCCTCCTCTTCTTCTCCCATGAATCACCGAGCATAACACAACTTGTTAGACTATTGGATTCGTGGTCCCTTCTTTTATTCTCATTCTCTCATAGGTATTCTAGAGGGTTAGAACATGGATTCTTGTCTTATCTTTGATGCGTGATCTTTCTCTTTTCAGGTGACCACTTATGCTTTTGCAATAGAAAAATATGAGCATGATGCTAACAGTTGAGACATTTTCTTTAGTGAGGTCTCTTCAACTAGTTGAATTGATAGCAAGCTTTAGGCTTTTGTCATGGTTGTATGTGTCCTTGCATATGAATTTACAATTTAAGATCCTTGGTTTGGTGGCTTATGTCCTTAAACTTAGTGATATTTTATCTCCTTGCAGTTTGCCCATGATCTTCATCTCTTTCTCTCTATTTCTTCTACTTTACCTTGAGCATGAGGTGGACTCATACTCCCACTAAATTGGGGGGCTAAATGTATTATCCTAAAAGTTAAGGGCCCTTAATTAGGTATTCATTTTATCCCCATTTAGTATGTATGGGTTCTCACATTGATTTCATGCTCTCCTAATGCTTATTGGACCTTCAAATTTACTTTATAAGTCCTATTTTGATTGAATTTCTTCAAAACTTGAGGTGAGCCCTTCTTTCCAAGTGTGCTCCTCTACTTTTCCTCTAATCAAGTAACTATTTCCATCTCCTAGGCTCTATACATCTATTTTTGGCCTTCAAAACCTATCACAACCTTAGAATAAATTGTACCTAGAGATCCTGCATCTACTATATTTCATCGACACCCTATCCAAATTTTGGTTGATTCTCTAGGGTACAGAACACCATTAGCATTTTTTTCTTGAAGGATTGCAGCCCAAATTTATCCTAAGGCCCATATCAGGATATTAGTGAGAGATCTCATCTCATGGTCGGTCTACCTGATTTTTAACCCCCAAAATGATGGATTGAGTATAAAAACACCCTATATCTCCTTATTTTGATATCCATTACTACGTGCACAAAAATTCATGATCAAGAATCAATCAAGCAATTGAAATTCAAGACCTCTTCTACAATTGAGTGTCTGAGTCTTTTATTCTTCGAAGCATTCTTCCTTCTTCTTCATCAAGCATTGTGGTAAACTAAAACATCCATCATTCAAAGCATTTATTTCATGATTTCTTTTTGGATGGAGTTATTACATGAACATTATTGATCACATCCAAATAGGCATTGCATCATCAAGGTATAAGGTGATTTACAATTTAGATATAGCTTCTATTTCATTTTTCCTTATACAATTTCCTTTCATTTTCAATGTTGATTTATAAACAGTGGTTTGACTAAGGTAGACCTCTTTAGCCAAAATTCTTTTCTATTTTTTTGTGTGCAGGGATAGGTTATAGAGCTATTAGACAAGATCTAGGAAGATCAGACACAATCAGAAGAACCTAGAAAATTTTAGTCAAAATTGCTTGGTACAGGATGCCATTGGTGTTTTGTCCCTAGGTACACAAAAAAATTTACTCTGTACCCTACATTTTTATCTTATATTTGGCAAAGAGTTAGGTTATAGTGTTCAGGTCCCAGATCTATAGTTACAAGTCTTTCCAGGATTCCAACAATAAAAAAAATCAGATATGAAAACCCACTTCTCCTATTTCATTTCTAGGTGCATTTAAATTCTTTTCCATTCCCTTTTACATAAGTTTTTTCAATCGAATTAGATCAAATATGCTCTTATTTAGTCTCTTGCATATCAATATCATTCTTCTCCTTTTTAATTCTAAGTAACAAAGGAATAAAAATCCTTCAAGAGAAGATATTGCATTGGCATCTTATCAAGTGGTGTTAATCATACATGTCTTGGGGTGGTTTTCTATTCTAATGTACCATATGAATTGGGGAAATTATCCCTTTTACATGATCCCCATTTCATATTGTACATATGCTAGTAAAGATTTATTTATTACCTTTAGTAGTAGTTTTGTGAAACCAAAAATGAAAAATATTATTTCTACTCTTTTTATAAAACAAAATGAGAAGAAAATCTATAAATGAAGGCTTCACAGTTTCTTTGTGCTTATGGTATAGGTCCAAAGAAAAATGAGGTCCTAAACGGGATAAAAATAATGATTTTATATCCAAGTCTAAATGATGTCCTAACAACTCAAGAAAGTGCCAAAGTAAAATGTTGGAGTAGTAAAGTGATGTCCTACGGGCTTGGAGTCATTGGTAGGCTTTTGTGCTCTCGAGTATAGATTGTTAGATTTGGGGATGAGGTCCACCAGTTTGTGGCCTCATTGGTTCATAGCTCTAATCAAAAGCATTTACCAATCCAAAAAAATTAAAAGAAATTATGAATAGTTGTTTTACAAGTTGAAGAGGTCATTCTATGGTCTAAAATGGTCATTTTATATACGATGCCAAAAAATGATTCATTTTCATTGAAATTAGATTTTTTAGGAGCAAGGAAGATCATTGTTTAAATTTTAACATTTTTTATGATTAGATACTAATTATTATCTTATACATACATGCTATGGTGTTTATTGGTAACAATAAGGTGATGATCAAAGAGCTCAAGTTTTTTCTTTCTACCACATTCAAAATGAAGGACTTAGAGGATGTGACACATATCCTTTGGATGGAGACCAATAAGGATTATGTGCACACAAAAATATAGTTGAGTCTAAGTATCTAGATACTATTTTTCAATGGTTCAATATGCATGATTGTAAGCTAATGAGTATACCATCTCTAGTTGGTAATAAGCTTACTTTAGAAATTTTTGTTTAATTTCTTGATGATTTTGATGGAATTTGTAATATTTTGTGTACAATTGTTTTAAGTATTTTTATGTATGAAATAGGTTGTACTAGACCATATTTTGTCCAAGCTATGATGGTTTGAAGCGTGTTTATGTATAGAACCTTGGTAGAGAGCATTATAAATTTGATAAGAGTGTATTTAGATATTTGTGCAACTTATGATAACTATTTGTGTCATCGTGCTACTAATTATGTGGGTAATTCATTGGACATATATCCATTTACTAATGTATATTGGATCAATAAATTGGATAGTAGAAGGTCCACTAGTGACTATTTATTCTCTTTATTTAGAGGTGCAATGTGTTGGATGAGTAAAAGGAAACCTAAATTTTCTTTTTTGATAATAGAATTAAAGTATATGGCTAATAAACATGGCTCTAAGGAGTTTCTTTAGTTACAAAGACTCAATATATGTGGCAATGTTGATTGCAAGATTTTAAGAAATTGATGATGTATGGGTCAAATTATCATTTTTTTGGCAAAAAATCTTATGTATCATGCTTTTACTAAGAATGTTGATGTTTTCTCTTTTTTATGGTAAAAAATTCTCTGTATCATACTTTTACTAACATAATTTTAAAATCTAGAAAACATAATTAACAGGATTTGGTTGATTTTGATATTTGATAATCTATACGACAATTTTGTTATTATCATAACTTTTGAATTATATTGAAAATTACAACTTCTTAAATGTATTGGAACCAAATAAATAGATCTAAACTAGATTTCTCTTGAATTTGGTAAATCAATCTTGTATGGAACATGATTGATCACATTTGGTTTAATTTTTATGCATCAGTTTGAACTCATTAACAATGAACTCTTACGATTTGTATTACCTACCTGTAATGTTTATTTTTCATGTAAGGATAGACAGCACTTGAAAATATCTTAGATAAATCACTTGATCATAAGGGTCATTTTCTCCTAAGTCAACTCCTTTGATTAGATCAACTTTATGGTTGTGTGAAAGATCAAAGACAATACTCTTTAGTCATGTATATGCCTTATAATGATTTGATGTTGAATTAGGTTATTTTTAGTGTTCTGAAGTGAAGTGTTCATAAGATGGTTATTTTATAATTGTGAATGATTAGTAGATATTTGTGCTTCTAAATTAATACACATAGAATGCTTTTAAATACCAAAACCAAGCAACTAATTTGTAAAATGTGTACCAAGTCAACTTATAATATCTACTAGAATAGAAATATTAAAAAAATGAATTTTTTAAATTGTAGGGACCACTTTGATATGGCTTACATGCTATATAATTGAGATGGGACATGAAAGTATGAATATCATGGTGTAAGGGAATATATAAGAGTTTACACAAGAATAAGTGTAATAATAAGAGTGAGAACATATACGATTAGAATAAAGTGAAAGGAAATGGAGATGGAGAAAAGTTTGACAACTAACCTCAAACTTTACATAAGAATTAATTATTTGTTAAAATATAATTATTTTAAGTTATTTTATTAAAACTAGAATTATTATTTACATAAATAAGATAATAAACATAAAATAAATAGAATTTCAAATTATTTATATAAAATATTTTTTAAAAAACTTATTAAATTTTTTTAATTTTTTAATCTTAAATTTGTCATTGGGTAATTGATTTGTTCGTGAAGTTGAATGGTTCTTAATTATTAAGAAATAAAGTTTAAATTTAATAATCTAATTAGTTGGATGGATGGATGGGAAGTGATTATCTTAATAGAAAATAATAATTTTATAACGTCAATCCATTGATTATAATAGATGAACTAAATTAATATAATAATACTTTTCTTTAATTTTTTGTTTACAATTTAAATATTTTGTTTTCTATTTTTGGTCCTCTACATTGGCATCAAATCAATATTGGTTCTATCATGTGTAGTTTCTTTTAGCATGAATGTTTTGAAGTTCAAAAGATTAAAGACTATCAATATCTGTGAGGGATTGAGAATATTTGATGCAGAAACTTCCGAAGGTCATAACTTTTGACTCAATTCTGGGTTTTTGCTCAAATTTTTCAAGTGCATGCTTCAGGAGGTGGTATATGTTTTGCTGATGATCTCAAATCAATCGGGGTCCATTTTGGCACATTTTCAGGAATTGAAAGTTTTATTTAGGACTCTGAAATCAGCTTTTAGTATTTTTTCTAGTTTTTAGAAAGTTTTGTTTTGTAATAAATCTGAAATTATGTTTCTAATCTCGGATATTAGTTGGCAATTCATTCTAACTTAGTCGAGGGCATATTTAGGCAAAAGCTCGGCTTTTTAGGTGTTGTATTAAAATTTACCAAAAATGGAAAAAAAAACTATGGGAAAAATTACCAAAAAGAGTAATTTTTGGATTTCTTAATTTTTTGGGGTTTTTGGTTATTTAAGAGTTTGGAGAGAATTGTAGAAGCAATCAGTGATGAATGGAAAATATTGAAGTTTCAAAATGTTTGTTTATTTGTCTTGTAATTGAGTTTTATTATTAACAGAGAGTTGTGTGCTACATCATTTGGTATAAGAGCAAGAAGATGGTTGGGAGAGGAAGAGGAGGTTTCATGCCGATGCAAAGATTGATGCTAGATATGCAGAGGAAGATTGAACGCCTCAATGAGTGAATAGATAATCAAGGAATACAAAGAGGGAATGAATATGATGAAGAGGGAAACCAAAGATGTGTTGACCAAAATGAAGAAAATATAGAAGAGAGGCTAGAAGAAATGAGCTATGAAGATAGAGTTCTCAGGGCTTTAAAAGAAAGAAGTGAAGCAATCAAGATTGACGTTGCAGACTATTTTGGTAGTCTTAAGCCAGAAGAATTAATAGACTGGCTAAACGAGATGGGGAAATTTTTTGAATGGGAGCCTATGACAAAAGAAAAGAAGATGAAGTTTCCATGCACAAAATTAAAAGCACATGAAATGATATGGTGGGATCACCTCCAAAAGGAATGAACTAGAAAGGAAAAGGAAAAGATTAAGACATGTAGCAAGATGGAGAAAAAGCTCAAAGAAAAATTCTTACCCATGGATTATTCACAAACCCTCTTTTGCAGGTTCCAGAATTTGAAGCAAAACTTGTCTTCAGTGCAAGACTATACAAATAAATTCTACAAGCTATCCATGTGCATAGAGCATCAAGAAAATAATGAGTAGATGGTTGCTAGATATATGAATGACCTAAAATTCTCCATCCAAGATGAATTGAGCATGCATCGTGTTAACGGCATGGAGGAAGGCAACCAATTAGCTCTAAAGGCTGAAGAAAAGAAGAATAGGCAATCTATCCAAAGTAATAGAGGTGGTCGAAGGGGTACCTCAACTCCATTTCAGGGAGGCTCTAATAATGGTCGGGGAGAGTCTTTTCAAGGATTTGGAAAAAATATAGACACTAGGCAAGATCCTCCAAATCAAGAAATAGGAAGGGGGTTTAAGAGAGAACGAGACTACGGAAGTAGAAGAGGCTGGGAAAACTAGAGAAGGTCTTTCACTTGTTTTAGGTGTGGAGAAGAATGACACAGAGCCTTTGAATGCTCAAATTATAACATGCTAGAAAGAAATCAAGGAGGATAGCCTAGAGTGAACCTGGTTCAGCTAGAATTTATAGTAGCAGGAGCAGAAGAAGAAGTCCTACCAAATGTGGGAGAAACTCTCATGATGAGGAGATCGATGATCATTCTAGAGAAGGAAGAAGTCCTTGTAAATAACTTTAATGATTCGTGGCTTTGAACCAACATCTTCAGAACTAGATGCACTTCAAGTGGAAAGGTATGCCAAGTTAGTATTGATGGGGGTAGTTGTGAGAATATGGTAGCTAAGGAAATGGTAGAGAAATTAAATCTACAATGTGAGAAACATCCTCATCCTTACCGTATTGCATGGTTTAAGAAAGGAAATGAGGTTACTATTGATAAAAGATGTTTGGTTACGTTTACTATAGGAAAAATCTATAAGGATGAGATATGGTGTGATGTTATTCCTATGGTTGCTTGTCATATTTTGCTAGGAAGGCCATGGAAGTATGATAGGAAGATCATGCATGATAGAGAGAAAAATACATATACCTTTTGGAAGGATGGCTCTAAAGTGACTCTCTTACCACTTAAGGATGAAAGAAAGAATGAGACCATGTTGTCTGCAAAGGATGTTGTCAAAGAAATGAAGGTGACGAGTTGCTGCTATGCATTGGTAGTAGAAAGAGGAGAAGAACTAGAAAACATAGTACCACATGATGCAGTAAAGATACTAGAAGAATTTTCTGATGTTATTCCAAATGAGCTACCTAACGGTCTCTCACCAAAAAGGGATATACAACACCATATTGAACCGATTCCTGGAGAAACTCTTCCTAATTAAGCAGCTTATCAAATGAACCCAATGCAATATTTAGAGCTCAACAAACAAGTAACACAACTAATTGAGAAAGGCCTGGTTAGAGAAAGCATGAGCCCATGTGTTGTGCATGCATTGTTGACTCTGAAGAAGGATGGAACATGGAGGATGTGTACTGATAGTAGAGAAATTAATAAGATTACTATCAAGTATAGGTTTCCTATTCCTCGTATAGAGGATATGATGGATGAATTAGCAGGGGCCAAATACTTTAGCAAGATTGATCTACGAAGTGGATACCACCATATTCGAATTTGTGAAGGAGATGAGTGGAAGATGGCTTTTAAGACTAGGGATGGCTTGTATGAATGGATAGTTATGCCATTTGGGCTTTCTAATGCATCAAATACATTCATGAGGTTGATGAATATTGTTTTATGACCCTACATTGGTAAGTTTGTTGTAGTTTATTTTGATGATATCCTAATTTATAGAAAAAACAAAGGAGAACACCTACAACACTTGAGGATCATCTTGAGTGTACTGAGGAAAGAGAAGCTCTGTGCAAATTTAAAGAAGTGTGGCATAGATTCATGCAAAATAATTTGACTTTTATGGGCTTCGTCATTTCTGAAGATGGTGTTCAGATGGACCCAAAAAAGGTCAAGGAAATCCTAGAATGGCCTAGTCCATCTAGCATAATAGGGGTAAGGAGTTTTCATGGATTAGCAACCTTCTATAGAAATTTTATTCAAAATTTTAGCAGTATTGTAGCACCCATAATAGATTGTACGAAAGAAAGTGAATTCACATGGACAACAAATGTTGAAGAGAGTTTCAAGTTCTTGAAGAAAAAGGTAATTGAAGCTCCTATATTGGCACTTCCAAATTTTGATAAAGTATTTGAAGTAGAGTGTGATGCTTCCCATGTTGGAATAGGTGTTGTTCTTAGCCAAGCAGGTAAACCAATAGCATTTTTCAGTGAAAATTTAAATGATGTGAGGAAGAACTATTCTACCTATGATTTAGAATTTTATGCTATTGTTCAAGCCTTAAGGCATTGGAGGCATTATTTGGTCCCACAAGAAATTGTATTGTTTACAGATCATTTGGCCTTGAAATATGTGAACACACAAAAGAAATTGAATAGTGGGCATGCTAAATGGGTGTCTTTCTTGCAAGGGTATAATTTTATTTTGAAGCATAAGTCTGGAAAGAAGAATCAGGTTGTCAATGCCCTAAGTCAGCGTGTTACACTAATAACTACAATGGAAATAGAGGTCATTGGTTTTGATTCTATTAAAGTTTTGTATGAGGCTAATAATGATTTTTGGGAAATTATAGAGAAGATTAAAGAGCCAGCAACTAGTCTTTTAGATCACATGAGAGGAGAATACTTTTTGCATGATGGTTACCTCTTTAGAGGAAAACAACTTTGTATGCCAGCTGGTTCCATGAGGGAAAATATTATCCGAGAATTTTATAGTGGTGGTTTGGCTGGTCACTTTGGGAAGGACAAGACGATAGCCTTGGTTAAAGATAAATACTACTGGCCAAAACTAAAAAGGGACATTACTAAGTATGTGGCAAGGTGTAGAATCTGTCAAGTGGCTAAGGGTCATTCCCAAAACATAGGCTTGTATACACCCCTACCTGTACCCATCGAGCCATGGATAGATGTGAGTATGGATTTTGTATTGGGGCTTCCCCACACCCAGTGAGGTACAAATTTTATTTTTGTAGTTGTTGATAGATTCTCTAAAATGGCTCATTTTATTGCTTGTAAAAAAACTAGGGATGCCACAAGGATAGCCAACTTATTTTTCTCAGAAGTTGTTAGACTCCATGGCATTCCAAAGACTATCACATCTGATAGGGATACTAAATTTTTGAGTCATTTCTGGAGGACCTTATGGAATATGGGAACGCAGTTGTAGTTTAGCAGTGCCTGTCATCCCCAAACTAATGGGCAAACTGAGGTGGTCAATTGGAGTTTGGGAAACCTGTTACGGTGCATTGTTGGTGAAAATCCCAAGCAATGGGACTTGGCATTGCCTCAAGTAGATTTTTCTTACAACAGTTCTCTTAACAGATCAACTAGAAAATCTCCTTTTCATATTGTATATATGGTAAGAATCCTCAGGGTGTTTTGGACCTTGTACAACTTCTTGTGCAAGATAGAATTAGCGATGATGGGGAAGCATTTGTTGAACACCTTCAACAACTTCAACAAAATGTGAGGAGTAAATTGCAGGATAGTAATGAGAGATATAAGGTTGCTGCAGATGTCAGTAGAAGGAGACAAATATTTGATACAGGTGATTTGGTGATGGTGTACTTGAGGTGTGAGAGATTTCCTACTGGCACATATCATAAGCTGAAATACAAAAAGATAGGTCCTTGCCAAATTCTGAAGAAGATCAATGATAATGCTTATGAGGTTTGTTTACCAGATGATTTGGATATTTCTCCTATGTTTAATGTTTCTGATTTGTATGCATTTCATGGAAAGCTATTTGAGCCAGATAGTAGAGATGAGGTGGATAAGAAGGAAAAGATTGCCCACATTCTGGATAAGCAGTCTACAGTCACACGGAATGGTCATTACAATAGGTACTTGATTCAGTGGGAGGGATTACCAGCTACAGATAGCACCTGGATCTCAGAGTGGGAAGTGATGAAGTTGGACCCCACAAAGTTGTAGCAGTTCACAGACAACCACTCGCAAGAGCTGGGTTCCTTTAAAGAAGGGGAAAATGATGCAGAAACTTCCAAAGGTCATAACTTTTGACTCAGTTTTGGGTTTTTGCTCATATTTTTTGGGTGCATTGCTTCAGGAGGTGGCATATGTTTTTTCGATGATCTCATATTCATCGGGGTCCATTTTGGCACATTTTCAGGAACTGAAACTTTCATTTAGGGCTCCGAAATCAGTTTTTAGTATTTTTTTCTAGTTTTTAGAAAGATATGTTTTGTAATAAATCTAAAATTATGTTTCTAATCTCAAATATTAGTTGGCAATTCATTCTAACTTAGTCGAGGGCTTGTTTAGGCAAAATCTTAGCTTTTTAGGTGTTGTTTTAAAATTTACCAAAAATGGCAAAAAAACAACTATGGGAAAAATTGTCAAAAAGGGTAATTTTCAGATTTCTTAATTTTTTGGGTTTTTTTGGTTATTTAAGAGTTTGCAGAGAATTGTAGAAGCAGTCAGTGATGAATGGAAAATATTGAAGGTTCAAAATCTATGTGTAAGGAAACTCAGGTGCAGAAACAGCTTCCTACGCTAATCTCTATAGGAGAGTATTGTGCAAATTCTTATAAATCCTTACAATTTCAGATTCGTTAACTACTTTAACAAAGATATTGCAACCACATACAATGCATACAAAAAAATAGAGAACGACACAATGATATACCCTGGGGAAAACCTTTCGGTAAAAAACCCCAGCACTCCAAAACCTGCACAATGTATTATCTTCAACACAAAGATTACAATACACTTGCAATGCAAGTTCTTTCAGGAAAATGAGAGACAAAGCTAACAAGACTTAAATTTGTTATATCTCTCCCATAGGAGCAGCATCATATATATAGACTCCTCTGGACCCAAAAATAGGCACAAACACCAAGACCCATGCACAAAGCCACATGTACACAGTTGTTACATGCAATCCCAAGAATAGGCATGCATCCCTAGAATAGACTATGACAACTTGTCATAGAATCTGCCAAAAATAACGGTCACAAGAGAAGTGTAAGAGAATCTGTCATACCAACCTATTTTTGGCATATTCTCTTACACACACCAACCACTTCTTCTTGGGCACCCAAATAGGCCCAAGTCATAAGATGCTCTTACACCTGTCATAGCACATTCCTTAAATAGTTCTTACACGTCATAGGAATCTGTCATGACCATTTCAGTCATGATCTCCTTACGCACAAGATGCCGACACATCAAGTGGAGTGACACATCAACATGCCAACTAGACATGTACACTCACACTTAATTACATTATTTGCAAAAAATACATTTACAAAACAAATAATAAGAATAGGAATTATCCAAGGTTGAGACACCTTATTCCTAACATTATCCCACTTGTTGAACACCTTGTAAGAGCAACAGGAACATAATAGGAACTTTAACCACTATAGGCCAAAAGGCCCATAGACTCCGAACACCATCTGAATTTCTTAGTGCCCACTAGTTTCGTTAATGCATCTGCAACATTCTTCACAGTATCTACCTTCTCCAAATTTACCTTTCCATCTTCCACCATATCTCTCACAAAGTGAAACTGCACATCAATGTGCTTCGTTCTGGCATGGAAAGTTGGATTCTTTGCAAGGCAAATAGCGCTCTGACTATCACACCAAATAGTAATTTGTTCTGCATCAACACCAACATTAGAACACAATCTTTTAATCCAAATGGCTTCTTTACAAGCATGAGTAGCAGCCATGTACTCAGCTTCTGTAGTGGACAAAGCAACCACAGGTTGTTGCTTACTCATCCAGCTGATGGCACCACCAAACATAGTGAGCACATAAGCACTGGTGGATCTCCTGCTGTCAATATCACCTGCCCAATCTGAATCCACAAACCCACGAATACAAATTGAATGCGGAGATCCAGAAGAGTTACCATGATAACATATGGAGTAATCTGATGTACCCCTCAAATATATGAATACTCACTTAACTACATCCTAATGTACCCGTCCAGGATTAGCCATAAACCGACTCAGGACTCCCACTTCTTGGGCAATGTCTGGTCTTGTACAAACCATAGCGTACATAAGACTGCCAACTGCACTAGCATAAGGTACTCTACTCATGTCCTCCACCTCACTAAGAGATTTTGGACAATCATCTACAGATAACTTTGTTCCCACAGAAATAGGAACACATAGTGGTCTACAATCTGTCATGCTGAACCTGTCCAACACAGACTTCACATACTTACTCTAACTCAACCAAAGTTTTCTGTTAGACCTGTCTCTACTGATTTCCATACCCAAGATGTACCTAGTTGCCCCAAGATCTTTCATCTCAAAATGTGCTGACAACTGAGATTTAAAATCAGAAATCATACCCTTACCCTTCCCAAAGAGCAACATATCATCAATATATAATGCAACAATAAAAAGGCGATCATTTTCAACTCTAAAATAAACACAATGATCTGATTTTGATCTTACAAATCCAATTGACAACACAAAGGCATCAAACTTAAGGTACCACATCCTAGGAGATTGCTTCAAACCATATAGAGATTTCTTTAATCTGCAAACTAAGGATTCTTTACCTTTAACAATGTAGTGCTCAAGTTGTGACATATAAATCTCTTCCTTCAAATCACCATGAAGGAAAGTTGTCTTCACATCCATCTGTTCTATCTCTAAATCATATGATGCAGCAAGAGATAATAGAAATCTAATGGATGTCAACTTTGCAATAGGAGAGAATATTTCACCATAATCTATTCCCTCTACCTGTGAATACCCCTTTGCAACCAATCTAGCTTTATACCTTTCAACACTGCCATCTGCATAGAATTTCTTCTTGAACACCCATTTACAGCCAACAAATTTTCTCCCTTTAGGCAAAGGTACAAGGTCCCAAGTTTTGTTTTTCTCCAATGAAGCCATCTCATCATCCATAGCCTCAATCCAGGAACCTGCATCTTTCATGCCCAAAGCCTCTTTCACAGATCTAGGCTCATCAGTGTTAGTAATCAAAGCAAAGGCACAACTGGAATCTAACATAGAATAACCAAACCATTCTGGTTGCTTTCTTTCTCTCATGGATCTCCTCAAGGGATGAGGTTGAGGTTGTTCTTCCTCTTCTTCTGAACTATCAGAGCTGCTAGAGCTCTCCTCATCATTAGACCCAACATGGTTTCTCTGTTCAGTCTTCTCAGGGGTAGGAGGCAACTGAACAACATCTTTTTCCTTTTCTTTTTCATCTGGTTGTAGCACAATAGAAGAAGATGTTAGCTCTCTAAAAATAACATTTCTACTATAAAACACCTTACTAGTCACAGGATCCCAAAGCTTGTATCCTTTCACACCAGCACTGTATCCGATGAAAATACATTTAACAGCTTTATTTTCCAACTTAGATCTTTTCTCCTTTGGAACATGTGCATAAGTTTCACAACCAAAAACATGAAGATGTCTAATTGAAGGCTTCTTACCAAACCACACCTTCATGGGTGTCTTACCAACAAGGGTTGATGTAGGAGATCTGTTAACTAGATAGCAAGCAGTGGCCACAGCTTCGGCCCAAAACCTTTGTTCTAAACCAGCTCCACTAAGCATACTCCTAGCCTTCTCCATCAGTGTCCTATTCATTCTCTCTACAACTCCATTTTTCTGTGGGGTATAAGGAGTTGTCTTATGCCTCTCGATACCTTGTTCTTTACAGAACTGTTCAAACTCTGTTGAGAAAAACTCACCACCATTGTCAGTTCTCACACACTTAATCTTCTTACTAGTTTGATTCTCTACAAGAGCTTTAAATTCCTTGAACCGACTAAAGACTTGTGTCTTAATTTTAAGGAAATAAATCCACGTCCTTCTACTGTAATCATCTATGAAAGATACAAAAAATACAGACTTGGAGATTGAAGGAACTTTTACATGACCAAATACATCAGAATGAATAAGATCCAAAACATCAGAAGATTTGTGAGAACTAGAGTAAAACTGAACACGATTTTGTTTACCATAGACACAGTGTTCGCAAAAGTCAAACTCGAGATTGCAATCATTTAACCCCTCAACGAGATTTTTATTTTTCAGGGTTCTGAGACCCTTTTCACCAATGTGGCCAAATCTCATATGCCACAACATTGTCTTTTCTGCAGGAAGCTTACCTTCCAAAGTATTTGCACTACCATCGGAACCAATAGCCACAGACTTCTTCACTGCTTGTTTAGATGGTGAGGATGAAGAACTATTACATAGAGGAATACATGCATCTAGCTGAAATAAGGTACCTCTCCTAGTACCCCTTGCAAGCACTATCGATCCTCTCATCATCTTGCATCCTTCTTTTGAAAAAACAACTTGCACACCTACATCATTCAGCATACTTACAGATAATAGGTTTCATGCCAAACCCAGAATGTGCATAACTTCGTTGATTCCCTTTACTCGTCCATCAGGAAATTTGATAGTGACCCTTTCGCGTCCAACTATCTTTAGGTGAGAATCATCACCCAAGTACACCTTTCCACCATCGAACTCTTCATATTTTGAGAACCAGTTTCGATGAGAGGTCATGTGAAAAGATGCACCCGAGTCAACCAACCACACATCATCAGATGCATGGGCTGCCAAAGCTGCGATGAATGCATCGCCATCTTCTTGAGATCTTTCTGAAGCTGAATCTGAACCTTTCTTCTTCTTCTTCGGCTCTTTGCAGTCTTTACGGAAGTGCCCAGATTTATCACAGTTCCAACATTTTGCCTTGGACTTATTGGAAGTCTTTGACTTCCCACGGGATTTGGATCTACCCTTATTGTTAGACTTATTGTCATTTTTCTTCCCTCTTTCAGTGGATCTCCCACGAACAGCAAGGGCTTCTTTTTTCGAAACGGAAGCCTTTCTCCGCATCTCCTCTAATAGCAGCGAAGACACCACATCATCCATTTTGAAGGTGACTAAAGTGCTTCCGAGAGCCATCACAAGATGGTCCCATGAATCCGGTAAAGAACACAAAAGTGTGTAGCAACGATCCTCCTCCTCTAACTTGACACCAGCTGATGTCAACTGTGCAGCCAGCAGATTAAATGCATTTAAATGATCCGTTAAGGATCCACCTTCCTCCATTCGCAGAGAGTACAACTTCTTCCTCAGGAACAACTTGTTCACCAGAGATTTGGCCTGATAGACAACCGCAAGTCTTTCCCACAAACTATTTGCAGTTTTCTCATCTAGAACATTCAGAAGGACTGCATCAGTTAAACAAAGTCTTATGAGACCCTTAGCTTTACGGTCTTTGATATCCCAATCTGCTTGAGCTATAGTTGTTGGTCTTGTAGCACTTGAAGTCGCTTCCCATAGGTCACGATTTTCCAACATGTCTTCCATCTTGAGTTTCCACAACTCGAAATTAGTGCCATTAAATTTCTCCACCTCCATTCTTCCATATGATGAACTTGCCATCTCAATCTGCAAATAAGATTCAGAATGCTCTACAAAAAACTCCCACTCAAACTTGAGATTAGCTCAAAAAACCCTACCCAACAACTAGGATCAAAAGTTGATCAAGCTCTGATACCACTTGTAAGGAAACTCAGGTGCGGAAATAGCTTCCTACGCTAATCTCTATAGGACAGTATTGTGCAAATTCTTATAAATCCTTACAATTTCAGATTCGTTAACTACTTTAACAAAGATATTGCAACCACATACAATGCATACAGAAAAATAGAGAATGACACAATGATATACCCTGGGGAAAACCTTTCGGTAAAAAACCCCAGCACTCCAAAACCTGCACAATGTATTATCTTCAACACAAAGATTACAATACACTTGCAATGCAAGTTCTTTCAAGAAAATGAGAGACAAAGCCAACAAGACTTAAATTTGTTATATCTCTCCCATAGGAGCAGCATCATATATATAGACTCCTCTGGACCCAAAAATAGGCACAACCACCAAGACCCATGTACAAAGCCACATGTACATAGTTATTACATGCAATCTCAAGAATAGGCGTCCATCCCTAGAATAGACTATGATAGCTTGTCATAGAATCCGCCAAAAATAACGGTCACAAGAGAAGTGTAAGAGAATATGTCATACCAACCTATTTTTGGCATATTCTCTTACACACACCAACCACTTCTTCTTGGGCGCCCAAATAGGCCCAAGTCATAAGATGCTCTTACACCTGTCATAGCACATTCCTTAAATAGTTCTTACGCGTCATAGGAATCTGTCATGACCGTTTTAGTCATGATCTCTTTACGCACAAGATGCCGACACATCAAGTGGAGTGACACATCAACATGCCAACTAGACATGTACACTCACACTTAATTACATTATTTGCAAAAAATACATTTACAAAACAAATAATAAGAATAGGAATTATCCAAGGTTGAGACACCTTATTCCTAACACTGTGTTTATTTGTCTTGTAATTGAGTTTTATTATTAACAGAGAGTTGTGCGCTACATCAATGTTGAGGTGAGAATGAAGCTTGAATGAAATAGAAATGTGTAGGATTTGCTTGATAATTTACTAGTGATAAAAATTTGGTTATGCTATTGTATTTGTGATTGAAAATGAATTTGTTTATTTGTTGAAAATTCCATTGAGTTATATGTTGGTATCTCAACGGAGTTGAAATTAGTTTCACACTTTCAGAGAGGTTGCAAATAATTAGTCATAGAAGTGAATCTATTTTTGAGAAGTCAATTAGGTTAGAGTATCTATTCTAAGCAAAGAGTAAAACCTTGTTTTGTGTTTGTCGGGCATTTTAGCCCACCAAGATCAAGTCTTGCTAAATGCAAGGCTTTGACATCATATGGAATGAGGTTGGGATTGTGCCCTTGGTGAATTTGGTGGAACTGATACCCCTCAATCTTTGGCTCTTACTGAAAGAAGTTTCAGCCTCTAGACTTGTGCTCCCATATTTGATTCTTAAAACAAGTTTGGATTAAAAAAATAAATTAAAAAATTAATATATTTAATATATTTGAATTGAATTGAATAGAAATATAAAATTTGTAAAACTCTAGGCCCATAAAACAATTTAAATTAGATATTGAAAGGCAGATAATTGATCAAATTATTATGAAATTTGGTGGAAAAAGTACGAGGAGATTGATAAGGTGATGTTTCAGTCTTGAATAATGTAAGGAAAGTTATTTTATTCTGTGAGACATACATGCCTAGGTTACCCCACATTCACAAAGTGAGAGAGCGTCGGAAGATCAATTTATTTTTCCTGCACAATGCACGTGCTCTCTATCTAAAATGCACGGATTTCATCATTTGTATGAAGAGAATAGCGGAGGCCCTGACACGTGTCAATTTCTCTGCCTAGCACTTGGATGTGGGTCCCAGCGTCCACGTGGAATGGTACACGTAGGCACTAACTAGCTTTCAAAGCACATGCGCTACGCCATACCATCATGATCATAATTGATGCCCACCTAAATCTATCGTGCACTTTTTGCTGACGTGGTGTGCTGTCAAGGTGTTGGCTTGTCAGTTGGAAGGGCGAGCAATTATTGGCCCATCAGTAGCCAGCCGTAGGGGCTTTTTTTTTAATTTTCTTTTTCTTTTTCTTTTATATACTAGATGTATAGAAATTTTATTTTATTTTATGAAAAGATTATATATTATATTAAATGTTTAAAGTGGATAGTTAAATTTTAAAAAAGTTGGTGGTAGGAGATTGGGTAATATCTGGTTTTAAAAATGGAAAGAATCATAAACATAAACAATTATTATTTGTGAGTTTTTTAATAACATTTTTCTGATGGACTCTCTAATCAGAAAAGTTGATGCAAAACAGACACGTGCAATCAAATCTACATAGAGTATGCAGAATCCTCAATTTATTTATAAAGAGCAATATTGTTATTGGGAGGATCTTATTTATTAAGGTTATCTCATTCATCACTCAACAAAATCATGCCATGATCTATTATGGGATTGATTCTAAACAAAGACTTGCTATCCTTATTTAAAGAGGTTAATCTATGTTGTTGAGACGATGTGGAGGACTCATGTAAAAGTGGACACCACCCAGTTTGATAGTCATAGAATTAAGGTCAAGGTAGAAGATATGGAATTGGATTTATATGTGTTTTAATAGATTTGTAATGGTGAAAGTTGCATTAGAAAAATTATTTGTTAGCACATTAGTATTGTAGATATAATCTACTGCAATAGCTGCTAAAAGCGTAAGTTGGCATTCTCTGATAAGCCCTAGCCTTAATTCTTAATGTTTATGGCTTTATTTGTTATTCTAAGCACGCATTCTTTGATTCTGTGAAATTCTATCATTCTTTATTTCCAAGGCGCAGAGAAAGACATCACATGGCAAAGTCACAAATTCTCAAGAGTTGAAAGTTTTTTTTTCCTCTATTTTGTGCAAGTGTGCCATGTGGTAAGTTCCCACAAAGTTTTTAAATGTAGTGGGTTGAGTGTTCTTTCTTCAAACATTGTCAGGGTTGTCTCATTCAACACCTAAAAAATCTTTGTATCTCTAAATTCCCATCCATCATAAGCAGCATCATCACCATTTGTAATGCCATTATAGGATTAATTATAAACAATGCCTTGGTAAAGAAATCGTGAGTGTTCATAGATGGAATTTTCCCTTATCCAAAAAGGCACATCTATGTTGTTGAGAGGATGTAGAGGACTCATGTGAAGGTGGACACCACCCACTTTGATAGTCATAAAAGTAAGATGGAGGTAGGGGTCCACTTCGATTGTTGACTCATTCTCAATGGTATGAAAAAAAAAAAAGTTTGTAGAAGTTATGGAATTGGACTTTTATGTATTTTAATAGATGTAATGGTGAAATTTGCAAACAAATTTATTTGTTAGCACAATAGTATTACGTCATAATTATTCTTGTTAGAAAATTAATATTACATCATGATTGACTACTTTTGAGAATGTAGACTATATTAAATCGTCTACAAATAAACCTACACATATTTGATCTTCATCACAGATAAGATATCATAAAAAGTAGAATTTTCTTTAAATGGACAATGAAACATTCCACAAATCTCAATCATAAAAACTTTTTTTTTAAATGACAATTTAAAAAAAGATAGACAAACATTTATAATTTGTATTCGAATTCAATAAATTTTATGGTCCCATTCACTTTATAAAATCCATAAATTTAATGTAAAAACAAAATATTTAAGTTAATATTTTTCAATAATACCAACTTCAATAGTTTATTTGTTTTATTTTTAATCTTCTTAATATTATAATAAATTGTTTCAATTGATTTTTGTTTAATATTATCTTTTATTGATTATTGATGATTATTATTATTTAATTAGGAAAGTTAAGCTTTAAATATGATTTGTTTTCTAATATCTAACTGTGTTTAAAATATATTTTTAAACAAACTTTCTTTTCATGATGTCTTTAAAAGTCTTTAGTTTATTTGTCATTTCTTTGTTCCAAGATTTAGATATTTTTATATTTTGATGCAAATTACCTTAAAGTGGGATATCACTTAAAGTTCAAGCAATATATTCTTACCAATATATATTTATGCTCTATGTGGGTCATTAAGTGAACGTAAAGTTGATGATGTAAAATTTTGAGAATAGAATGTTTTCTTCCTATGAGAATTTAGATCTCAAATCAAATCAAAATCATCGTAAGGCTAGGGAAATATCATGTGATGTTAGATGGGCTATCTAAAAATTAGCTTACATAAGACACCACATCAAGTATTAGATAGATGACTTTCCAAACACATTCTAGTACTTCAATCATGGTATAATAATGTAATAAATTTCACATTTGTTGGTATTCCAAGTTTTTGGATGGACTATGTATAAATTATGGTCAAAAGTTAGAGTATAGGTTATATTATTTTCTTAATATTAGTCAGTTTATAATTGAATCATTAATTAATATTTAAGATTTAATCTTAATTATTTTATAAAAAATATTAATATAATGTTTTAATATAAAATAATTATAATGTTCTTATAATTGTTTTATTAATTGTATTGTTCAATTGGTGAAGTGTTCTTTAGATAGATTTTACGATCCATGAATTTTTTGGATAATGTGAAATTCAGTAGAATCAAATGTCTAGATTACATGTATTAAGGTAAAGTGTGTTACTTATAAGTTACATAAATTAGAAAAAAATGAGGTTAAATTCAATAATGAATAAATTTCTTTGATGTGAAGCCAATTAAAATAATGAGGAATTTTCTATGAGAGACATTGGTACCTTGATTTTTGTAACAATATAATATAATAGACTATAGCATGTGATAATAAAAGGAAGTCAAATATAACTAAATAGCTCTTTGAGACTCCACCATGTCATGTAAGAAATGATACTACACATAACAATGTTTTGTTTATATGTGACATTTGTTTGCCAATATAATGAAACTTTAAATATCATAGTTAATTTTCACTACTCTTTAACTAAGTTTCAAATGTTATATTACAACCTATAAACCCATACTACCTTGTTGTAAGAACGGAAAAATATCATATACTCTATTTATATGATGGAAAGAGAAATCATAGTCAATCACTTACTCATCCAACTAATTTCACCACCAAATAGGCTAAACCCATAATGGTTAGTGGATCTCCTACTATCCACATTTTCTACCTAGTCTAAGTCTACAAACCCTATTATGTGTATGAATGCTCCAAGTCACCTCAAACACTACTACTTATGTCACCAAAATGTTTCAAGTGTGTTGTAGGTGACCCATACTACTAATATAGATTATGTACAAGTGACCTCTACCACTCTTGGTCTATCTTGTACTATTGGTATGCATTTGGTAAGTATTGAAAAAAAGTGACCTATACCACATGAATAGTAAATATAATACTTGAAGTATCACTTAAATATTTGGATATTCTCTTCAATCTAGCCTAGTGCTTCTTGTCCAAATTAGTCATAGTTAAGACTATCATTACTTAGATAATGTCTTGTTTGGTATAGAGCATGTAATACATACGGCTCCTAGTTACACTAGCATAAGGAGCTTGGATCATGTCATACATCTTTTCAACTATAGAACTAAATCGCTTAAAATTGCTTGATTAATGATTTTATTCACACAAAAATAAAAACATTCATTGGTTGACAATCTTGCAAACTATAACACTACAAAATAAAGTCGCATACTTCTATTAACTTACCAAAATTTTAGTTGCATCTCTTATACTTTCCATACCTAAAAAAATTATAATCCCCCAAATCTTTCATGTCAAAACTATAAAAACTAATATTTCAAATCCTTAATCATATCCTTATTTTTAGTAATTAACATGATATCCATATAAAATAATAATAAAATCACGTTTATAATAATAAGCATAGTAATTTGATTTAAATATAAAAAAATTCAACTTTAAACATGAGTCGAATTTCTAGCACCATATTCTAAAAGATTATTAAGGACCCGAAAGAGGTCTTTATAACATGCAAGCCAAATTTTCCTTTATCTTTATCACATAGTGCTTCAACTATGTGTTATATCTAAGGGCAATAATAGAAAAATAGACTCTAAGTATAGGGGCAAGGAACAGAGGCAATAAAAATTGTTCGAAGACATACTAGAAGAGGCTTAGGAGGTTTCACATTGGTTTTTTTTTAAATCAAGGTTGACTATCATTTTTAAGTCATTAAGTCATACTATAAATGTTTAATAATATAAAAAACTCAAAATGTCAGCTCAAGTTTTTGTTTATATACTTATGATCATGCATATATATTAAAGTAAATTGCATGACATTTATAAACACAAGGAAAACTACATTAAATAAGAGAAAACCAAAAATTGTTTTAATGATTTAACTCAATAATAGAAATACATCATAAATATGAATAATTACAGTATAACAATATCAAATATCATTGACACTAATAAAAAATACCACCTAAAATATCTAATCAAACTTTTCAATCTAGTTGTTAAAACATTTGAAAATTACATGAAAACTTAGGATGTTCAATCAAAAAATAGTTAAAAGATTGAGCACAAAACATCTATGAATCATCCTAGTTTGGGAGCAGCACAAAACATCCTATAAATTTTTGTTTCTATCAATGCTAATGTTTCTGTGCAAATTGCAGTCTTGTTGGAGCTCTTATGTTTCTTTTATCAAACCTAAAATCATTTCCACCGACTTTGCTGGTTTTAAACTATTTATGAGTTTGACTCCATTGGAAGAAATACGCCTACCAACAAACATCATGTGTTTGACAATGGAGATTCTCTTTATTCGAAATCATTCACATGCCATTTTAAATCATATATATAAGGGTTCAAAAGTCTATTTTGGAATAGCAATGTGTTTTTGGAATGAAAATTATTGGTAAATTTAAATAGTTTATAAAAGGGTTACTAATAAATTTTTTATATAAAAAAATTATATTCTTATAATTTTAAGTAAAATAAGAAAATTGTATTGATTCTTGTATAATATTTAGATAATTTGAAGTAGAGATGTTGGTTAGTTTTATATAGATGATTACGATATTGCTATTGGGATTCAATTGTGCCGTTTTCAAATCAAAGTCATTGACCCATAATTTATAATTAGGCATCTTAGATCTATAATTATGCCTATGCACCCTCAAGTTGTTGCTCATATCAAAATTGAGATTTATATAGAATCATGTATAATATATACTTGTGTTTATTTTGAGTTATTATGATTGTCGAGACTTATGTACTCAATACAAAAAAAATAACATACTTTAATCACTTTGAACTATGTTTTCACACTTCCTTTAACAATATGCAAGATACAAAAAATGATTATCTTATAAAATACTTACTTAAATATCATCTTTATTATAAACTACATCAATTGACTTTATTTATAATGAATCAAACTTGTTTCACTTAATTTATTTTTGTAAGTTATTCAAATTAATTGTAAATTTGCTCATTGTAGTGTAAACGGTCGAGAGAAATTTGGGAAGAAAGAGCGTGTATTTTGCACTTTAAGGGCAGTTGAATCTGAAAGACACTTCATTTTGGAGTATGATGCTAATTGCGACATTAAGAACAACCATGGTAATGTACTAACCCTAAACCCTAAACCAAAGGTCATGGTATAGTCTTTTCAACGAAGAGGTTGTTGAAAATTTATAAAAGATCATCATAATCCAACATAGAAAAAAATGGAAGTACTTAAAGACTAAATTTACTAGACTGATTGTCCCATATACTACTTTTGTTGCCTCTGAACATTAAAAATAATTCATCTTCTTATATAAAATACCCCTAATGCATGCACCATTAAAAAAATTCATGATGAAGACTTTGAGTTCAACACACTCTTTCCATTGGATACCCTTAAATAGCTTGTATTGAAAACTCCGTTAGATTCCTTTTAATCTTGGCATAGAAGAGATTCCTTTGGTTTTTTACACGGCACGTGTGGAGATGCTTACTATCTTGTTTTATCTTTTATCACATTATAATATCCAGTTTAATCTTTTAATTTAATAAAACCCTCGTGACGGTGTTTCGTACTTGAGAGAATGGAACAAAGTCAATACAGTTGATAACGACTACAATAAAATAACATTTTTGTGGACTGTTAAATTCAAACGTTGTAGAAAAATATTCTACCATCAGCAGCTCGCATTATAAAATTATTGACTCGAAAACATTGGCTTTGGAAGCCATAAAATGGTATATGTATATATAGGAAATTGATCTTAAATTCTACTTTTCATTGATTGTAAAATAATTTGAAGAGATCATCAAATCATAATGCCACATTCTCATAAGTTAACCCCTTTAATTGCACCAACATATAGAGTCATCAAAATAATCAAAGATGTCAAACTTACTCATACTAATGTCTAAGAATCATTAGATGTATAGTTGAATTTTTTTAGTGTTTCAAAGCAAAGTATTCTTAAAAGCAAAGTAGTCAATGATGAATGAATATACATTTGATATATTCAATAATGAACTCTTACATAATTGTTTGTTAAGTTAGCTAAAGTCGATAAGTCATAACAATGTGGTTAGTATGCTTCTAGATATGATTGTGTCTAAGTTAATTATAGTATAGCTTATGGATTTGATTGCGTGAATATTTTCTTTTCTTTTCTTGATGCAAAAAAAAATCCACTCAATCAAATCCAGAAGTTACACTACGATTAATTCATGAATTGTGGAAATCTACTAACTCTTATTGTGCGCAAGTTTTTAACATCAACGTTTCATATCATACTCCATGATCCATCATCAGGATGTGTGAATTGAAGGATGCAAAAGATAAGTTGGCTTCCGATAAGTATGAGGAAAAGATAATATTCAACTATTTTAATTTTAAAATTCTTAATTTTTGGTCAAATCTACATCTCAATCTCAAATACCTCAAAACAAACCATGACAAAAACGAATGTGTGAAAATTGAATATGATAAATGATCTAAATATATATAGGATTGGGGGACTAGCTCTATTGGTGAAAGCTTCTTGTGGTAAAGTACAAGGTCACAAGGTCAAATTTTGTCCAATCCATGTGATACCAAAAGATGTTTTGGACCATCATCATCAGTCACGTTTAAAAATTTACCAGACATAATTTATAAAAAATACTATACCCGATTTTTACAATCTAAAAAAATGTTGATAGCAAATATAATTGAAATAAGAACAAACTGACAAAAATAAGATTAAAAGGGTCATGCTTAGAACGAAGTGTACCAGATGATACTACATAGATGAATATGTTTTTAAGCCACTAGACATGTTGACACCCCATGAGGCAAGGACCCATTGTGAGCATAGTTGGGCACAAGCTATGGACTTTTGTCTTATATATTAATAAGTGAGCCCACAAATTTAGTCGAGTAGCATACAAGTTGGTCTCCGAAGTCAAATGATTATGTAGTGTTGTGGCCATTAATCCCTTGCATGTGAACCCTAGTGAGAGAGCTACGTGGACTTTGCTCCACTCCTCAAATGGATTTTGGGTCTTGACAAAAGTAGATCCGAGAACATGAGATACGATATGACTTTAACGAGGGCTCCACGTGTCACCAATAGTTCCACATCAGCTTAAGGTGAGGGCCCATCTGGCACAAAAAGATCTTGTGTTTTGAAGTTCTGTCACCAATGGGTCCCAAACTTGTCCAAATCAGCTTAAGGTGGTCATGTGTGTCCCTTGCACATAAATGGAATTTGATGGGTTACCACAGATTAATGTCTTGTATATGTCTGCACAAGCTTAATGTCAAGAGGTATAGTCTTTCGAAAAACTTATAATAACTTTCAAAAGAAATTCGTGTTGTTGTAAGAGTGCACTCTTTTACTGTAATTAATAAAAAGAATGGACTAATGTGTATGTTTTTAATTGGATTGTATACAACGCTACAATTTCAAACTTGTTAGAGAATATATAATAGTTAAATATATCTTTCACTTTTACATAAACATTCTTTTGTTCACATTCTTTGATTGTTGGACACAAGGTTATATCATCTACATAACATTAATTATGAAACATAATTTTGGCAATGTGAATAATACAAATAATGTTACCATTATCCCACTTATTATATATATTGTACAGATATGGGAAAAAAACATAAACAATTTGCATGCTAGAACAGACAAGATTTGTATCTTTCTTATACCAAGAAAAGCTTATCCATGACTACTAACTTAGTGACAGAATTTAAAACATTATTCGAAGTGTCAACCTCCTATATCGTGACCTTTCCATCCTCAACCATCGCATGAACAAAAACTATTGATAATCTGTAATCTTGCTACAAATATGATATATCTTATCAACTAGAAACCACTTTAACAATTAGAATCAATCATCTCTTTCTTCCACTCAAAAATAATACTTTGAATATGATATTTATAACTACACTCTCAAAATTTAATGTTTGCATCTATCAGAATTTTAAGCCTATGAGGAAATTTATAATGTATCAAAAATAGTAGTATAACATAAACAAAATATTCAATAGATTGTCGTCAAAAGATTAGTGTTGATGATGGTTTTAGCACAACAAACACTAGCTAATACAAAGATGGATTACTCCTCTTGAAAAGTAATGAGAATTATTCCAAGGTTCATATGTAATTGGTTCCTAACCCTATTGAAATGACTCAATGGCCAGCATAAATTTTAACAAGGGGCCTTCATTGGTAAATACAATTGGTTAGCTCAAAATTGAATAAAAAATGTATTCTAATAGATAAAAATAATAAATGTCATTGTAGTATAACAAGAAATGAAAGAAAATTTATAATTAAATAAGCAATAACAAGAAAGAATCCATTCATTCATTCTAGAAGGTAAGAGTGAACTAGTTAATCAACACAATATTAATTAGAAACTCATAATTAAACATAATCTAATACAATCATCCAAGGAAACACATAAATTTAAAGATTTTCATATTTCATCATATTCCAGAGTGTCATACCCATGCACAAAACCAAGGCAAAATCTTATGTAAATGCATTCAAAACAAAGCACCAACAAAATAATTTACCATGTGAACAAATGAATCAAAAGCATATCAATTCCACATGATTGGAATAACCATTTCTACCAAGAAAGTGTATGATTAATTGATTGAAATTTCTAAAAAAACACATTGTTCAATAGATTACACATTGAATAATGTATAACATTTATTTCTATGCTTAGCAAATGAAATTTTCTAAACCTTAATTCTAGTCCATATGTTGGTTTATATAGACTTTACAAAAATCATCAAAATCCAAAAATTAGGGATTTGGGCATAGATAACTAGGACATTCAGATCAACAATTAAAATTAATTGCTAGATAAACTTAAAGCAAATTATGCCTTAACTAATGGAAGTCCACAAATAAGCTTTAAAAGAGAGAAAGAACATGGTTGGAAGAGAGAAGGATGCACCAAATGATGAACCAGACATTTAGGTTAGACCAAATAAGGATGATCATATGAACAAAGGAAATATTTCATAGAATAAGTAAAACCTTCATCTCATTTTTTGAGGGGGTCTACTCAATAAAGGAGAAAAATAGGAAGGTATAGCTCACATAATTTTATATTCATATTTTCTTTGTTGACTAACATTGATGGGCCTAGAATAATTAAAAAGAAATGGATATGGATGGTTGTGAGTCCCATAAATTGGTTATGGATGAGGAATTGGATACACTAAATAAGAATGATACATGAGACTCAATATAATTGTTTGGTGAGTGCAAATTCATTGGTTGCAAATTAATGTTCAAATAGACGCTAGACTCTAATAGTAACATTGAGAAGTACAAAGTCTAATTGGTTACCAAAGGTTATTCCCATGTTGATAGAATATATTTCAATGATTTTCTCCATTAGAGCCTATTGTAATGATTTTAGTTGTACTACTACTTTGAATCTAGAGCTTGAGTAAATGGATGTGAAGATAGATTTCTTACATGCTAATCTAGAGGACATTTATATTTCACAACCAAATTTCAATTGATAAAACCCCTCTATTGTTTAAAATAATCTCTTAGAATGTGCGATAAAAACTTGATTCATGTTTTTTGGTTAGGGTTTATCAAGTATAACTTAGATCATTGTGTTTATTATAAATGAGGAAATTATCATTTTATTGTTATCACTTTGTACATGTCAATGATATGTTGTTATTTGATAATGATAACAAAATGATTATGTTATTATAGTTTGAAATAGGACACTTTAGGGGTTATTAAATACACCCTTGGGATGGAAATTAAATACAATACGACCAACCAATTTTTTTGGGTTTATTAGATTAAGTATGGTGAGTCTATTTTACAACATATTAGCATGGTTGATAGAAAACATGTTAATATTTTTATCTCTTTGAAATATATGATTTTGATTAAGTAATATCTTATAAGATGAGATGGAGAAGATGAATTTGGTGTCATATGCTAGTGCAATTGCTTTTGTATGTTATAGTCTAGACCAAACCAGACTTGACCAATCAATAGGAGTTTTGAGTCATTACATGTTTAATCCTAAATAGGAATGTATAGGGAATTGGCCTAAGCATTGTTTCTTTGTTCTTTTAGGGAATTGACCTAGAATTCCTACAAAGTTTATTTAGATATCACATTCTTTCAAAGTGGAAAATTTTTTAGAATTTGGAAAGTTAGAAATTTTTCTCTCTAGTCAAGTTTTCTATTGATTTATTCTAAATTTCTCATCAAATACGTAGAGATGCACTTGAAGTTGCTTGTTGTGCAATACACCTTTTACAATTATCAATATATTATTGAACTCTCCTTCTAATAGGGGTTAATCCTCACATTGAGGGCATTGGTGTAGATATAGTCATAATGTCTATGATCATGAATCTCATAATTCATGCACTTTTCAATCACCTCAATTTGTAGAACCTATTTGGGGTCACAATGCTCACAATTGGTCCCGATGTCTCATCCACCTCCAATGGCTTCTTAGTCTCATGAAAAAGGTGATCTTGGATGGCTAGATAATGGCAAGATTTTTTACTTTGCTAGAGGTATTTCGTTGCCAAGAATGATACTCAACCTCTTGATGATGAATAAGTTAATGATGAAGGTCTTCTTAAAGATTCGAAGCCTATTCTAAATGACCAAGACCTACCTCCTCACGTTGCTACGTAACAACTTTATATTTGGCTTATATAATCTTTTTATGAATGTGATATATCATTATTTTTATCAACTAGAAACAACTTTAACTATTATAATCAATCATCTCCTTCTTGCACTAAAAAATAATACTTGAACACAATCTCTATTACTATACTCTTAGAATTTGATGTTTACACCTATCAAAGCTATAAACCTATGAAAAAATTAATAATTTATCAAAAATAACATCACAATATAAATAAAATATTTAATAGGTTGGATTTAAAAGATTAGTGTTGAAGACGATTTTAGCACAACCAACACTAGGTGATACAAAGATAGATTACCCCACTTGAAAAGTAATGGGAATTACTCCAAGGTTCATGTGTAGTTGGGTCCTAACCTTGTTGAAACGACACAATGCCCAATGTGAATTTTTAAAGGACGTGACTATCCTCCCAACAAAATGCACCATTGACCAGATTTGACAAATCCGAAAAACACAATAGATTTTTGCAAAATTTTCATGATCTACATATTTTGAATCGAAAACAACAACAAAAATTCAAAAAAATGACTGTAGATCCGGAAAAAAAAAAATTGTCTCTTAGTGCGTTTTTGTCAGCGCCATTTTTAAAAGGGGCCTTTATTAGTAAATGTTGGCAGTTAACTAAAAAGTGAACAAATTCTAGTCTTTTGCAATGTCTGAAAATAGGTTAGAATTTAACCGTTTTGTTCAATATAAAAAATAAAATAAGTAAAAGGAAAAATATAGAGGTATTTATTTAATTTAAAATAAAAGAGAACATATAAAAACGTACTCTTTCACGAAATAGTATGTACCAGTTAGTCCTTCCAACATTTGTTAATTATTATACACAGAAAATTCCCCAATCACAGCAATGAATGACTTGCCCCAAAAATTTCCTGTCAGTATTTAGAACGGCACGAAAGCACGGTACATCTCCAACGCATTCCAACCCCACCGGAGTAAATCTGCACCATCCACGTCATTAAAACTGAGCTCCTGGCCAGATCAGCCAGCTGTCAAATCACGGTCAAGTAATAGTACGGATAATTTAATCGTCAAAAACCATTAAAAACAGTGATCGACATAAAGTAGATATCCCAATAAATAAAATATGTGCTGTAAAACTGCAGAGGCGAAGAATAAGTAATAAACAATTATCGACCTTGGCTGCATTAATGCGGGTTTGCTGGCCGATTTATGAATAACAACTGTTAACTAACGATCATAATTCTGTCAATTCAGCGAGCCGGTGAGCCGGTCAGAGTAGACGGTGTGGTGTGATCCACGTGTCTCCAGGCTGGAGAATTAATGAGTAAATAAATTCCCGGAAGGGAGGCGCTGTCGTTATCGACTTGTCCAAGTCACGAGATCCCAACTGCTGACATGTCACGAGAGAGGGGTGGGGAGAAGAACAAGAAACCGTGTGCCGCACCAGAAAACCGGTGGTTTCGGGATGTTTTTGTGGTGAGTAATGATGAGCGTAAAAAGATGAATGTCAGGGGTCAGACTCTGCTTGCGTGGCAGTTTATTGTGGTGTTTGTACCGGGGCTGTCACGAGCATAAAATGATATGTGTTTGACTTTCACACGTGTCGTCTTCTCTGTCTCCACCGCGGATGGAGATGTGAGAAATCCCGCGTGCGTTGCGGGGGAACTCAGAATCCTAAGCCCCATCAAACTCGCTTTCTTCAAACTATACCTCCCCCTTTTCACATTTCACACTTGATTTGTTTCTTGGTACTCCCTTTTGTTTTTGTGTGTCTTTGTTTGAGGTGTTGTTTACAAAATCTTTGCCCATGTGTAAGGTAAGTGATTGTGATACAGCGATTAGGATTCAACTATATAGTTTCTGAGTCAAATTTATTGATTCGTGTTTCATGAGTAAATGATATTGCGATTAGGATTCATTCCAAGTCAAATTCATTAATCCATGTTTCATGAGTAAGCGATTCACAAGAACTCATCTTTCACGGGAATGATTGGAGCGGGTAGCGCTCATTGCATCTAGGTGATGCTTATAAAAAAATTGTCTCTCACTGCCTAGGTATTTTGCAACATCCACAAATTTAATTTTTTACACTTATGAATTGGGTATCCGTCTTTCAAATTGCGTAGTAAACTTTTTAATGTGATTGGTGTTGTTGATATGACACTTCTTTTGCTACTATGTGAGTATGCAGATGATTAGACCTTGTCACCTTATACCTACCATTGGGAGCTCGTACTAATCGAGCTAAGCCCCCAATCCAATATGTACCCAAATTCTCATGCTAGGTCTTTGAAGTAAAAAAAAATAACTATCAAAAGACTATTGTAATTTTATTTGGAAGTGTTATTGTCATTGAATATAGTAAATTTTCAAGGAAGTTATTCTATCATAAATCTATGAACATTTCTGTCAAGACTATTGTTAAAGTGTGTAGCAATAATTTAGGGAATATATTTTTAAAATACAAATATATTATAAGTTGTAATGTACCTTGTGGGAAGGGGGATGACTGGACCTTGTGACGACATCTTGCCAATCAAGCTAGGCCCCTAACCAATATGTATCAAAATTTTCATGCTAGATCTTTGAAGTAAAATATTTTAACTATTAAGGAATTATTGTAAATTTTTTCAGAGGCATTATTTTCAATGGATTAAGGAAATCTTCAAGGAAATGATTCCATCATAAATTTATGAATACTTGTATCAAGACTACTTTTAGAGTATTTATCAACAATTTAGAGAAAAAAGTTTTGAAAATAAGACATATTATAAGTTGATGGAGAAATTTGTATATTCATATTATTTTTCATTTTATATTCGGTGATCATTCTAATGGAATGTCAAGTAATGTAATTATGTATCAACAAATAGTACAATCTAGTGAAATTCTCAAGCTCCAAACCTTTCTCACTAGTCATTATGGACCAACTAAACACAATTTTGTGTAATCTTGTATTTAAAGGCATTCAATTGCATTCATTTATCATCCACAATCATTATTCAAAAATTACTCTCATTTAAGAAAGGAATGTACTAAGAACACTTCAATTGGAGGACCTACAAATAATTTAATTTTGTATCACATCATCTTAAGCATTTACATGTTGTTTGTCAATATTTAGCACAGCTATAAAGCTAGTCTCTCTTAGGCATTAACCAAGGAGATATTGACCCCTTGTGACCCAAGCAATCCTCTAAAGTTATCTTTAAATGCTGCCAATCCTTAATACTCGTAGGAGCAAGGTGAACCAAGCAAATCAAGAAATAATTACTAACACATTTTCTTGCCCCAACTTATTCAAATATACATGCATTCTAATATATTTATCATATTTGCATATTTATTATATATACGTGTGTCATTCCCTATACATACATTATCCACTTTGATTTGACTATTTTCATAGCCTGATTTTTTTTTAGAGGTGCAAGATAAATCTCATGGTTGTGGATTTGACCCTCGATTTAAAAATTCAAATTCAAATTCAATATTAGCTAACTCTCATTCATTCATTTCATGCCTAGAGCCTAACAAAAGACTTATTTGTATAATTTGTTGTTATTTCCTTATACTGAATGTGTTCAATACCATTTATTTATATATCATCTAATCTCATTTAATATTATTTGGCCATACCAAAGATAGAAGCAAGCTAGGAACACTTACATTGGAGTACTAAAAAGAATGTATATATACATAATCATCTTAAGACAATGCATGACTATTGCAACTTGTTATTTTTAATCATTACAAAAACCATAAAATTGACCCTTTTTTAGGGGTTAAACTAGGACAATGTGAACTTTGTGATCTAAAAACCCTTTAGAGGTGTTTATAGATACCACCAATCTAGGTAGTGAAGAAGAGAAAGGAACATTCGGCAAAATAAAAAGTATAAGTGCATAAATACTATATCATTCATATGGATTATAGGATAAATTTGTGTCTATAGAAATGACCCAAACCTACAAACACAACTCTTCACTTCATGCATACTATTTGGATCCTAAACTAAGTTTTTTATTAAGGTAAAATCAGGTTTTACATGGCCCCGAAAATAGAGTTTAAAACAACATAAGATAGAGCATTAACGCAAAACAAAAAGGAGTCCCTGCTGGAAAACCACAGCAGAGAACAAAAGACGAACAGTTCAAAAGATAAAACAAGAGACGAAACCTACAGCAAAATATCTACCAGCCAGAACAAGCTAATAATCTTTAATCATTTCCTTTGCCTTCTTCTGGAGATCTTCCATCTTCTGGATGGTTTCTTGCAGTTCCTTCAGCTCTGTAGCTTTTTCAGGAACCTTTCTCTGAGTCCAACCTCTAGTTCTCATCCACAGCCCTGTATTTCTAGTTTCCTCTTCAATAGTTATTGTAGTTCTTTCCAGCATGTTTCTTTCCAGATGATTATGTAGCATTTTCAGGTTCATAACTGTCACCTTCAGACCTTCATTGCTATGATTCAGGACACCTCTTATCATGTACCATCTTAGTCTCTAAATTGTTCATCTTTTCTTTAACTTTCTTTTTCAACTCAGCATTACCATCCTCTATAGACTTTTTATTTTTAACCTTATCCAAAAGCTCATTTTCCATTCTTCCCATCTTAGTCTTCATGTTATTCATAGTTTTTTCCATATCCTGAATATGGATCTCCATTTTCTGCATTTCCTTCTTCCAGTCCTTGTTCTCCTCCTGGTTCTCCTCTATGTTCTTCTCCTCCTCGAGCATACAGTTATCCTTTTGAAGGGTACCAGAATCCTCTTTGATATAGGCTTTCTCCAGCATGGCCATCTCATCCTTTCCATGCTCCCCTCTAGTAGAGTTCTCCTCTTCGGTGTCACTAGCAGAAGGAAAGCAACCAATTTCCTTTCCTTCATTATCTTGGCCACCTATAAAACCCTCTGAAGAAACATTGTCCACTTTATTAACCTCCTCTCTGGAATTACCTTCCCCCATCTCAGACCTGGCTTGGTTCATTTTATTCTCCAGAGGATCGTTCTGATAAGAAATGGCCTCCTCCACAGTGTGAGTTCTAACCTCCTCTTTCTTAGCACCCTCCATAATAACAGGGGTATCTTTTGATTTTTCTTCTGAGGAGTCACCATGGGTTCCTTCTTCTTCCTCTTCCGCTTCCTCCTTGTCTTCTCCTTCATCATTGCTGGTCTCCTCCTTGTCTTCATTCCCCTCCTCTAGCCACTCATTCATTTCCTCTTCTTGATAGCTTCCATAATCTTCCTCTTTCTCATTGCTTTTCTCTTCCTCTTCTGTCTCCTTCTCACTGTCTTCCACAAGAACACCCTTCCCACACAATTTGGGATTGAGCGCAGACTCCTTCTCTATAGATCCTTATCTTTAGAAGCAACAGAAAGTTTTCCTTTTTTTATCTTTCTTTTCTTGCTGGTCTCAGGTTCCTTCTCCTCCTCAATCTTTGCATTTCTTTTCTCCTTGATTTTTTTAGGGATAGGGTCTGGAATGTTATCCCTAATGTGCTCAGAGATGAGGAGAATCAAGCCTTCATGCAGCACCGAATTAGAAGCCTTCTTTCTGTGCCCCGTAATGCTGCTATTCAGATAGCTTAACAAGTAAAAAGGAAAAGAGATCCTCCTTTTGTGCCTAAAGTGGTTAGCAAACAAAAAATGAAAATTATATATTTTCGAATACCGCCCATCCAGAGTAAAGTATTCAATCATGGCCTTCAGAATTTTAGCCCAGAATTTGTCAATGTTAGAAATGTCCACATAGTCCCCCTTCCCCTTAGTCATTAGGGCTTTCTCATCAATAGTTTTGGGAAAAATAGCATAGGCTTTAGTTCCTAGCTTATTATTGCCTCTATGAAAATGGGTACCATCAGCAGGTAAGCCAATAATTTCCGCTATGCTAGAAATAGAAAGCTTGAATGACTTGCCCCAAAGAAACACCTTACCATTGTTCCATCCCTCTGCAAACAAAGTCGTGATTCTTTTGTCGTGACCATGAAGCTTCTTCATAAACTGGGTCACACCCCCTTTTTTTAGCTTCTTCCACACATCTCTGTCCTGTCTCCATTTATCGTAGTTAGAGGGCTCCTCCCTCTTCAGACCACCTCCCATAATTTTCTTGTTTTTCATGTACTGGTTCAACTTCTTTCCAGACTTCTCCTCCTTACTTCTCAGGTTCACAATGCTTTTTTTGTTATCAAGATTAACCCTTTGTTTGTGCTTTATTGTCTGCAGAGTAATGCTCCCACACTTCAGCTTACATGCAAGCCACCTTAGTAAATGATTTGTCCTATTCATCATTAACTTAAGTGATGTATCCTTCATGGTGATTAATTCTATCATACTTGATTAGAGTGGAAATCTCACTCTTGAGATTCACTTCCCCTCTCCACTTTTGGATGACGTCAGACAAAGTACCATCATTTGCCAACCTATCCGCCAATTTATTTCCTTCACGATATACGTGAGTGACATGGCATTCCTCAAAGGAATTCATTAAATGTTTAATTTTGTTGATGATGTGTTCTATCGTCCACGAACTAACAAAGTTCCCTTTCATGGCATTAATTATATTTAGAGAGTCCCCTTCCAACCATAATTTTGTGCAACCTAAATCTTTCGCCATTATAACCAAATATAGAGCCACCTCTGCCTCTTCCACATGGCTTGTTTGAATTCCAAGAGGGACAACAATCGCTCCTAAGTAGTTTCTAGCATTATCTCTTAATATCCCTCCACCTCCAGCCCTTCCAGGATTACCTTTCGCCGAGCCATCAAAGTTCCCTTTAACCCAACCTTCTGGAGGTGCAGTCCATATGACATTATCCCTAGGATTCTAGGGCTGGCTCTTCTTTAATCTCTCCCACAAGATCTTATTGTTCTTCTCAGGATGAGGGTCCCAATGACAATTATCTTTCCTTCCCAAACTTTTGAAGTTTTCCATAATACTTCTAGCAACAGAATTCGCAACCACTGAGGGAGGAGTCTTTTTCTCTCTAAATATTATGTTGTTCCTCTCCTTCCAGATAAGCCAGGTGAAGTGGGGGAGGAAAAATTTCCAGATAATCCTTGCATTGTGGTCATTAAAAGGAATCTGTCACTACTGAAAGAACTCTTGGATAGAGTTAGGTTTCACCCAACTGAAATCAAGTGAAGACATAGTGGAGTCCCACGCCTCTCTAGTGAAAGCACAATGGATCATAGGGTGGTTACAATCCTCAGCTTCTTGACAGCACAGGGCACATCTATTAGGCATTTGAAATCCTCTTCTCAAGAGGTTATCCTGTGTGAGGATTTTATTCTGAACAAGCAGCCAGAAAAATATGTTAATTTTAGGAGTAAGGTCCTTAATCCATACCTGCGCCCAAAAAGGTTGAGCCTCATTAGGGAGGAGAGGCAATGAAGTGGAAGCAACAGAGAACTTTCCAGATGTCGTCGGGCCCCAAATAATTTTGTCTTCTTCATTTTCTCTTATAAACTAGTTGTTTAGTTGTTTTTTTAGATCTTTAAATCTGATATCATTCTGCCCCAGGTCTATCCACTCTTCATTTTTCCAATAATCATAAACCATTTCTCCTATTGTGTTTTTACAATCTTGTATAGCATTCCCCCAATCTTCATTCTCTATTAGGGGCTTCTCTGACATCCATTTATCATTCCAAAAATAAATTTTTCTCCCATTTCACAGCTTCCAAATAGCCCCTTTGCAAATGAGATTCTTACCTTTACTAATACTATTCCAAACAAAAGATCCCTGGATGTCATTTTGAAATTGGAGAATGCCTTCAAGATTATTTAGATGGTATTTCCTTTTCATTATCAAGTTCCATTCTTTCTCCTCTTCAAATATTCTCCAGCATTGCTTTGCTAAGAGAGCTTTATTTGTGTAATTGATACTCCTTATTCCCAAACCCCCTATCTTTTTGGGCCTACAAATCTTCTCCTAGGCCACAAGACTAAGTCTCTTTTTCTCTTCCACTCTTGACCATAGGAACCTTTTCTAGATCTTCTCTATTAGGTCAGAAAATTTTTGAGGTATCTTGAATAAGCTTAGAGCATAGACCGGTAGATTTTGTAAAGTAGATTTCAGCAATTGAACTTTCCCAGCTTGACTGAGGATCGCCCCTTTCCAACCCGCCAATTTCATCTGAAATCTATCAAGAATTTTGTTCCATAAATTAGCCTCTGATTTCAAGCACAGAGGCAAGCCTAGATAAGAAGCCGGGAGGCTTCCTATCTTGCATCCAAGGATAGCAGAAATTTTATTCATTCTAGATTCAGGGGTATTGAAGAAAAATAGGGCACTCTTCTCCCAGTTTATGATTTGACCAGTAGCATTAGCATACACATTTAGCGCTTTTTTCATATTCCTTGCTTCCTTCATAGAAGATTCTCCCATTAGGATCATATCGTCAACAAATTGTTCATGCGAGCAGACAATCCCTCCAGAAGTCGGATGCAGACCTGTAATCAGACCTTGAGAAACCTGATGAGAAAGAGATCTCCCCAAACATTCCACCATTATAGAAAAAAGAATTGGAGATATAGGATCACCTTGATGTAGCCCTCTAGATGGTCTGAAGAAAGGAGAGGATCCCCCATTCACAATCACTGAAGAAGAGACAGTCATAACAAGTTGCATAATGATTTTAATCACTCCCTCATCAAAACCAAAAGCCTGTAGAATTTTCGTAAGAAACTCCCAATTGACCCTATCATAAGCTTTTGATAGGTCGAGTTTCATCAGGAACCCCTGCTTTTTTTATTTCTCCAACGAATGGATATTCTCATGAACAACCATGATCGAGTCCAAAATTTGTCTTCCCAGCACAAAACCATTTTATTGAGGAGAAATGAGATGGGGGAGAATCTTAAGGATTCGAGAAGTCAGAACTTTAGATATGATCTTGTACAGTGAATTACAAAGACTAATAGGTCTAAAGCTATCAACTGTGTTAGCTCCCAGTTTTTTTGGTATCAGGGCTATAAAGGTAGAGTTGAGCTCTTTAAGCAAGGATTTAGAGCCATAGAATTCTTTCACCGCACCACAAATATCATCCCCTATAATATCCCAGAAGTGTTGAAAGAAAAACATTTGAAACCCATCCGGCCCAGGGGACTTTTCTCCTTCAAAAGACTGGATAGCTTTGGTTATTTCCTCCTTTGAAGGAATAGATTTAAGAAAGAGATTATCCTCAACCACCACCAGCATAGGAATGGAATTCAGCAAGTTGTTCTGATCATCTATATTAAGGCCTGGTTCTTTAGTTAAGATCGAAGCAAAATGGCCCATCATGTCTTTCCTTATCTCTTCCTCTTTATTAAGAGTGCCCCTTTGGGTAATCAAAGAATTGATTCTATTCATAGCTTTGTGTTTCATAGCTGTTAGATGGAAAAATCTCATATTTCTGTCACCCGCTTTCAGCCAGAGAGACCTAGATCTCTGTCTCCAAAAAGTTTCTTCTTTAGTTATAATATTGTGTTACTCCACCAAGATAATATTCTCTTCTTTTCTAGTTTCTTCTGTCAATCATGTGCTATGTATTTTATCTTGAATCTCTTTCAAATCAATTTGAATTTTGCTTTTAATTTGGAATATATCACCAAAGACATCCCTATTCCAATGTCTAACTTTAGACTTGATGTTCGCCATTTTTTTTGCCACCTGGAACATAGCCTTTCCTTCCACTTTAATACTCCACCACTCCTCAATTTTTTTTTTGAAATCAGGGTGATTTAGCCACATTTTCTCCAGTCTAAAAGGAGAATTGCCTTTACCTTTGAAGGTATTAGCTATAAAGGAAATAGGAAAATGATCTGATCCTATTTGATTAAGACTAGAAAGAGAGCAAGAGAACTTAGCAAGCCACCCGGGAGAAACAAGGGCTCTGTCAAGCTTGACCTGAATGAGATCCGCACCAACTCTCCTATTGGTCCAAGTGAAATCAATTCCTTCCAGGTCTATATCCAATAAACCTTCATTAGATATAAATTCCATAAACTCAACTCTACTGTCCACTTGGGTATTGTTCCCTCCTTTCTTGTCAGTATCTTTCAGGGGAGTATTAAAGTATCCCATCATCAACCAGTTGTCATCTGGGAACTCCTTTCTAAAATCATGAATCCTTTTCCAGAGGTGAAAGCGACCAGATTTAGTATTAGGGGCATACATATTAATCAGGGTCCAGTCAAAGTTATCCTTGATACTGCTAACTTTAACTGCAAGGAAATTCTTATCTTCTTTCAATAGGACGCAAGAGAAGCTTATAGAATTCCAAAAAATGGCCAAACCTCCAGAAGCCCCAACAACATCACTACTCAACTTGTCTCCATTCTTCAGTAGATTTAATTTAACTATCTTATCTTTTACCATTTTAGTTTCTTGTATAAGCAGAATATCAAGCTTAGAATCTCTAACTAGATTCCTAATCACATCATGTTTATGAGGACTATTAAGACCTCTTATGTTCCAAGATAAAATTTTCATTAAAAATTTGGAGGATAGACCTGGTCGATGGTACGTTGCCTACCATCTGCAATATTCTGTTTAGCTTCTAGTTCTCTTTGATCCTTCTCGGACGCTCTACCCCTTTCTCTTTTAGGTGTGCCTATGTTCATCTTTTGTTGTTGACCTCTCATCATAAATCCTCCTGATTTGAGTAGGCCCCCTTTTTTATTTGATGTAGAAGTCGAGCCTCCATGTGTTGCCTTAGCTTTAGTTGTTCCTGACGCGGGGGTCAGATCCTTCAAATTTTTAGATTGAGATCTAGATCCCACTCCAACTAGAGAACTATTGTTCTTCTTTTTAACACTAATCCAAGGGCTTTTGTTCTCTGTTTCCACTATTTCAGAGTCCTCCTTCTGATCTTTGGCTCTTTCATCTTTAGAATCATGCTCTATCAAGTTCCCATTTGATGCTTCACTACTAATTTGTTCTAAAACAAACTAAGTTTCAGAGACCATTTGCGGGCTTTGATAACACATCCTCTCTTCTGATATAAATAGGCTATCCTCAACCCTTGAACCCATTAGATGTTCAGTCTGGGATGTGTTTTCATGATTTTCCATTGAAGAGGCAACCAATGAATCCCCTTCCAGTTTTCTATTTTCCTCAACAGAGCCATCACCATCCTTAGGCCCTTCTGTCTCATTTGATTCATTTGGTTTAACTTTCTGCTTCTCTTCTGAGCTTTGGTTTGCTTCCTTATTCTCTAGGAGATTATGTGATTCTCCTGTTTTCTTCCTCCATTCCCACTTCTTAGTAATTCTAGTCTCTTGGCCTTTCTTCTCTAATTCTTTCTTCAAGGGACAAAGTTTTACCTAGTGACTTGCTTTTCTGCAAGTAAGACACACAAAAGGGGAAGATTCATATTCTATTTCTTGGGTTCATTTTCCAACTTTTGATCTGAGACAAATGACTTGGGGTAGTTCAGTATCATGCTAAATATTGACACAAATTCTCGCATACACTTGTCTAGATTAGGCTACAGTCATCGGATCTATTGTCAATAGTTCACCAAAAGATTCAGCCATCACCACCAATATATCCTCATGCCAGTACTCTAGAGGGAGACCCAGAAGTCTAACCCAAATAGGAGTGGAGACAAAAAAGTTTTCATTGTAATCCAAGTTAGTAGTCCACTTCTGCAAGGATAAGGAAGATTTTCCCCACATCCAAGGTCCTTCCGTTAAAACTTTTGAAAGATCCTCCCCATTAGAGAATAAAAAGGAGAAGAAACCTTTCGGCATTGCTGCTACATCCACCTGTCCTTTGAGATTCCATTTTTGAAGTGAGAAAGACCTCACCAGATCTATATTCAGTCTAGGCCCCGAAAACTTTCCTATCAGAGTTGAAGCCATTCTTGAAATAGTATGATCAATTATTTGATCAGGAATATTCAAGCCTATCACACCTTTCTCAAGATCTGAAGCTATATCAATTTTTGGGAAGGAAGATTTTCCTGTCGGTTTAACCCCAAAAAGACAACTCCATTTACCCTTACCTCGAAATGAGTTCCCCCCATGTGATGGTTCTTTTGGCTTTTTTGTTGACCCAATATTTTTCTCAGAAGGGCCAAATTTTTCCCCTTTTTCTTCCTCTTGGCCCAAGACAAGACCACTGTCCTTAATCGGATGGGCTAGACTAGACCCACCAGCATTGTCCCCATCAGTTGGCACGAGGACCATCTTTTCTTCCGTAGTTTTCTCTGTGACCTCCGCAGATCCTGGTACAGGAATCGATTCTACCTCCCGACCAAGATCATCCTACATCCCCTCCTGCCAGGAATTCAAATATTTTTTCCCGCTCTAACACTCTCTCCTCCTCCTCCCTCCCACTCCTGCTCCATAGCTTTCCTTATGGATCCTAAACTAAGTTATAGACATAGAGAATCATATTTTAGTCCCAAGATATCCAGAATTTAGTACCATGTTATTATTATTCTTCTCCCTTGAGCATTGAGCTTATTGCCATCATTTATCTCATTTACTTTCTAAAATTTACCATTTAATTACATATTTTCAATCCCCTCAACTATCAAGTACTAATATAGGTTAGTTCATCCTTATGCATGCATTTTATTGGATTGGCTTAAATTGAGTGTGAGAAATCTAGTTTCTTTTACAATATTTTTGAGATACATGATCAGTTTAGGAAACACATACTCCTCAATTCAAGGTAAAATGTAATAATGAAAACTATGTACTTCTATTTTTTATCTTCTTGTTTTATGCCCATTTTCTAAGAATATCTTAACACATTTGCATATTGTCAAATGGTGCAATCTTTATGAGGTTTCACATATCCTCACACATTTTATTGTCTCACCTTCCTCACATACACACATATTATAATATAGTCACCCTATTCATGCATTCATTCCATACATCCATTATGCATGCTTTTATTTGGATATTTCCATATTGGTTCACTTCTATGGGCACACAATTGACCTCACAACCATGGATTTGACACCTAAAATTTTTAAATTCAAATTTTAGTTGACTATTATTCCTTTCTTGCCTATAACTAACTAAAAACATATTTACAAGCTTTAGCGTTATGTTGTTGTATTAAAGGTATTTAATTTATCATATCATATCATATGAGCTTATGTGATAGTATCATTCAAGAAAAAGCATTATAGGAAGACTTATATTAGAGTACTAAAAAAATGCAATATATGCCCAATCATCTTATGGAATTTGCATGAGTAAATCTTGTTATTTTTTAATCATTAGCAAAAATGTAAAGTTGATCCTTTTCTAGGGGTTAACCTAGGGTAACATTAGCTTAGCAATCTTATAGTACTAGATAAAGGTATTCGTGAATACTATGAGTTCAAATAAAAAAGAAAATAGAGGAGAATTAGTGAATTAAAGAGACTAAGTATGTATATCGCAAAGTCATTCTTGAAGTTGTAGGATATATTTGCATCTATAAAAAAGACCCAAACCTAGAGAATTGAACTCTAACAAAGCACAAAAGGCTATTAAATCGCCAAATAAAGCATAGACATGAAGAATTAGTATTTTGGTATTAAGACTAGAATTGATAAATCTATTTGCAATTCACCCAAATGAATCCTGTACATAGAGATCATATTTACATCCTAAGAAATGTCCTAGACCTATGGATATGATCCTTCATAAATTTGACCAACTATTTCAAATATGAAGTGAAGTAGAGATAAAAATTTGATTAATTTCATTTCAAAGACGATTCAAATTTAATGTCAAATAAGAGTTATTCTTCAAGTCATTAAGCATATTTTTGAGTACTTGTTATACAATAATTTGATTTATAACTTAGCATTATATTCTAAATTATTAATCTACCTTCAACCCTATTATCTAGACTACATGTCACATATTCCCTACTTTAATAGATTCATGTGTACGTTGTATGTCCTAACTTATTTTATACTTGTTCTTTTAGGGAATTTTGCCTCAAACGACTACCCAAGAAGACAAAAGATCCTCCAACTATTTATGTCGTAGGATAATTGACAATCATTATGCTTGGTACATCATTATTTATTAAGTATATTGACCTTGGTAGCCTAGTAGTGGATGTTCACATTAATTACACTCTTGGGCATTAATGTTATGGCCAAGGAAATAATAAACACTCTTCAACTATTAAATATTAGGACAATGCCAACTGTTTTGCAATTGTATGATAGGTCTAATGTTAAACCAAGGGGATTCATTAAGGACTTAGTTATGATAGACTACAACTGATTGAATATCTTAAGGAAGAGTTTGATAACTGATTGGATACTTCAGAGATAGAGATTGATGGTCACTGAGCTACAAAGGTATATGTGACACATTAAATCAGTTATTGTATTATCATTGATGTCAACTAGTTTTGATTGTACTTATCATTATAGTTATAAACATTTGAAGAAGGAAATAATGGTGAAGGAATGAGATATTAACATGAAGAGTCAAGATAAGATGAATGAGAAAGATATGGATATGGTATTCATTGGGTAACTTATTGACGAGTATATGATATTATGTTAGCGATTTGATTGTATTACATAATTTTGTTATGGATTGAAGATCAAGAATGTACAAGTTTATGTGGTTGGTAAATGAAGAACTTAGTATACATCGATTTGAAACAATGAACACCGAGAAACTATAGTGTATATCGATTACAATGTTAACTGAGTTAGAAGTCACTGACACATCACGGTATTGATCGAGTGAAAGAAATAAACAGAACATATGATTTCCAACTAAAGATTATGAGATGGATGAATATAGATGATTATGAGGTTAAAGATAAAGTTTGTTATGATGATCAAACGACTAAAAAAATTCAAGGATGATCAGATGATATAGAATGAAATGTGTTACAGACACAAGTTTCGAGGAAGGTTGAAGCGGAAAAATCAACAATGAAGATTAAGAGGTAAAATCTATGGCTGAAACTTAGAAAATAGTTTATTGTGTCTATAAAAGGAGATAGGAGATTCATAATTAATTCTGGAATGTATGTGAGAAGATTGCATTCATGCAAAGCTGGTCAAACAGGTTGAAGACAAAATCAAGAAAATCTGCAGACAACACCGAGCATCAGAGAAAGGAATTAACCAAGCAGAACAGAGTTGGAGGATACAAAGAAACTGAATAGAATATATTAGCCAGAGGTATTTTGAGCTTAGCATAGATCTGAAAATATGCAAAGAAAGTTGTATTTGAATCGGATCAATTACTATTGCATTCTAACCATTGCTACAGATAAATTTATTAACCGAGTGGGACTTAACAGTCTTTATATTTCATTATGATATTCAACTAATGTTGATTGTTTTCATGTTGACCACATAGTGAATGTTTGGTCATGGAGAACTGTTAGTGATAAATCGTCTAACCAGGTCATACCACACAGTGTGTTATTGTAACCTTTAACAGGGTTGGCTCTTAACCGAGCTCACTTTAGAAGAGTGAAATTATTTTGGGTTACTGGTCCTAGGTGGTTTTTCCCCTAATAGGGTTTACACGTTAAAAATAAATTGTTATATGTGTATGGATGTGATGAATTATTATTTTTCTTTACACATTAAAATTACTGGTTTGATCGGTATATACACTAGCTAATTTATTGGTATTCAATTAATGAACAGAAAGGCACAAACAAAGTTTTACCGAGGTGTTTAATTGATTTGAAAGAATTTTTTTATACATCAGGGAGTGTTTGGGACTGTAGGATAACTGGAATTAACTGATTCACCCCCCCCCCCCCCCCCCCCCCCTCTAGTTATCTAACAGTTATAACTATGGATTCATGAGAATACCCTGTTGATTTCATTGTTTTACAACCTAAGTCCAATTCATGAGGGTATCCCTTAATTCTTGGAAGATTGTGGTTGGTTGCAATAGACACCTTCACTGGTTGCAAGTCTCATAACATGATACTATCTAATGGTAATACAACCAATAAAGAAGTCCTTTATCCATGGTCTTATCCTCATGTTGTCAATGAACAACCCATTTGGACGAAAATAGAAGAGGAGGATCAATATTCTTTACAGACATTAATGATGATAGAGAAGAACCCAAAGTTTGACAATCAAGATGAGGATGACATTCTTGTTGGAAATATGAATTAGTGTTGTCATTGATGCCAACGTGATGTGAGGAAGATCTAAAAATGTTTTCAAATATTCATATGCTCTCTAGTGTTGCTCTTAAGTGAGCATGTGTTATTTTTGGAATGTAACAATATCATAAGATGGAATATGTAGGAAAGAGTATTTGAAGTCTCTACGGTAGAATTCTACTCATTCCTTCGCATTTGGTAATGAGATCTTGTAGTCATAGATATAATGTTTATGTTATGTTAATGGTACAGTCTTATATTTTTAGGTCTTCAACACTAAATTTGATGTAGTAGGTACTTGCAGTTTGTTGATAGTGTGGCTATCTGAAAAGGTTAGTCTTGAGAATTGTTTACATTACTCCACAGTGATGTTTCTAGTTTTGTGGTTTGGAGTACACTCTTAGAATTCTTGTGTAGTGTCACATTTTAGTTTTCAATTGTTGGTTTTCTTTGTAAGAAGAGTTGTGATGTCCTATTTCTTGGCAATTATTTTTTTGGTCTCTGGCCGACTCAGTTTTCTTTTTTAGATCATATTATTTTGGTATGGACTTGTGTTGCAAGTTAGGTTAAGATAGTTTTTGTGTCTTACTATGACATGTAAAAATACACATTGAATTATATTTTTGGTCTAAATGGTTGTATTTCATTATTTATATATGTGTTACATTTAATGTTGACTTTGGATGATGTGTTGTTGCATGCAAACCATTTGAAGTTTCTTAGAAAGACATGTTATGATCTTTTTGGGTCCTCTTTATCTCCTGAATTATACACAATCATTGTAATTAAATTTGGTGGCCAAATTGATTATAATTATGTTTGTTTTATTTTGGTCAACCTAATTGAGGATTTTATCAATGAAGTTGATATATAGATGAGCTTTTCAATGTGTTTTGATGTGGATTAATAGTGTGGATTGCATAGAAACATATATTTTGAAGATAAATGTGAAGATTAGTTTGATGATTCCCTTTCATGATCATATATTTTAGTTGTACAATGGGACATGTGAAGCAAAGATAAGATGTAAGTTAATCCCCACTTCTCAATTTGGACATTAGAAAGAAAAGATATCCCCACTAGTCTCAAGGATTGACTCAAGCTCTTGATGGGAATAAGATCTATTCTTCCTTAGAATGTGGAAATGATGGAAGTGAATGATGCAATACATCTAATAGATAAGTCACTAAAAACCTTATCAAAATAGACTAATATGAATTGGTATTGAGCTGAAACTAGCCAAAATAGAAACCAGAAGATGAAACTGACATACTCTAGAAATTTCAGTCAAAAATGACAAGGACAGGGCAAAAGTTGATATGTACCTAGGGAAAAGAAAGAAATTGATTTGTACCCAACACTCTTAGATGAAACTTTCACATAATCTACAACTATTCTAGTACTATCTAGATCTGAAATCGTGACTCTGTAACCTATTCTTGCACACATAAATAAAATAAAATATAAAATATAAAAAAAAGGAGGGGGGGAAGAAGGTTGAAAAGGGGTTTGCCTCAGTCAAACCCATGTTTAGGAATCAACCTTGAAAAATTAAATGAAAGGAAAATTGTATTGTCATGTAGCAGAGGATAGATCTAAACAATAAAGCATATCATACCTCATAGATGCAATTAATTCTTTAAATTTGATCAAGTACGTTGATGCAATAACTTTGACTAAACACAAAACCCAAATGGAAATCATGCAAGAAAAAACCTCATGGAATAGATGTTTTAATTTGCCACAATGTTTGATTGAGAAGAAAGAAGAATGAAGCCTGATGGATGAATGTGGATCTCCTTCCTTGATAGAAAACTCCTTTACTTGGCCTCTAATGGGGGAAACAAGATAGATCTAGAGAAGAAGACACCTTGCTTTCTTGAAAATACATGAATGGTTGAACTCGATGACTCTTGAAGGCTTGATTTTCTTCCTTGTGCTTGATATATTGAATGCTTGATAATCTTGGTTGCACTGGATTCACGAATGCATAATGAATGGATCAAATGAGGAGAGATAGGGGTTTTTATACATCTCACATCATTTCAAGATGTTAAACATGAGCACGCCAACCACAGGTTCTAATTTTCCTTCCTGATTCTGGCATAGGGTTCTGGGCCAAATTTGGGCCCAATTCCTTGGGGACACATTACCAATGGTGATATTTCCCTGGAAGAATGGGCCCATATTTGATTTTGATGCCAGGGAGATGAAGTAGGTGTAGGATTTCCAAGGACAACTCATTTTGGGGTCAAAGCATGTTAAAAAGGCCAAAAATAAGTGGATAGGTCCTAGGTGAGGAAATGAATTATGGGATTGGATGGAAAATTAGAAAACATTCCTAGAAGTAGGGGCCAACCTCAAGTTTAAGCAATATTAAAGGAATTGGAGGACCCATATTTGAATTTAGGTTCCCTTTTAGTTCCATATGAGGTTCTACCATAGGAAATACACTAATGTAGGCACAAAATGATCCTAAAATTGAGCATAAGTTAGCTGATTACAATTCAGGACTATACATTTAGCCCCACTTTAGCAAGAGTATGAGACAAGCTCATGCTTAGAGAGAGAGAGAGAGAGAGAGAGATGTGTTATGCTAGTTTATTGATGAGAAGAGAAGGAGAAAAGTAGAAAGGATAGCAAGCTATGTTATGCTAGTTCTACTCATCTCAAAGAATGAAGGATAATTTATGGTCTAACAAGCTGTGTTATGCTAGTCAATTCTATCTTGAAAATTTGTGCACGGGAGTGGATTTTAAAATGTTTTGCACATAGGGGTGGCTTTGAAATTTATTTGCACACAGGAGTGGATTTGAAAATGTTTTGTGCACAAGGGCAACTTAGGGATCAATCTTATGGAAAACATTGTCTCCACATGGATCCATGAAAAATGATCAAACCAAAGGAAAGCATTTTCTCCTTAGGGATCAATAAACAACAACAACAAAAGATACATAATATACAATAAAGGCCACATGTATGCCCCCTCCTTATGATGACAACACGGGTGGCATCATAAGGAAAGAGAACGTGTGGATACCTACTTCCAAAAACAAGAAGATGCCCTTAAAGCAACAATATATGTCATGAACTTAGATAAGAGTGACAACTCTTGTTAACTAAGAAAATATATAATCATGAAAGGATAATTCTCTTGTGGGAAGAGAGCCTTGAAAGGAAGACATCTTTGTTCAAGACGTCTACCTTCAAGAGGATTTATTGAACAAAGATAACATCTTCAAGACAAAAAGGAGAAGAGAACAATAATGTGTCCTTTTAGTCCTCTATTATTAGGTGAAAAAAGTGATTCTTGATGAAGGATGACATACTTTAAGACCCAAAGCAAGGGAATTTTCTTATAATGAACATAGGTTTACAAAAAAAGAAGAGATTGTGATCAATAATTCACACCTCTTGTATAAGAGAGAATCCGTATTCAAAACAAGCAATTCTTTATGAGGAAAGAATGTCACATGATAAACAAATGCCACCATACCAAGGAAAGTAGATCCTTAGAAAAAAAAAGAATAGGGAAAACATGAAATCTTGTCCCCCAAGTGTAAAGGAAAAATATAAAACGTCTTATGCACCCTTAATGATAATTCCTTTATAATGGACATACAATTATAAGAAAAATAATTTGTAAACTAGAGAAGTCTCCTAATGTAAAGTAGACATAAATGTGCCAAAATGACACATTATGAAGTAAGCACATCATCAAGGAAAGATATGGAAGATTATTTTGTGATAAACATGCCCGGTTGTGGCATGAAAAATAGTGTTAAGGAAATATGTGAGTATTAGAAAAAGATTTACCATCATGAAATAATACAAACTCATAAAGAAATAATGAAGAGAATAAAGGAGAAATGATGCCACATTATATAAACTTAGTGATCAAGCCAATTACACTTGAGATATGCACTTCCAAACAAGGAAGAATTTGAAAGGAAGATACCAATCTCATTAAGGAGAAAGATCTTGATAAAAAATCCCATGCATGGGAGGTCATCATGGTACAAAAGAGATGATCAACAAAGAGATAAAAGATGCTTAAAATAAAGATGAGAACTTTCCCCCAAGTGAGGGAGCAAGGAGGAGTTCCTATTATGCTTCTCTTAATGCACATTATGCAAAGAGCGTTCCATAATGGAGAACAACATAACAGGAAAAAGGAGACACTAAGGTATACTTTTGATGTCAAGGAAATGTAAAAGATCCAATCTTAAGCAAAGAAGACATCTATCCACCAAATCTTGAACAAATTGTCTAAACTCAACACAATTGGCAAGAGAATATTTCTTACTATGATGAAAGAAACACAAAAACTCACCATTGATAGGCCTTTGGTTCTTTGTACAATGTCTATAAGGGAGTCAAATTATAAAGCAATATTTGATTCTCTAAAAGATTGTTTTGGCTAAGGCTAAATAGTCATCGAAAGGTGATGGGACAATGAATGATCTTGGAAAAAGAATATCAAGGAGAGGTTTTCGTTGAGATGAGGAATGTAAAGTGGTATCTTGAGGAGTGAAACCTAGACCATATTTAGTGTTTTGTGAAGGAGGGCCAATAGTAACCTTAATGACTTGTTCATTAATACCAATTCCTAAGTCATTATATCCTTGTTGAGTAGTGATCTTATATCCCATGTTGTAATTGGCCTTTAGTGTAGAAGGTAAGGGAGACTTATCTTGAGATTTGTGAAAGTGTGTGGTATAAGGAGAAATAAAGGAAGGAATATTCTCCTTGGAGAGGTCCTTATCATCATTCTTATCATCCTTAGATTGTGAAAGAAGAAGGATTATCTAAATTCTCTTGTCTACTCAATATTACTAGAGAGAAATCATCCAGTAAATGTCTAACATCTAGATTATGAATAATGTTTTGATAAAAGTAGAAGTTTTTAGGGTCTTCAAAGGAACTAACCTCTTTTAGACTATCCATTAAAGTAGGTTGAGGAAGAGGATATCTAGGTCTCTCTAAAATGGGGTCATTAGGATCTAGATCTCTATCATCAGGATTAGTAGGCACTATAGGAGAGGAAATAGGAGATATATTATCTTTAGGTTTATTCACAAATACCCTTATGTTATCTATATAATCCATGCATTTTGTTGAAATTTGAAGAAGAAAGATACATGCAATATTGATAAAGGTCTTGAAATATTCCTTATAAAGAAGAAAAGTGTTTGTTAACCTCATAATACCATATGTAAGAAAATCATGAAGGAATAAAAACACAATGAAATGCAATAATTTATGATTCACTCCATGTGATTGGTAAAGAGAAGTAAGGAGAAATGTAATTACATATACATTATGAAACACCAATTTAATTTAGTGAATTCCATAGTTTTTGATTAAGGTAAAAGCAGGTTTTACATGGACCTGAAACCAAAGTACAAAAAAACATAAAGATAGAGCATTAAATTTCACAAAATGAAACACCTGCTAGAAAACAATAGCAGGGACCAACAGCCGAACAGTTCAAAAGTAGAAACTAAAGAAAAAACCAACAGAAAAAAAACTACCCGCAAGAACAAGCTAATTAACTATTATCATCTCCTCAGCCTTCTTCTAGAGGTCTTCCATCTTCTGGATAGTTTCTTGCAACTCCTTCAGCTCTTTAGGTTTTTCAAGGACCTTTCTGTGGGTGCGCCCTCTAGTTCTCATCCCTGGCCCAGTATTGCCAGCATCCTCATCGATGATGATAGTGGTTTTTTCTAGCATGTTCCTTTCCAGGTAGTTATGCAACATTTTCAGATTCATAATGGTCACCTTCAGACCCTCATTGCTGTGGTTCAAAACACCTTTTATCATACTATCATGGTTGTTGATTTTGGTTTCTAATTCTTTCATCTTGTTTTTAACCTTCTTACTCATCTCAGTTGTTCCATCCTCATTAGTATTTTTATTTTTAACCTTATCAAAAACCTTACTTTCCATTTTTCCTAGCTTAGCATTCATGTTTTTCATAGTTTTTTCCATATCCTGGATGTGGATTTTCATTTCCTGCATTTCCTTTTTCCAGTCCCTATTCTTGTCCTGAATCTCCATATTGTTCTTCTCCTTCTACATAGAATCTTCCCTCTGAAGACCAACAAGTTCCTCTTTGTTGTTGATGATCTATAGCATAGTCATCTCGTCCTTACCTTCCTTCCCTCTTTTTGAGGTGTCCTCACCAGTATCACTAGTAGAAGGAGTATTACCAGCCTCCTTACCATCATTCTCTTGTCCACCCATAATTCCCTCAGAAAAACCTTCTTCATCTTTATTTTCCTCCTCTCTGGTTTTACCATCCCCCATATCAGGCATAACATTGATCATTTTTTCTTCCACAAGGGTATTTTAAGAAGAAATATCAGCCTCCATGGACTGAGTGCCTTCATCCTTTTTCTCAACACCCTCATTATAATCATGGGAATCTTTCATAAGTTCATCAGAAGAGTAAACCTGGGTTCCTTCCTCTTCCTCTTCCACTTCCTCCTTTTCTTCTCCTTCTTCATGGCTAATCTCCTCTTTATCATCATTCCCCTCATCTAGCCAATCATTCATTTCCTCTTCCTAATATTTTCCATGCTCTTCCTCTTTCTCATTGTTTATCTCTTCTTCATCGGAATCCTTCTCATTTTCTTCCTCAAGAATACCCTTTCCTCTAGTTTGATGTTTATTCTCTAACCCCTCCTCTCTGATATCTTTGTCACCAGTAGCAACAAGAGGTTTTCCCTTATTTTTCTTTCTCTTCTTACTAGTCTCGGGTTCTATCTCCTCTTCAATCTTCACATTTCTTTTGCCCGTGATCCTTTTAGGGATAGGGTCCAGAATGTTGTCCCTAATGTGCTTAGAAATAAGAAGGATCAAGCCCTCATGTAGCACAAGGTTAGAAGCCTTTTTCTTATGTCCTGTAATGCTGCTATTCAGAGAACTCAAAAGATAGTAAGGGAAAGAAATTCTCCTTTTATGCTTGAAGTGGTTAGCAAACACAAAATGGAAATTATAGATTTTGGAATACCACTCATCCAGAGTAAAATATTCTATCATGGCCTTCAAAATTTTAGCCCAGAATTCATCAATATTAGTAATATCCACATAGTCACCTTTTTCCTTAGTCATAAGGGCTTTCTCATCATCAGTTTTGGGAAAAATAGAAAAGGCTTCAGTTCCTAGCCTATGATTGCCTCTATGAAAATGGGTACCTTTGACAAGTAAACCAGTAATATCAGCTAAGCTAGAAATAGTAAGCATGAAGGATTTGCCCCAAAGAAGCACCTTACCATTATTCCAGCCTTCCGCAAACAAAGACATGATCTATTTTTTGTGCCCGTGAAGCTTCTTCATAAACTGAGTAACCCCCCCTTTCTTCAGCTTCTTCCATACTTTTCTATCCTGTCTCCATTTGTCACAGTTGGAAGGTTCCTCCCTCTTCAGACCACCTCCCATAATTTCCCATTTTTTCATGTGCTAGTTCGACTTCTTACCAGAAATCTTTTCCTTACTTCTCTGGTTAACAATGCTTTTTTGGTTATCGATAATAACCCATTGTCTGTGCCTTATTATCTATAGAGTAAAGTTCCCACACTTTGCCTTACATGCAAACCTCCTCGGTAAATGATTTTTCCTTGTCATCATTAAGTTAAGTGATTTTTCCTTCATGGTGATTAATCCTGTCATAGTTGATTAGACTTGAAATCTCACTCTTGAGATTCGCTTCCCCTCTCCACTTTTGGGTGACATCACACAAGGTACCTTCATTAGCCAACCTGTCCACCGATTTATTGCCTTCATAATAAACGTGAGTGACATGGCTTTCTTCAAAAAAATTCATTAAAAGTTTTATTTTGTTAATGATGTGTTCTATTGCCCAAGAGCTGTCAGACTTCCCTTTTATAGCATTGATTATATTTAGTGAATCCCCTTCCAGCCATAATTTCGTGCATCCCAAATCTTTCGCCATCATAACCAAATAAAGAGCAGCTTCAGCCTCTGCCATGTGGCTAGTTTGGATTCCCAGTGGGATAGCAATCGCTCCTAAACAGTTTCTAGCAGTATCTCTTATAATCCCTCCACCTCCAACCCTTCTAGGATTTCCCTTCACCAAGCCATCAAAGTTCCCTTTAAACCATCCATAGGGAGGAGCAGTCCACATAACATTATCTCTAGGATTCTGATTCTGGCTCCTCTTTAGTCTCTCGCATGAGATAATATTATCCTTCTTAGGTTGAGGATCCCAAAGACTACTATCTTTCCTTCCCATACTTCTATAGTTTTCCATTATACTTCTAGTTACGAAACTAGCAACCACAGAAGGAGGGACCTTTTTCTCTCTAAAGATTCTATTATTCCTCTCCTTCTAGATAAGCCAAGTAAAGTGGGGAAAGACAATTTTCTAGATATTCCTGGCATTTTTGTCATTGAAAGGACTCTGCCCCTGCTGGAAAAACTCTTGGATAGAGTTAGGTTTCACCCAATTAAGCTCAAGGGAAGACATAGTAGTGTCCCACACCTCTCTAGTGAAAGAGTAGTGTATCATAAGATGATGGCAATTCTCAGCTTCTTGACAACACAGGGTACATCTACTTGGAATTTGAAACCCTCTTCTCAAAAGGTTGTCCTATGTGAGAATTTTGTTATGTACAAGCAGCCAGAAGAACATGTTAATTTTAGGGGTAAGGTCTTTATTCCATACTTACGCCCATAAAGGTTGAGCCACATTAGGGAGGAGAAGCAATGAAGCGGAAGCAACTGAGAACTTTCCAGAAGTCTCCGGACCCCAAATAAGTTTATCAACCTCATTTTCTCTAATAAACCAATTATTTAGTTGTTTATTCACTTCTTTAAATCTAATATCCTTCAGCCCAAGGTCTATCCACTCTTTATTTTTCCAGTAATCACTAACAAATTCTCCTATAGTATCTTTACAATCTTGAATAGCATTCCCCCAATCTTCATTCTCTATAAGAGGCTTCTCTGACATCCATTTATCATTCCAAAAATGAATTTTTCTGCCATTTCCCAACTTTTAAATAGCACCTTTGCTTATGAGATTCTTGCCTTTACTTATACTATTCCAGACAAAAGATCTCTGGATATCATTTTGAGTTTGGAGCATTCCTTCAAGATTACTAAGATGGTATTTCATTTTCATTATCATATTCCATTCTTTCTCATCTTCAAAGATTCTCCAACATTGCTTTGCTAGGAGAGCTTTATTGGTATTATTTATGCTCCTTATTCCTAGACCCCCCATCTTTTTGGGCTTACAAATCTTCTCCCATGCCACAAGGCTAAGTCTCTTTTTCTCTTCCACTCCAGACCACAAGAACCTTTTTTGGATCTTCTCTATTAAATCAAAAAAAAAATTAGGTATTTTGAATAGGCTAAGGGCATAGACCGGAAGATTTTGAAAAGTAGCCTTCAGTAATTGAACTTTCCCAGCTTGACTGAGAATTGCCCCTTTCCAACCTACCAATTTCGATTGAAATCTATCGAGGATTTCATTCCAAAAGTTAGCCTCTGATTTCAAGCACAACGAAAGACCAAGATAGGTGGTCGGGAGGCTTCCCATCTTGCACCCAAGAATAGCAGAGATTATATTCATTCTGGCTTTAGGAGTATTGAAGAAAAACAGGGCACTCTTCTCCCAATTTATGAGTTGACCTGTGGCATTAGCATACACATTTAATGCATTTTTCATAATCCTTGCCTCTTTAATAGTAGATTCTCCCATCATAATTGTATCATCAACTAATTTTTCATGCGAGCAAACAATCCCTCCAGAGGTCGGATGTAAACCCGAAATCAAACCTTGAGACACCTGAAGGGAAAGGAATCTCCCAAGACTTTCTGCCATGATAGCAAAAAGGATAGGTGATATAGGATCACCTTGACGTAACCCTCTGGAAGGTTTGAAGAAAGGAGAGGATCCCCCATTCACAATCACCGATGAAGAAACAATAGTAACAAGTTGCATTATAATTTTAATCAATCCCTCATCAAAACCAAACGCTTGAAGAATTTTCATAAGAAACTCCCAATCGACTCTATCATAGGCTTTTGATAGGTCTAGTTTCATAAGGAACACCTATTTCCTCGAATTTTCTAGCGAATGAATATTCTCATGAACAACCATAATCGAATCCAGGATTTGACGCCCCAACACAAAACCATTTTGTTGGGGGGAAATGAGACAAGGGAGGATCTTGAGAATCCTAGAAGTCATAACTTTAGATATGATCTTATACAAAGAATTACAAAGACTAATAGGTCTAAAGCTCTTAGTCGTATTAGCTCCCAATTTTTTGGGTATCAAAGCTATAAAGGTGGAGTTGAGCTCTTTAAGCATAGCTTTAGAACCATAGAATTCTTTCACAATACTACAAATATCTTCTCCAATTATTTCCCAAAAGTTTTGAAAGAAAAACATTTGAAAGCCATCTGGCCCGGGGGATTTTTCACCTTCAAAGGACTGGATAGCCTTAATAATTTCCTCCTCCAAAGGTATCGATTTAAGAAATAGATTGTCCTCAGCCTCCAACAGCGTGGGAATGGAGCTCAACAAATAATTCTGATCATCATGATTGAGACCTTGTTCTCTAGAAAGGATCGAAGCAAAACAGCCCATCGTATCTTTCCTTATCTCTTCCTCTTTATTAAGATTGCCCCTTTGGGTAATCAAAGAGTTGATTCTATTCATAGCCTTGTGTTTCATCATTGTTAAATGGAAGAATCTGGTATTTCTGTCACCCACTTTCAGCCAAAGATACCTGGATCTCTGTCTCATAAATGTTTCCTTTTTAGATATGATGTTATGGTAATCAACAAGGATAATATTTTCTTCTTTTCTAGTTTCTTCAGTCAACCCTATACTCTATATCTTATCTTGAATTTCTTTAAGGTCCATTTGAATTTTTCTTTTAGCTTGGAATATATCTCCAAAGACATTCTTATTCCATTGTCTAATTTTAGATTTGATATTCACCATTTTTTTTACCACTTGGAACATTGCCTTTCCTTCCACTTTAATACTCCACCACTCCTTTATTTTATTTTTGAAGTCAAGGTGAGTCAACCAAATTTTTTCCATTCTGAAGGGAGTATTGCCTTTTCCTCTGAAGGAATTAGCGATAAAGGAAATATGGGTTAGTGATCCAACCCGATGCGGTTAAGAGCAGAAAGAGAGCAAGAAAATTAGCAATCCAACCATGAGAGACAAGGACCCTGTCAAGCTTGACCTGAATGAGGTCCACTCCCACACTTCTATTAGTCCATGTATAATCAATTCCTTTGAGATCAGCATCTAGCATACCTTCATTAGATATGAAATCCATAAAATCTACCCTACTTTCCACTTGGGTATTGTTCCCTCCTTTCTTTTCAGCTTCTTTCAGGGGAGTATTGAAGTCTCCCATCATCATCTAGTTATCATCTGGGTAATCCTTTCTTATGTCATGAAGCCTTTTCCAGAGATTAAGATGACCATTTTTAGTATTTGGGGCATACACATTAATTAGAGTCCAAGAAAAGTTGTCCTTGATACTGCTAACTTTAACTGCCAAGAAGTTCTTGTCTTCTTTCAATAGATCACAAGTGAAACTTTTGGTATTCCAAAAAATGGCCAAACCTCTAGAAGCCCCATTAGCATCACTACTAAACTTATGCCCATTCTTCAGCAAATTAATTTTAACAATCTTATCTTTAACCATTTTAGTTTCTTGAATAAGCAAAATATTAGGCTTAGAATCTCTAACTAGGTTCCTAATAACATCTTGTTTATGAGGACTATTGAGACCTATAATGTTCCAAGATAAAATATTCATTAAGAATTTGGAGGATAGACCTGATCGATGGTACAATGTCTACCATCCGCTATGTTCTATTTAGCTTCTTGTTCTCTCTGGTCCTTCTCAGAAGCTCTACCCCTTTCTCTTTTAGGTGTTCCTATATCCGCCTTTTGCTATTGTCCTCTAGTCTTAACTCCTCCAGGTTTGATTTGACCCCCTTTTTTGTTTGATTTAGAAGCTGAGCCTCCATGTGTTACCTTAGCACTATTTGTTCATGTTGCAAGGGTCAGATCCGTCATGTTTTCTCTTCTAGGATGAGACCCTAAACCCACACCTACAGGAGATCTATTATTCTTTTTTTTCACACTAATCCAAGGACTTTTGTTCTCTGCTTCCATAGTTTCAGAGTCCTCATATTGTTCATTTGATCTGTCATTCTTTGAGTCAGGTTCTAACAAATTAGTATTCAATGCTTCACTACTGATTTGTTCTAGCACATACTGGGTTTCAGAAACCTTTTGCGGGATTTGGTAGTTCACCCTTTCCTCTAAAATATGCAGGCTATCCTCAACCCTTGAAGCCATCAGAGGATCAGACTCTAAAGGGGTTTCATGAGTTTCCTCTGAAGAGGTAACTGAGATATTATTTTCCTGCATTTTATTTTCATCAGAAGGGGAACCTGCTTTCTTAGGCCCTTCTATTTCTTTTGACCCTTTTGGTTGGTTGGCCTGCTGATCATCTAAGTTTAAGTTTGAGCTCTTATTCTCTGGGGGATTTTTCCTTTCTCCTTTTTTTTCCTCCATTCCCACTTCTTTGACATTTTAGACTCTTGGTCTTTCTTCTTTATAGCTATCTTCAAGGGAAAAAGTTTTACCCAATGACCAGCTTTTCTACAAGTTAGACACACAAAAGGGGTGGATTCATATTCTATTTCTTGGGTCCATTTACCCACTTTTAAGTTCAGATTAATGACTTGAGGTAGGTCAGTATCATGTTGGATATTGACACATATCCTCACATATACTTGTCTAGTTTGGGCTATAGTCATCAGATCAATAGTCAACAGTTCACCAAAAGACTCAGCCATCACCACCAAAATATCCTCATGCCAATACTCAAGAGGGAGACTCAGAAGTCTAACCCAAACAGGAGTAGAGACAAAGAAATTCTCATTGTAATCCAGGTTTGTTGTCCATTTCTGTAAAGATAAAGAATATTTGCCCCACATCCAAGGACCTTCTGTCAACACTTTTGAAAGCTCCTCCCCATTAGAGAATACAAAGGATAAAAAACCTTTCGGCATAGCAACAACATCCACCTGCCCTTTGAGCTTCCATTTTTGGAGCGTAAAAGCTCTCACCAGATCTATATTCGGCCTAGGACCCATAAAATTTCCTATCAGAGTTGAGGCCATTCCAGAGATAGTATGATCTATGATTTGATCAGGAATATTCAAACCTATCACACCTTTATTTAGATCTGAAGCTATATCAATCTTTGGGAAGGAAGATTTCCCAGTCGATTTTATCCCAAAAAGACAACTCCATTTCCCCTTACCTCATAATGAGTTCCCCCCATGTGAAAGATCTTCTGGTTGTTTCGTTGACCCTTTTCTTTTCTCAGAAGGACTAGCATTTTCCCCTTTTTCTTCCTCTAGTCCCAAGACAGGTCCACTATCCTTACTCAGATGGGCCAGGCTAGACCCACCAGCTCTTTCCCCATTGTCTGGCACGGGGAAAACAATCTTTTCTTCTGCTGCTTTCTCAGTGACCTCTATAAATCTTGGTACAAGATCAGAATCTTCCTCCCGACCAAGATCATCCTGCTTCCCCTCCTGCCAGGAATTCAAAAAAAAAATTCCCGCTCTTTTTCTCTCTCCTCCTCCTGCTCGCTCCCTCTCCATTGCTATTATTAGTGAATTCCATAGTTAATGAGATGAAATCTAACACCAAAAATCATAACAAATTTTATGATTTGGGTTGACCAAAATGCACAATGGGAAATGGGAAGCAAAGCTAAGATGTAAGTTACTCCCCACTTCTGAATATGCACATTAGAAAGAAAGGATATCCCCACTAGGCTCAAGGGTTGACTCAAGCTCTTAATTGGAATAAGATATGTTCTTCCTTGGAATATGGAAATTATGGAAGTGAACGATGCAATAGATCTAATAGAGAAGTTGCTAAAAATATGATCAAAATAGACTGATATGAATTGATATTGAGTTGAAGCTGACGGAAATGGAAATCAAAAGATGAGATTGATTTGCTCTAGAAATTCTAGTCAAAATAGAAAGGATAGGGAAAAACTTAATCTATACCCAACACTTTCAAACAAAAATTTCACAAAATCTATAATTGTTCCATTATTGCCTAGATATGAAATCATGGCTTCGTAACATGTTCTTGCACATATAAAAAAATAGGGAAGAAGGTTTAAAAGGGGTTTTCCTCAGTCACACCCCTATTTAGGAATAAACCTTGAAAGATGAAATTAAAGGAAACGTATATTTTCATGTAGCATAGGCTATATCTAAACAATAAAGCATATCATACCTTGTAGATGCAATTACTTCTTTAAATGTGATCAAGTATGTTGATGCAATAGATTTGACTAAACACAAAAACCCAAAGGAAATCATGCAAGACAAAAACTCATGGAATACATGTTGTAATTTGCCAGAATGTTTGATTGAGAAAGAATAATGAAACTTGATGGATGAATGTGGATCTCCTTCCTTGATATAAAACTTATTTACTTGGACTCCAGTGGGGGAAATAAACTAGATCTAGAGAAGAAGACACCTTGCTTTCTTGAAAAGATTTGAATGCCTAAACTTGATGGCTCTTGATAGCTTGATTTTCTTCCTTGTACTTGATATCTTCAATGCTTAATTATATTGGTTGCAATGGATTTATGAATGCATAATGGATGGATCAAATGAGGAGAGATATGGGGTTCGTATACATCTCAAATCATTTTGAGGAGTTAAACCTGAACAATTCGACCATGGGTCCTAATTTCCCTTCCAAATCTTGGCATAGGGCTCCGGGCCAAATTTAGGCCCAATTCCCTTAGGACACATCACCAATGGAGATCTTTCCCTAGAAGAATGAGACCAAAATTGATCTGGGTGACATGGAGATGAAGTAGGTGCGTGATTTTTGAGAACAACACATTTCATGGTTGGAGCATGTCAAAAAGGCAAAAAATAAGTGAATAGGTCCTAGGTGAGGAAATGAATTATGGGATGATGAACTACAACTGATTGAATATCTAGATGAACTAAAGAGATAGTGATTAGAGATCACCGAGATATTAAATTGATGTGTAAGATGATTAAATCAGTCAATATGTTGTCATTGATGTCAACTACTTTTGACTATACTTATCATGATAGTTACAAACATCTGAATATCTATAGAAGGAAGAAATGGTGAAGAAATGAGATATATACATAAGAAAAAGATGAATATGACAGATAAGGATAAGGTATACATTGGGTACCTTATTGATGAGTCTATAGCTTTATATTGTTGACTTGAGCATGTTACATTAATCTATTATGAAGAAGAGATTTGATTTGAACAAGTTATTATGGTCGGTAATTGATGATTTATGTATACACCGAGCCAGTGCAGTGTATAACGAGTGACATTAATAACTGAGTTAGTTATCACTGACACATTCACTATTAACCGAGTATGGATGAAAACATTAAATGCTAAGAACAACCAAATGAAATTGATGAGCTAGAAATTGTTAGGATTTCAAGGTTATAGATGAATTTTGTTATAAGATCCACGACTGACATAATTCAGAGATGATCTAAACAATGAGATTGAAACATGTTGTTGACACATCTGTCGAGGAAGGTTTAAGTGGCAAAATGGACAGATGAAATTAAGAGGCAAAATTTGATGGCTGATATAAAAATGGTTTATTTGTCTATTTAAGAGACATGAATTTCATTATTGAAACATGCTGGATAAAATATAGAATGCAAAATATTTCACATGAAGACATATGTTCATGCATTCCTAATCAAATTGGTTATAGACAAAACCAAGTTGTAGGCATAACCGAGTGTTTGAGAACTATACACCGAGTAAAGTAAGTTGGGGAAATTTGAGGAAGTAAATTGATTAATGATCAAATGAGTTTTGTGAGCTTAACATAGATCTGAATATTTGCAATTGAGTTGTATTTGAATCAAATCAGAACTATATCAGTTTAACCATTGATTCAACAAAACATCTTAACCGAGTGGACTTAACAGTCTTATTGTATTTTCATATGACATTCATTGAATGTTAATTGTTATCTTGTTGACCCCATAGTGAATGCTGGTCAAAAGTTAACTGTTAGTGATAAATCCTCTAACTAGGTCACACCTAACAGTGTGCATTGTAACCTTTAACAGGCTTAGCTCCTAACTGAGCTCACTTCAGAAGAGTGAAATATTTTGGGTTACCGGTCCCAGGTGGTTTTTCCCTTAGGAGGGTCTCCATGTTAAATCATTGTGTTATGTGTTATTTGTTATGATTGTTTTGCTATCATACTTTACATGTTGCATATTTGATTAATCGGTAACCATAGTTTGGATAATTACTGGTATTCGGTAAATAAACAGAAAGATTAATATTTTATCTTACCGAGTTGTTTGATTTATTGAAAAAGTTTTGAAAGTACATCTGAAAGATTGGGACTATAGGATAACTAATTTAACTTATTCACCCCCCCTCTCAGTTATTCTAACAATTGGTTTCGGAGCTTATTGGATGCTTGGAGGAAAGTTTCAAGGACTTAAGCAAAAGATCACAAGATGTATAAGAGGAAAGTACCTAAGCTAAACAAAGACAACTTCACCACATGGAAAAGTAGGATGAGGTTGCACATATCTGGAATTGGAGAATCTTCTATCACTCTACTAGACAATGGCTACTTACAACCAACTATTGGACCTTTGACAGTTGATCAGTTAAGAGACAGACATTAGCACAATATAACTATGATAGAGATTGTTGTTGCTCTAACTGATGCTGAATTTGAAGATGTCAAAGCATGCACTACAGGGAAACAAATGTGGGATAAACTTGCACTAGTTCATGGTGGTGATGTAAATGTAATGAGAGCTAGAGCTAAAAGCCTAAGAGGCAGATTTGCTAACATGAAGATGAAAGAAGGTGAGAACATCACACAATACTCTAACCAAATTAAAGATGTGGTCAATGCTATTTGAGGAGCAGGAGGTATTATTTCTGAAGATACTGTGGTAAGTAAGATATTGAGACCCTTGTTGCCTATCTATGCAATTAGAATATCTGCTACTCATGAGATGAGATTTGCACTTGGTAGTACCCTTACACTTGATAGTTTGATTGGCAAGCTGACTACTTTTGAGCTGAATAGTTATGACAATAGTATTGTACCGAGTGTTGAGTGTGCTTTTATGTCAACCCTGAAGATTGATAAATCTAGCACTAAGCATAACATAAAGAATGAAAGTGGCAATGACAGCTAAGATGATCTTGATGAGCTTGAAGCACTTATGGTCCAAAGACTTCAGAAAGGCAAAGGGAGGTATAAAGGAAAGTTACCTTTAGCTTGTTTTAATTGTAAATAAATTGTCCATATTGGTGCTAGATGTCCTAACATGAAAGAAGAAGATAAAGACAATGAAAAATCTGGTGATGGAAAGTTTGGCAGAAGAGAAAACAAAGGATACTGACACTATGACAGAAGAAACAACCGAGATTACAAAGACAAAGGCAAGAAGGCATGTTACCTTGTTGGAGAAAATGAGAAGGACACCGACATTGACACTGATGAAGATTATGAAGTGGTATTTGTTGCAATGAAAGATGATTTAGAAGAACGGGAAAGGTATGTAGAAACAACACTCATATCTAAAGTTAGTAAAAATGATACTTGGATTATTGATAGTGGTTGTACACATCACATGACTGGTGATGAAGATAAATTTAAAAACCTTGAACACTACAATGGAGGATCAGTGAAAATGGGAAATGATACACCTTGTCAAGTGAAAGGAAAAAGGGTATATCTTATTGAATGATAGGATTAGATGTGATAATGCATATTGGGTAAAAGGACTTAACTTGAATTTTTTGAGTGTAGCACAACTAAACAATTTAGGTCACCGAGTTGCATTTGAAAGTAAGAAGGTGAAAATCTATGATGAAACTGGAAAGTTGGTCGCTACTCGAGGACAATCAAAAGGTAATCTATTCTATCTTGACAATGTTGAAACTTCTTGTTTATTGGCCAAAAATGAAGATGTATGGTTGTGGCACAAGAGATTGTATCATGTGAAATTTGATAACATGGTTAAGATCAGTAAAAAGAGAAGAGTTAGAGGTTTACTGAGTCTAACTAAACTTGATCATGTTATGTGCAATCAATGTCAGAAAGGAAACATGACCAAATCTAGTTTTAACAGCAAGGACTATTCATCTAAAGGTATTTTGGAGTTGGTACATACCAACTTATGTAGTCCTATGAGAACTCATATTTACTATGGTGATAAATATTTTATTTTATTTATTGATGACTACTCTAGGATGATGGCAGTCATGTTCTTAAAAGAAAAATCTGAAACTTTCAAATTATTTAATTGGTATAAGGCTAAAGTTGAAAAAGAAACCGGGAAAGACTTAAAATGCTTAAGATCTGATAGAGTAGGCGAGTTTATTATGATTAATTTACTAAATTCTGTAATGAGCATGGAATCAAAAGATAGGTTTCTACACCAAGGACACCACAACATAATGGAATTGTTGAAAGGAGGAACATATCTATAGTTGATTGTGCCATAACATTGATGATTGAGAAATATGTTGCACAAATGTACTAGAGAGAAGTAGTTAGCATTGTTGTATACACCTTGAACTGAGTTTAACTGAAGAAAGATACAAACAAGACACCTTATGAGTTATGGTTTGGCTATACACCGAATGTAAGTTATTTAAAAAATTTTGGAAGTAGATGCTATATTCTGAAAGATGATAGAAATGGTAAACTTGACTCCAAAGGTGATGAAGAAATATTTCTAGGATATTCTACTAAGAGTAAAGCTTATAAATGTTTGAACAAGGCTACTAATAAAATGGTCGAAAGTGCTAATGTAAAAGTTGATGAGTTTGTTGAAAAGAATGATGAAGAAAGCATGAAGGAACCAAAAGACTATGGTAGGTTTACATATGTTGAGTATCCAAACTATCTACCTAAGCCACAAGATGAGTCTACTGAGCATCAGGAAAATGCTACCAAGAATCAGCAAATGCAAACCGAGAACCAGGAAGAAGCTACCAAGGAATAGAATGAACCTGAACCGATTGATGAGCAAAGAAGAGAACACGTGCTGGCAAGATTTGTCAAAAGAAACCATCCACAAAACCAAATCATTGGAGATAAGAAAGCTGGCATGATGACCCAAAGTAAGATAAGACACAATACATGCTTAGTTTGTGAATTTGAGCCTAAGAATGTTAGAGATGCACTTGAAAATGAGGAAAGGGTTAAGGCTGTAAATGAAGGAATTGAACAGATTGAGAAAAAAAAGACATGGACATTGGTACCGAGACCGAAGGATAAAAATGCAATTGGTACTAAGTAGATTTTCAGAAACAAGTTAAATGAGAATGGTGAGGTCACTAGGAATAAAGCAAGACTTGTATGCAAGGGATATGCACAAGAAGAAGGTATAGACTATGGTGAAACTTTTGCACCAGTAGAAAGACTTGAAGGAGTCAAAATATTACTTGCATATGTTGCACATAAGGGATTCAAATTATATCAAATGGATGTGAAATCATCATTTCTGAATGGAATTCTTGAGGAGGAGGTCTACATAGAACAACCAAAAGGTTTTGTTCATCCAAATCAAAAGAACATGGTATGTAGTTTAAACAAAGCACTGTATGGACTGAAGCAAGCACCGAGAGCATGGTATGAAAGACTACATGCTTATCTTTTCAGTATTGGCTTTGTAAGGACAAGTGACAATAGTAATTTGTACATGAAAGGAGAATCTGATGATAATATTTTGATTTCTGAAATTTTTGTTGATGATATAATCTTTGGACGACATGATTTGATACAAATCTTTTGCTAATGAAATGAGAAAGGAATTTGAGATGTCAATGTTTGGAGAGATTAAATTCTTTCTAGGTTTGCATATTATACAATAGAATGATGGGATTTTCATCACTCAATCAAAATACATTAAAGAAGTGTTAAAGACTTTTGGCATGGAAGATTCAAAACTGGTATGAACACCAATGGTAACATGATGTAAGTTGACAAAGGATGATGAATCAATCGAGGTAAATTAGACACTATACAAATCAATGATTGGAAAAATGATGTATGTGGTACACAGTAGGCCTGATATAACACATGTAGTTGAGATTGTGGCAAGATTTCTTCTAATCCTAAAGATTCACATATGGTTGTTGTTAAATAGATTCTGAGATATTTGAATAAAACTAAAGACTATGGTTTATGGTACACAAAGGAAGGCGAATTTGAACTTCGAGTTTAAACTGATGTAGATTGGGTTGGAAACATTGATGATCAGAAGAGCACAATCGATGGAGCATTCTTTTTATGAGAAAGGCTTGTGACTTGGATAAGCAAGAAACAATCATGCATTTCTTAGTCTACTGCTGAAGTAGAGTATGTTGTTGGTGCTGCCAATTGTTCAAATATTGCTTGGATAAAACAAGTATTGGAAGGAATGAATGAGGTGATCACTGACCTAGTGATTATATATTGTGACAACACAAGTGCTATAAAAATTTCCAAGAATCTGATGATGCATTAAAAAACAAAGCACATATCTATTAAGTATCACTATTTGAGGGAACAAGTACAAGAGAAGGAGGTGAAACTGGAATTTTTGAAATCTAAGGAACAACTTGCTGATATTTTTACCAAGCCCTTACTGAAGGACACTTTTGAGTACTTAAGGACTAGACTAGGGATCTGTCCCCTGCCTATTAGTGACTAAGGTGATTAGGAGGTTGCATCAACCTATACTTTGTCAGAAAATCATTCATGTTGATGTACATAGCTCACACTTTAGGATTCCTAAGGTTGTGAAAGATTGTAGAAGCTGGAACAAAGAATTGTTTATCAGTACATGAAGGTACTTGATCTGGACCAAACAATAGAGAATAACTTGGCTACTAAAGAGCTGTTTATTTTCTTTGGCATTTTTTATCAGAGAATTGAAAAAGATCAAATTCGTAGGGAGATTCTGCATGGAATGTTGTTTGTAGTGATTAAACACATTAAATATCAAGCTAGGGAGAGCTTACCGAGATACAACATTTATTTGTATAGTCGTAGAACAAATGTTTGGTATGTGTATGACATACTTCATATTGTTTGTGTTGCCAACAATGCCAAAGGGAGAGATTGATGAACTAAAACTGATTGAATATATAGATGAACTAAAAAGACAGTGATTAGAGATCACCGAGATATTAAAGTGATATGTAAGATGATTAAATCAGTCAATATGTTGTCAACTAGTTTTGACTATACTTATCATGATAGTTGGGTGAACCCACATTAGTGGGTTACACTTTTTTGCCTGAACAGACACTGAAGTCTACATTTTGAAAAAAACTTTCATATTTGGATGCATATTGTCGTTAAACTGTTTGAAATTAGAAGATGAAGTAAATTGTATTATTTTAAGATTTTCTGTCTAGATTCTAAATATATTTTTTATTTTTATTTTTATTTTTGAATTGATTTGAATGGATTTTTCTTTCTCCCACAAAAACTGGTATGTTGCTGAAAACGTCATTTTCAAAGAGTTACATTATTTTCATAGAGCGTAACTTTTTTTATAAAATAGATATCAATGTGATTCTTTTGAAATTAGTTTTTTAACATCTATACGAGGGCATGCAATTGGTTTTATGACATTATCATGATTATTTCATATTTTATTAACGTTTGAAGTTGACTAAACCGTAATTTTGACATACCTTGACTACATAGCTAATAACTTGTCATGTATTTGTCCAATTTTATTTCTTTTTTTTTTTTATAGAAAGATAACTTATATACCTAGGGCATAGATTTTTTTTAGAATTTTTTATTATCTCATTTACTATTTTTCCATAAGTGTCAAACATAGAGGTAGACATACGGTGAAATATCTATGTTTAGTAAAACTAAAAATACAAAGTCATAATAAACTTAATATATATTAAAATTATAATCATTGGAAAGATTTTTCTTAGTAGTACCTTACTACATAGATAGGTTTGTCAAATAGATTCATTTGATCTCCCAAAAGATAAAGTCAAAGTGATTTTTTAACAACATTTTAATAGGTGTGAAGGAGACTCCATTGCAAGTATGAATGAGGAGTATAGATGTTATATCAATATTTTTTTTATCTAAGAGGATTTGAGCTAACCATTTATAATTAATTCCTTCAAATGGAACCTCTCGCGGCTTAAATAATCATATTTTATTAAAAATGTGTTATTTCAACAAAAATCAGCATGTCTAAAAATGTGTAACCCACTATTGTGGGGTCACCTAGTTACAAACATCTGAATATCTGTAGAAGGAAGAAATGGTGAAGAAATGAGATATCTACATAAGGAAAATATGGATATGACAGATAAGGATAAGGTATACATTTGGTAACTTATTGATGAGTCTATGGCTTTATATTGTTGACTTGAGCATGTTACATTAATCTATTATGAAGAAGAGATTTGATTTGAAAAATTTATTATGGTCGGTAATTGAAGATTTATGTATATACCAAGCCAATGTAGTGTATACCAAGTGACAGTAATAACCGAGTTAGTTATCATCGATGCATTCAGTATTAATCGAGTATGGATGAAAATATTAAATGCTAAGAACAGCCAGCTGAAATTGATGATCTGGAAATTGTTATGATTTCAAGGTTACAGATTAAGTTTGTTATAAGATCCATGACTGACATAATTCATAGATGATCTAAAGGATGAGATTGAAACATGTTGTTTTTGAATAAGGTAAAACTAGGTTTTGAATGGAACCTGAAACCATTTACATTAAAGCATAAAGATAAAGCTAGAAAGTTAACCAAAATGAAACGCATGTTGGAAAGACACAAGCAGGACCCAAAACACACCTAGAAATGATAACAAAGCAAAGAAAGACAGTTACTAGCACAACTACCATCAACACCTAGCAACCAACTAGACCTTACTTAATTGTTTTTTAATCATTTTCTCCACCTTCATCTTCAGGTCCTCCATCTTCTGGATAGTGTCTTTCAGGTCCTTCAGTTCCTTTTTCTTTTCAGGGATCTTCCTCTGAGTGCGCCCTCTAGTTCTCGTACCTAGACCAGCATTCCCAGCATCCTCCTCAATGGTTATTGTCATGTTTTCTAGCTGGCTTTTTTCCAGGTAGTTGTGTAGCATATTGAGGTTCATGACAGCCGCACCAAGTTCCTCATTGTTGTGGCTCAGGACTTCGTTAATCATGTTCCCATTGTTTCCGACTTTAGCCTTTATGTCTTTAACCTTGTTATCAACAATATTATTAACTTCAATAGAAATATCCTCATTCCAATTTTTATTATTTACCTTATCCAAAACCTTATTTTTCAGCTTCTCCAGCCTAGTAGTTAGGGTGATCATAGTTTTTTCCATAGGCTAAAGATGGAGCTTCATCTCCTGCATCTCCCGCTTGATCCAATCCAGAGAAGTACTCAGACTATCTGCTTTGTTAACCTCATCCTGCATAGTAGCACCCAATAGGGGATCTAAGGTGTCCTCCTTGTAGCTCTTGCCTTCCTCTATGATAACCTGGTCCAAGCCCGCATCAGAATCATTGTGATCCTCATCTTTTTCTTCCATAGTAGGGGGATTCTGACCAGCCTCTATAACCTCTTCAGCCTAGCCCTCCAAAAGGCCCAAAATTTCCCCCTTTTGGTTTTTACCATCCTCTTCACCATCCGTGATTGAAACGTGTTGTTGACACATCTGCCGAGGAAGGTTTAAGTGGAAAAATAGACAGATGAGATTAAGAGGAAAAATCTGATGGCTGATATGAAAATGGTTTATTTGTCTATTTAAGAGACATGAGTTTCATTTTTGAAACATGCTAGATAAAATATAGATTGTAGAAGATTTTATGTGAAGACACGTGTTCATGTATTCCTAATCAAACTGGTTACAGACAAAACTGAGCTACAGGCATAACCGAGCGTTAGAGAACTATACACCGAGTAAAGTAAGTTGGGGGAATTTGAAGAAGTGAATTGATTAATGATCAGATGAGTTTTGTGATCTTAGCATAGATCCGACTATTTTTAATTGAGTTGTATTTGAATTAGATTAGAACTGTATTAGTTTAACCATTGATTCAGCAAAATCTCTTAACCGAGTGGACTTAACAGTCTTATTGTATTTCCATATGACATTCATTGAATGTTAATTGTTATCTTGTTGACCCCGTAGTGAATGCTGGTCAAAAGTTAACTATTAGTGATAAATCCTCTAACCAGGAAACACCTAACAATGTGCCTTGTAACCTTTAACAGGGTTGGCTCCTAATCGAGCTCACTTCAGAAGAGTCAAATATTTTGGGTTACCGATCCCAGGTGGTTTTTCCCTTAGCATGGTTTCCACATTAAATAATTGTGTTATGTGTTGTTTGTTATGATTGTTTTTCTATCATACTTTACATGTTGCATATTTGATTAATCAGTAATCATAGTTTGGATAATTACTGGTATTCGGTAAATAAACAGAAAGATTGATATTTTATCTTACCAAGTTGTTTGATTTATTAAAAAAATTTGAAAAGTACATCTGAGAGATTGGGATTGTAAAATAACTGATTTAACTGATTCACCCCCCTTTTAGTCATTCTAACATGGGATTGGATAGAAAATGAGAAAATATGCCTAGAAGTAAGGTCCACCCTCAAGTTCAAGCAAGATTGAAGGAGGTAGAGGACCCATATTTGAATTTAGGTACCCTTTTAGTGCCATATGAGGTCCTACCATAGGAAATACACTAAAGTAGTCACAAAATGATCTTAAAATTGAGCACAATTTAGCTGCTTAAAATTTAGGACTATACATCAATATATCAAAGTATGAGAGAATGGATGTGTGTGTAGTGTTTTTCATGAATTTGGCCTCTTGAGAAAGTGAATCAAGGAAAATTTCATGCTTATGGAGTTTTTTGGAGATAGTGTGCTAAAGAATTGTTCTTTTTGTTTCATAATATTCCTATATTTTTCTATAAGATAGTGAGTTCTTGGCAGTATTGTGCAAATATGTATCTTGCCTTGAAGAAGTGAGCTTCAGCTTGCAAGTCCTTTGTATCTTTCCCTTAGGCAATGCATCTTAGCCCATAAGTCCATTGCATCTTTCCCTAAGCTTGTGTGCCTTAGCCTGGAAGTCATTTATGGAGAAGTGGGCCTCTTTAACAAAGAGATCCTTTGTAGTGAGACAAAAATAGGATTATAATATTGTTCTTCATATATTGTGTTTTTTCCCTCCTTGGGTTTTCCAAGTAAAAATATGGTTCTCTTGTGTATGATGTTCAGTGTTTTATCTTTCTTAGTTGTTAATTTGGTTAAGTTTAATTGAAATTGATTTAAGATTGAACAATTTTAAGTATATTTTTAATATTGATTCACCCACATCTCAGTTTTGGTGTATGCTCAATGATTCACACTCATATTATACAAAATTTGTATGCTTGAGATCTAGAGGAGGAAGAGTTTCTCAGTTTTTTGACTTGTCCACTTCACATTTTATCAACTAATGATGATGCATCCATAGAAACAATGATTTGTGATCTCTTATCCACATATCACAACCTCAATATAATAGGACTAGACATTTATTTTCTCATTATATCTTCCGGATCTATGGAGGTTAGTCTAGGCAAGACACTTAATATTAGCACAGAGTTAACTTTTAAGTAGCATCCAAACCTTTTGAAGATGTTGTAGGATCGTATCTCTACTTTTACATGGGATTATCATGATATGAATGGTATAGATCCAAAATTGTGCATGTATATAATATACATTAATGGTGGATTTAGTCTTGTAAGACAACCTAAGAGGCGAATGAATCCAGCATTGAGGGATATGGTCAAGACAAAGTTGCAGAAATTGTTAGATGTAGGGTTCATTTACCTCATCTCTGAAAGTGAATAGGTATCAAAAGTTTAGTGATATTTATAAATAAAGGGGGAAAGTGGAGACTATATGTTTATCATAAAGAACTAAATGTCACAACTAGAAAGGATCCTTTTCCATTACCTTTTATTGACCAAGTATTGGATTCACCTCTAGGATAGAGGTATTTCTCCTTTCTAGATGGATTTAATGGTTATAATCAAATTAAAATAGCACTTGAAGATCAAGATAAGACCACATTCACTTTCCCATGGGATACATATACCTATTCAATGCCACCATTTGGCTTATATAATGCACCATCTACATTTCAGAGAGTTGTTCTTAGTATATTTTATGATTATGCACATGAAATAACCAAGATTTACATGGATGATTTTACAACATATGGTAACTCATGAGAAATCATTAGTTGATTTGGAAAGAGTACTTCAAATATCTCAAGACAATAAACCTTTCACTAAGTCATGAGAAGTTCTTCAGGATGATGGGATATGCCCAAGGGTGTTGTCCTTGGGAATTTTGTCTCACCTAAAGGGATACAAGTTGAACCTACTAAGGTGTGGATAATTATAGAATTAATAGTGCCATAAAAGTAATGAGATGTTAGAAGGTTCCCCAACCATGTGGTTTATTATAGGTATTTCATTAATAATTTTAGTAAGATAACAACTAAAACTAAGACCAAACACAAACATAAGAGGAAGATTGGAAAGGAATGAAAATTACTAAAAGGCATCCTCATTGCCTTAAAAAGAAGGATAAATCTCAAAATATTTTAGGTTGTATCTTCCACCATGAATAAATACACTAAAAGAGAAAAGGTTGTTCTAGGAGAAAGAAAAACCTAGGAAACACATCTATAGAAAATGAAAAGGAGATAGAAAAATATGAATATGGAGATCATGTTGGAATTGTTTTTGTTTGAGGTGTTGACATTCATGTTTTTCCTTTGATGTTAACATATGTTTCATTTGGATGCATTAGAAGTTTCAAAAAGATTGGTTATCACAAGTACATGCAAGACTAACAGTTGTGTACATATAGTGTACAGTGTTTCAGTATATGCGAGCACTAAGTTGTGTAGAGGGAAGTATGTAAACCTTATATCTAAGGTTGCAGGATTTGATATTTATGCTTGCATGAGTTATAGTTGTTTTGGTGAAGACTGGTTACAAAAAAGTGACAGAGGATTATGACAGAGATGGTCTTTGATTTTTTGGGATAACTTGGATGTGATCATGAGTTATGGTATGCGAGCTTAAGGCATGACAAAAGACACATTATAGTACATTGTATGATATTCTTGGGTCACTAGGATCATGGTGACGTTAGTTGTGGTGTGTGGACTTGCGAAGACCTATTTGGGGTCGATCAAAGGAGATAATGTGTTCAATGGATGATGAGTGTGGATTATCTTGGCATGTAAATAATGATTTTTATTTATTATTTACTTGTTTAAGGTACTATGTGTTCTTAGAAAGGGTCTCTGTAATTGTTTGTACATTGGGGAAGTCTTAACAAGTCGACCTAATTGTTTATATAAAGGAAATTCATTCCTTGTTATAGTAGAGATGGATGTGGAGATTGACAACATGTGGATGCAAATTTTATTGGATGTAAAATAGTAATTATGCTTGTAATGCACTTCGTTGGAACTATATAGGAAAGGCAAGTTTATATCATTCACTTCATTGTTATAAGTATACTATTATACTTCTCTTTGGAGCATATGTACAGAGGGTTACAAAGGTTTTTATAAGAATAAAAAACTCAGGAGGAACATATATTGAACAAGAAGTGATCGCTAAGATTCTTAGATCCTTGACACCTACATATAAGACAAAATTACAAGCAATTGAATAAATCATTCCACTGACAAGGAACTTTAGTAGAGAGATGTTGATTGCCAAATTGACCACCTTTGAGGCCATAGAACTAGAAGATACATTTCCTAAGGTAGAATCTACATTTAAGGCGATTGTGCATAATTACAAAAAGACTTTATCAAATCTTGAGAGCACTAGTAGAAGTAATAGACATATGAAATTCCTGATTGGGCATAAATGCAAGAAGAATAAAGGAAACTAGATGAACTTTTGGCCCTAATTGCAAGAAGAGAAAAGAGAGGAAAAGGTAAATTTGAAGGTAAGTTACCCCTAAAGCTTGGACATTATGATGCTGATTGGATGTAAATGCAGGAAGAAGAAAGGAAACTAGATGAACTTTTGGCCCTAATTGCAAGAGAAAAGAGAGGAAAAGGTAAATTTGAAGGTAAGTTACCCCTAATTATTTTTTCATGTAACGAGATTGGTCATTTTGCATCTAGATTTCCTACAAGGGTTCCTAAGCATAAGCCTAAGTTTTTTAGGCCTAATTATTCCAAGGATAAGGAATGTTACTTTGCTAGTGGAGGTGTGTCTGATGATGATGTTGTGGATGATGATGAAATTGGATTTGTTTCTATTAAATATGATGAGGCTATTCATGAAGAAAGATCCTTCGTTTCACATGTTGAAAAGAAATCAGAATGGATCATTGATAGTGGTTGTTCACATCATATGACTGGTGATAAAGATAAGTTTGTTCAGCTAACTAGATATTATGGTGGTGTAGTCAGATTTGGTGATAACACTCCTTAATTGATCATCAGAGTAGGTTCAATTTATCTTGTTATAAAACTCACACTAATGATGTATTTCTTGTTGATGAACTTAAGCACAACTTGTTGAGTGTTGGAAAACTTGTTGACAAGGGATATCAATTGTAGTTCAAGGATGGAAAGTGCACTATTAGAGGTCACTCTGGAAACTTGATCGCATTAGGTACAAAGTCAAGAGGTAATGTGTTTGAATTAAATACTACAGAGGCTACTTGTTTTGTTGTGAAGATATATGTCAACTGGTTATGGCATAGGAGGTTATGTCATATAAATTTTGATAACATTGTGAAGGCTAGTAACATCAACGCAGTTAGAGATATTCCAAAAAATGTGAAGCCTTCTAACACCATGTGCAGAGAGTGTGTGATGGGAAAACAAAATAAGAGCAATTTATAGAGAAAATATTATTACAAAAGGGAGAAGTTGGATCAGGTACATACAGATCTTTGTGGTCCTACAAGAACAAGATCTTACTATGGTGAAAGGTGTTTTATACTCTTTGTTGATGACTGTTCTAGGATGATGTGGGTTGCATTTCTTAAAGAGAAGTCTAAAGCATTTGACAAGTTCAATATTTACAAAGAAAAAGTTGAGAATGAATCTGGTCTGAAGATAAAGTGTTTGAGGTCAAACAGAGGAGGATAATTTACATCAAATGTGTTTAGTGCTTACTGCGAAGAGCGTGGGATATACATATATACATATGCTCCTAGGACACCATAATTAAATGGGATTTCAAAGGGAAGAAATAAAACTATATTAGATGCTTATAGGACTATGTTGCTTGAAATGAATGTGTCGCATGTGCATTAGAGAGAAGCTATTAATATTTTAGTCTACACCTTGAACATAATTCAGATCAAAGAAGGTACTAATAAGACACCCTATGAACTTTGGTTTGGTCATGCTTCTACTATAAAATATTTTAGAATATTTGGTAGCAAGTGTTATATCAAAAGGGATGATGAGATAGGAAATTTTGATGCTATAAGTGATGAAGGAATTTTTCTTGGTTATTCCACTAAAAGTAAGGCTTATAAGTGTTTCAATCTAAGATTGAGGAAGATGGTTGAAAGTTCTAATGTAAAATTTGATGAGAGGTTTCAGATTTAAGAAAGAATGTATGACTATGATCGGATTTCATAAAACAAGGAGGTTACTGTGGGTTAAGAGGAAAAGCAGACCCTTGAGATTGACACTAGAATTGAAGTATGTTTGAATGATCCTATTGAAACTCCAAAAAAACCAAGTTATGTTCAGAGAAATCATCCTGAAAAATCAGATTTTTGGTGATGCAAATAAGGACATGATGACAAGATCAAGAATTAGGAATGAACTTTGTTTGATTTCACAAGTAGAACCAAAAACTACTAATGAGGCATGTAGAGATGAATCTTGGATTAAAGAAATGCAGGAAGAATTGGACCAGATAGAGAAATGGATTGGTTTCATGGTTAAGTAAGAAGCAGGATTATATAGCTCAATCTACTGCCGAGTCAAAATATGTAGATACTGCTATAAATTATACACTGATTATTTGGATGAAACAGATTGTAAAGGGCATTGGGATAACCTTTAGAGAGCCAATGGTCATACATTTTGATAATACAAGAACAGTGAACACGTGAAAGAATCATGTTATGCATTCAAAGACTAAACATATTTCAATCAAGTATCACTTTTTGAGAGACAAGGTTGTAGAAAAGGAAGTTGGATTGGAGTACATCTGTACAAAGGAGAAAATAGTAGATATATTCACCAAACCTTTGCCAAAAGATACCTTTGAATATATTAGAGATATACATGGGGTAAGAACCTCTCCCAGTGAGAACTAAATGATGCAAGAATGCATCAGTCCAGTAGTTATTAGAGCTATATCATTCCCTAGACTTGATGCTTAGATGCACTCCTTTGGGGGTGATCACAAAATATAATAGAGCATATTTGGGTGATCAAGCACTTAGTTTTTTGCAGGCATGAAGATTTGAAAAAGCCACACCTTTCAGAGGTGGGATGTGGAAAGAAAAAAAAGATCTATGGAACCCTTTTCCATTGATGTCAAAGGGGGAGAGATTTAGGTGAGAAACCCTACTACCTTAGGGGGAGCTGTGAAGAGGATATTGAGAAAGTTGTATTAAGAAGGTCACCTTTGGGTGATGGTTTTTCAAATATGTTTTTATCAATTCCAAATGGGGAGATTGTTGGAATTATTTTTGTTTGAGGTATTGACATTAATGTTTTGTCATTGATGTCAAAATATGTTTCAGTTCGATGCATTAGAAGTTTCAAAAAGACTAGTTATCACAGGTATGGGAAAGACTAACAGTTGTGTACATAAAATGTACAATGTTTCAATATATGTGAGCACTAATTTGTGTAGAGGTAAGTATGTACACCTTATATCTAATGTCGTAGGTTTTCATATTTCTTCTTGCATGAGTTATAGCTATTTTGGTGAAGACTAGTTACAGAACAATGATAGAGGATTATGACAGAGATGGTCTTTGAGTTTTTTGGATAACTGTGATGCAAGCATGAGTTATGGTATGTGAGCTTAAGGTGTGATAGAAGACACATGAGAGTACATTATATGATATTATTGGGTCTCTAGGATCACGATGATGTCAAGTGTGGTGTATGGACTTGTGAAGGCCTATTTGGGGTTGATCAAAGGAGATAACATGTTCAGTGGATGGCGAGCATGGATTATGGATATTGGCATGTAAATAATGATTTGTATTTATTATTTACTTGTTTAAGGTACCATGTGCATCTTAGCAAGGGTCTATGCAATTATTTGTGCATTGGGGAAGTCTTAATAGGCCAACCTAATTGCTTATTGTAACTTGTATAAAGGAAAGTCATTCCTTGTTATAGTATAGATGGATGCGGAGATTGTGAACATGTGGATGCAAATTTTTTTGGATGTAAATTAGTAATTATGATTTTAATGAACTTCATTGGAACTATAAGTAAAATAAAGTTGGTATCATTCAGTTCATTGTTATAAGTTTACTATTATACTTCTCTTTGGACATTGGATCCAGAAGGTGGGTTTAACCTTCACATTCAGGCAGTGTGTTGGGGCAGTGAGCTCTTCATTTCATTCAACTACTAACAGGGTTTGTCCTTTAATAGGAACTGTGTACTGGATGTAATAATCAGCTCCTAACAAGGCTAGATCTCCTAACAGGGATACTATATTTCTAGTGTATTATTTGTGGGAATCATTCCCACCAAGGTTTTTCCCTTAACAGGGTTTTCCTCGACAACAAATACTTGTGTTATGGTATTGTTCTTGAAGTGTTCATATTTGCATTAAGTAAATTGTTTAAAAGTTTAAAGTTTAAATATTTGGCACACAACTAATTCACCCCCCCCCCCCCCTCTCAGTTGTGTTATTCCTAACAAATCAAGTGATTGAGGGGGGAGAGAAATATCAAAATCCTAATCAACTTAATTTTAAGCATGAGAAAGAAATTTAAGAATATCCTTTTCTAACTCAAAAGAAGGACAAGAACATTCCAATAAAGGATTATATAGCACCCATAGTATGTCCTTTGGAATACGAACCAAACCTAGGGTCTACCCCTAAGTATGTCTTGATAGAAGATGGTGATGAAGGTGAGCTACAAGTAGATATTTAGAGAATGAAGGAATTGTAAGAATAGTTGGAGTAGTCTAGGATCAAAAAAGAAGAGATTTTGAGTAAGATAAGGGAGTTGGAGACTCAACTAACATTATAATAGGCAAGGAGCATATCAAAGAAATAATCATATAGTATGTGCATGTCATGAGATCAACCAATGAGAATCCTTTTGTTAACCATGTATCTTCAATCACAATTGTGAACTTAGGATTGGCACTTTGGCATTTTCACTTAAAATTTATTTGGTATTATCAACAAAAATAAAGAGAGAAGGAACAAATTAAAGCTACTCATGAAGTAGAATTAGAGGGAAAGGATATCAAGACTAAAAGGTAAATGGTCAACCTACAATAGATGGTTGACCTTGAAAAATAACTAAGTTTTAGGTCGCTAGCTAGGGTGTACATTGTATATCTTTAAAGAAAAGTTCCTTTATTTTTAAATTAGTCAATTATTGAGTAGTTTAACAATTTCTTTTATTATCCCTGGGTTATTTCTAATTTATTTTTTATATATGCCTCAAGAGATGAAAGACCAGTTATGTGATTTTTACCTATATAACTTGGCCGTACCATACAATCCCAACTAGAATCCACTTTTTTACATTGGTGATTTAAAAATAAGAGCCCTAATTTCCTACTTTAAGAATGACTAGCAAGGAAGCCCAGTTTGTCTCTAGCTTACTAGGAAAGAGAAAATAATCATGGATTATATATATGATATGAGTTAGAAGATCCAAGAAAGTTGATGAATGGATTTACATGGTCATAAAGAGGAAGGAAGTTGTAGTTAAAATACACCAATGCGGGCTATAGGATTACAACATATCCTAGGAATTGATAAATAGACATGGTAGAGATATCCAATATTCTTGATAATATAGGTGGACCGAGAAAACCCAAGATTTGAAGAAAAAGGAAACATACTCCATTTATAATTATAGAGCACTTGAGTCCAAGGTAACCAAGTACACCAATACAAATTTGAATATAGAGAGCACTTGGCTTCCATTAAGATTTCATCTACCACCCCTCCCATATTTAGTTCCACGCTAGATAGGTTTGAAATCAGTGGACCTTACTAAAGAATGAGAGCAATGTGACTAGACCAGAGAGGAAAAAAAAATGTTTTTACATGACAGAGGGTGCAAGGGATATTGAGTCTATAGATTTAAAGATTGATGTGCTCTACTTTGAAAATAGGCCTCAATTAGTACTTTAGGACAAGAAAATGTTTTAGCTTGGGAGTGTGATGATTCCTACAATAGATGTCTTTTTATAGCTATAGTTTAGACTTTGTTATATTTTATATTTTATCATACTTTATTAGACCTTTCATACTTGATATTATGCTTGATAAACTTATTATGATGACATATACATAATATAGTGATATATGTGTGAAAAATATAAAATGGATGAGGGGGTACGGGATGAGTGCTCACTATGATGACCAACCAAGGTATGAAACATCACATCCAAACTTCATCATTTTCTCTCTATTACATTGGAAAGGAGGAAAGCACCCACTAGGCTCAATATGGACTAAAGCGCTAAATGAATTTTCCTTCTTTCTAGTAATGAGTAGGATTGATTGACACAATTTGGAGTGAGAAGAGGAAAATAGAATGCAATAGTAGGGAGGACATATTTGAGTACACAAGACAATAAATAGATTGATATGATAGTTCTAGAACCAGATTTGAGAAGAAGACTAAGCCACTAACCTGTGATAGAATTTGCAATCAATTTTGTGTGACAAGGGAAACCTGGATAGACAAGGGTGGATGGATTTTCTTCTATAGCTTAAATTCACTCTTGTTTACCAAAAAAGTGATGTCAGGATCCAGTATCTAAAGGAGATAGTTTGAACTTTTGGAATCTAAAGCTGAATCATTTTCACCTGAACACAAAAAATAATGAAATTTTTGAGAGAAAGGGGTTTTCCTCAATCAAACCTTTGTTTAGGAATTGAACTTAAAAATGAAATGGAATTTCTTGAAGGAAAGAAGTGTGGTGTTAAGTAGTAGATGCTTGATAAATGTTATACCTTCACAAATAGTGGATGGCTCATGAAGATGCTTGAAATTTATCTTGATGTAGTCTTACCCTTATATCTAGGATAGGAGAAACATTAAGTCCTTCACACTTGCTAGGATCTAGATATTAATCCATATATTCCATGCTTGATGATTGAATTGAATTGATTGCCTTGAATGCTTGAAATCTTAAATTAAAAATTTTAAGAGCTTGATCATGAATGATTAAAGATGGATTGATGGATGATTGAAGATGGATACAAAAATGAGGGAGGTAAGTGTGCACGTATACCTCTCCAAGACATTTTAGGGATCAAGAGTCAAAGTAGGATGACATTGAGTTTAGAATCATACTTAAAATCATATTAACAAACTTCAATTCAAATTTAGGCCCAATTTAGCATGACTAGGGTGACTTCTAATGACAGTGGTGCAAAAACTGAACCCCACTCTATCCAAGTCACTCTTGTCAAGGAAAAAATGGATTAAATTTTAATCAAAGTTAATATGATAATAGTGATCCATAAATTATATACAAAAATGGTATGTGAAAAGATGAAACATGTGAAATAGTCTAGGCATGGTATGAGGGCCTATAGACACAAAATATAATATTGAATGAAATAATTAAAGGTGGAACACCTATAATTGAGGGACCTCATTAATTAAAGGACTCAAAGGCATGGAAGAATGGAAACACACTAAAATAAGTTCCAACTAAGCATAAATCATACACCTTCAGCCAGGTTCTTACAATTTAGAATGCTACATTTATCCCCCACTTTAGCAGGAATATGTGTCTACCCACGTACTCATGGTAAAGTAGATCCACAACACATGAAAGAAGATCTCATCAAAATAAAGTATAAAAATACAATACCAAGATGCCAAGAAACTTAGGTCCTTATCAATCTTAAACCAAGATGAAAGCAACATCAGAGAGAGAGAGAGAGAGAGAGAGAGAGAGAGAGAGAGAGATGTACTAGTAAGGTAAACCTACTATGGATGTCATGAAAAGAAAGGGATAAGTGTAAAAGATTGAATTGATAATCTAGAAAGTTGTGTTATGATAGTCAATCGATCCAAAGGATAACCAATCAAAACATTGTCTAGAAGGAAATAATTCATAGGAAGGTTAGGCCTAAGGATAAAATTGTCTCCAAAGAAATTCACTAATAAATGCACAGGGCCATGGAAGTATAATACCAAGGAAAGCATTGTCTCCATAAGAAATTCGCAAAGAAGATTACCAAGAAAAAGATAGGGTTTTCTAGGTAATCTAAAAAGTATTGATCAATATGGTGTGTGAAAAATGTGTAAAAAAGATCAATGTGTGTGTCCCCACATTAAATAAATTGTGTATGCCATAATGGGATCAATATATTTAAGGTATATGGTACACCCTAAAGACAAACATGTTTCCACTATGACTTTCCCCCGGATGAAGACAATTCAAGAGAAATGAACACATGACAAAGAGAGAACAAAAGGGATCTAATAACTTGGGGTTAATATGATCATACGATAACTCATGTACATTAATAATTATGGAAAAATGAATTGATATCATCCCCCAAAGGTAGTAGAAATACAATCACAATAGAAGAAGAACACATAAGAGATACAAACAAAAGTATTTTTGGGTGAACATTATAGAGATAAAAAAGAACGATGGCTACTACTACCTTTCATCATTCCCAAAAAAACAAAACAAAGGAATATTTACAACATAACATGTATACAATATATATATAAGAAATGAGATACAAATAGAGAAATATCACAATAGGAGCAATAAGGTTGTCTAAATAAATGTAGATAAAATATATAACAAATAGCACATCACAAGGGGAAGTTGATACTCCTAAAGAGTTATTTTGTTGTCATTAGTTTTGTAAAAGTAATATTGCATTGTCAAAGTTAGTCGGTAAAAGGAGTCATAGGACTCAGTCGGTAAAGAAAACAAGTCAGTCGATGAAGAAAACAATGAAGTCGGTAAAGGAAGAGAAAATTTTGGTAAAGGAAAATAAGAGACAGGCACCGAGTTGAAGATCATGATAGTTACCAAGTCAAGAGCACATGTTACCAAGAAAGAAAAAAATGTGTTACCGAGTAACACAAGCCAACATAACAGATTATGGTAGATACATTGAATATGGATACCAACCATAATTTGTTTTACAAATTTCAATAAGATTGTTTAATAAAATATTGGAAATGTAAACAAATATGATTGTGTATGACTAAAAAGTAAGATCCACAAATGGAAATTAAATATAATATATACATTGGAGATGTAACCAATGCTACCACCATTTAAGGAGATGATTTTAGAAAATTCCACCGCTTCTAGATCAAGTATATAAAGAATGGTGTATGAAGAAAAAGAGGAGTCGGAGAGAGGTTGATGCATAATCAGAGAAGAACGCAAAGCAGATGTGATGGTGATGTGAAGCTACTGAGTAACAGAATAGTTAGAGCAGAACTCTGAAGGTGAATCATATTTGAGGCTACCGAGTATAGAAGTTGAATTTTGATTGAAATGTATTGAATTAAAAAATGAGGTAAATATATTACTAAGCATATTAAGTCTAAACAAGCATTAGTTGATGCACTAATACATATAGCTTTTATACTGTGTTATATTGTAATCAAAATTATAAAATCCCTTTACCGAGTAGGCCCTAATAGGTCTTATTTTGTAAATCCTTTAACGAGATACATCTCTTAGATTAGATATTTTAAAATCCTTTAGCAAGGTAGACTGTATAAGTCTTGTAATCTTAATAGGGTAAGCTATCAGAAGTAGCTAAATTTTTTAGCTCTAACCAAGCAACCTTTTTACTATAGTAGTGAAGGATTATGGGTACCATCCCCACTGCAGTTTTTCCCTCTGACCAAGGGTTTTTGTGAGACCAAAATTATGGTGTTATGAGTTATGTTTTCATGTTTTGATATTTATGTTTTATGGTGTTGTATGAAAATTTTTCAATTTGGTAAATGGTTAGAATAGTTGATAAAAGTTTTTGGGGTACTGATTCACTCCTCCCTTCTCAGTACTTAACTTTCCATTATTAATCCAACAATTGGTATCAGATCTTGGACTCTTGAGATAAAGGTTTAACAACTTGAGAGTGAAAAAGATCATAGCCATGGAAAGTTATAAGCAATCTAAGCAGATTGATAATCTTGAGCATGAATTGGAAAATGCACATGAGATGATTGATGACCTAAAAAGGAAATTGGAAAAGTCATTAAGGGTGAGAAAGTGTTTATATGATGAGTTGGAGTCTACACAAGAACATGTTAAGATACTTGAGACATCATTTGAAGGGAGTTTGAATGATAAATCTAAAATTGCTATTGCAGAACTAATGGAAAAGAATAAAGCACTTGCTAACCAGTTGAACCTGATAAAGAAAGATTAAGAGGCACAAGGTATTAGAATGGGTGAAATAATTGATTCAAAGAGACTTGTTGAAGATGAAAAAAGAATGACAGTATCAAATCTTCCAATCTTCCTGAGTGGAAAATGCACCATGTGGAGCTATGGACATTGTGTATAAAATTGTCAAAAAGGATATGAAGATTAATTTGTGTGAGATTTTGTTGAAGTAGTTTGATGACAAAATGAACACTATTCAGAAAGAAAAGACCAACACACTGAAGTTCGGTTCTCTGTTAGTATGTATATTCTTCTACTTTCAAAACTTCTTTCCATTTGTCAGTAATGTAATCTAGAATGTGAACAAATTGATCATCTATCAGATTAATGAGTACATTCAGAGTCTAGGAGATAATTTTGATATTGTGATGAATGAATATTTAACTAAGTTTCAGACAAGAATGCACAAGAAATTTAGAATTCCACCCTAGTTAGTGGAAGATTACCGAGACACCATATGTTTTGAAGTGGATACCGACACATGTATTATGAAATTTGTTTAACCATGGACTATCTGACTACAACTGGTGGGATATGAAATTGATATTGACACTACATCTCTAAAAATTGAAGCCCTATTAGCTAAACAAGTGGATAAGAGAGCTAACAGGTATAGAACTTATGAAGAAGTCAAGGAAAAGATAAAACTAGGTATATTGGTACCTAAAGCTCAGAGGAAAACAAGTAGAATGATCAGTGATTTATCTAAAAAATATTGGAGTCGGTATTGAAGAAGATGAGGCAGGTCCATCTAAAGTTAAGAGGAAGAAAACAAAAGTGAAAAAGGAATCACTGAGCCCTAAAGGAACAAGACCATTGACAAGGTATAATGCTACACCAAGGGAGAAGAAGAAACTTGAGAATGTGCAACTGAAACCTAAAAATTATGTGAGAAAAAATAAAACAAATACCAACCCAAGAAGAAAGCTAAAACTGCAAGAAGATAGTGAAACTAAGTTTCAAGACTTGAAAAAATTCAAAGTTGTGCAAAACCAGCCCCCTAAACTAAAAAACTTAGATGAGTTCATTGAGAATCTTAAGAATTATGGAGGTTTTGTAGGAATTAAGTATGTGAAGTATGAAACAAGGAATGATGAAGACAAAGTAAAAATAGAGGATGCAATTATTTTCACTCTACACAAATTTAGGACAATTCCGGTTGAAGTTGCCAACTGACTACCTAGTGAACTTTATAAGAATATTGATGCTAGATGGAAGTATGCAATGAAATTTGAAAAAAAAATGAGGGAAAGATCCTTGGAAATTACTATACCCAAGTTGTCAGCACCTGAGATCAAGGAAGCACTGAAAGTGCACTCTAACAGATTTTTTGTTAAGGGAAGATCACTACAAATCATGGTCAGAGAGCTTGAAGTAGTACAAAAAGAAACCGATGATATATGGAGAAAAATCTACTTCCCAGACAAGTCAACCGAGACTGAGGTACAATAAGGTAAGTCAAATCCTATTGACTTGATACAAGAAAAAGATGAAGTAATCATTGAAGATATCACTGATAAGGACCCAGCTGAAGAAATCAGAAATGATGAAGATGTCATGGACACCAAGGAAAAGGACACCAAACACATGGAAACAAATGACTATGCAACAACAGCATTGATGGATGAAGATCCATTCCTTTAACAAGTGAATGATTATTCTGAGGTTAATGAAGTCATTTATGAAGTTACTAAATATATCCCTACTGAGGCTAAAGAAAAGTCCACCGAATAGGGAAAGGAGACAAAACAAAAGGAAACTAAGGAACCTAAAGCAACTAAGACAAACAAGGAACAAAATACCGAGTAGGTTACCTCTACCAATACCACAAGACAATAGCAACAAGAAGACAATCAAGAGAAGGAGAAGAAAAAGGAGCAAAAAGAAGAGAAGAAAGAGGAAATACATAAATAGAAGGAAGAGGAGAAACACGAAGAAAAGAAAGAAGAGGAAAGAGAAGAAAGAATAGAAGATATTACTACTACGACTACATCTGATGCAATGAAGGCATCACATTCCCCAAAATTATCTACTAGTGAAAGTATTCAAATTAAGAAGAAGAAGACAAAGAAAAGGAAGCATAAGAAAACCAAAGTTGACTTGAGTCAACCAATTATTATACCAAAGGTAGACATATCCTCACTAAGCCCAAAAGAATTATCTAAATTCGGAGATCTACAAAAGATGAAAGCAACCCAAGACAAAATGCTAGCAAAGAAGCAAATGACAGATGTGCTAGAAAGTGTCAAGGATATATTGCATGAGATTGTTCATGATGCTAATGTCAATGAGAATGGAAGCCTAATGATTCAACTAGACGAATTAGTAAATCAAGTTAAAGAACCTAGTATAGAGACCACCAAGTACCTCATGCAAGTACACAAGAAGAAAATGGAGCATAAAATAATTGAGGATATATTGCAGAATGTTGCATTGGAAAAGGTAACACTTTCTGAGTTGATTGCAGAATTGAAAAATAAGTTGAATGATATTATTTCAGTATTTCATAAGATTTGTTTGATCTCAAATTTTACTGAGGAAATAAAAAAGAAAGATGAGTCTATTGAAAAAGAGTAGACTAAGCAACTGAGGAATGTTACCACCGAGCCTAGAACACTTCAAGTTTCTTACCTAAGGCTGAAACATTTAATGGGAATGTAGCATGAACTTAGAAAAGAATAGAACAAGATAAGAATGGAGCTTCTTGAGTTGCAAAGCTACAAGAAATTTTGATTCCCCACGTCGAATCACTGCAAAATCATATACATAAGGCAAAAGAATTGGTCAATACCCCTGACATCAGTGCTATGGATAGCATGATTGGACTAGCAACTGATATTGGTGAGAAAATTATTGTATTACAAACACTGAAGGAATCATGGGAAACATCCCTGGAAGATACCAACAAGAGGTATAAACACATTTTTTATAAGATTTAATCACCTGATCAAGCTAAATAATTTTATTTTTGGCATATTTGTCAAAAGGGGGGATAGATATATAAGGGGGATAATATATGTATGCAAAGAGTTTGTACATTATATAAGGAAGTATTGTCACAAGGGGAGTTATAGGAGTTATGGAATTATAAGTTATATCGAGAGCTTAAAGTTTTATACATGGTCAAATTTTGACTAAGGACAAAATTTTGATGATTTTGAAGTTTTTAACAAAGATGCCAAACTATTGCCAAAGGGGGAGATTGATACTCCTAAAGAGTTATTTTGTTGTCATTAGTTTTGTCAAATTCATATTGCATTGTCAAAGTCAGTCGATAAAAGGAGTCATAGGACTCAGTCGGTAAATAAAACAAGTCATTTGGTGAAGCAAATAGTGAAGTTAGTAAAGGAAGAGACAATTTCAGTAAAGGAAAATGAGAGACAGACACCAAGAAAAGAAAGGTAGGCACTGAGTCGAAGAGCATGATAGTTACCAAGCTGAGAGCACATGTTACCGAGCAAGAAAAAAATGTGTTACCAAGTAACACATGGCGACATAACAGATTATGGTAGATACATTGAATCTGGACACCGAGCATAAAATGTTTTACAGATTTCAAGAAGATTGTTTGACAAAACATTGGAAATGTAAACAAATATGATTGTGCACGATTACAAGGTAAGATCCACCAATAAAAATTAAATGGAATATATACTTTGGAGATGTAACCAATGCTATCACTATTTAAGGAGATGATTCTAGAACTTTTTCATCACTTCTAGATCAAGTATATAAAGAATAGTGTATGAAGAAAAAGAGGAGTTAGAGAGAGGTTGATGCAGAATCATAGAAGAATGCAAAGAAGATGTGATGGTGATGTGAAGCTACCGAGTAATAGAATAGTTAGAGAAGAACTGTGAAGGTGAATTAGATTTGAGGCTACCGAGTACAAAAGTTGAATTGTGATTGGAATGTATGGAATTACAAAATGAGGTAAAGATACTACTAAGCATATTGAGTCTAAACAAGCATTTGTGGATGTACTAATATAGACAGATTTTATACTAAGTTATATTATAATTAAAATTATAAAATCCCTTTACCGGGTAGGCCCTAATAGTTCTTATTTTGTAAATCCTTTAACGGGGTACATCTCCTAGATTAGAGATTGTAAAATCCTTTAGCAAGGTAGAATGTATAAGTCTTTTGTACTCTTAACAGGGTAAGCCATCAAAAGTAGCTAAATTTTGTAGCTCTAACAAAGAAACCTTTTTACTATAGCAGTGAAGGATTGTGGGTACCATCCCCATTGTAGTTTTTCCCTCTAGCCAAGGGTTTCTGCAAGACCAAAACTCATGGTGTTATGAGTTATGTTTTCATGTTTTGATATTTATGTTTTATGGTGTTGTATGCAATGTTTTCAATTCAGTAAATGGTCAAAATAGTTGATAAATTTTTTTGGAGTATTGATTCACCCCTCCCCTCTCAATACTTAAATTTCCATTATTAATCCAACATAATCATAGTGTGAACAATAAAATACATAAAATAATCCATCGTACAGGAGGAACTATTCAAGCATATCACTTGCCCCCGCTCATCTTGTTTATCATTATTTAGTGAAGGTGGGAAACATGCTAAAGGTGGAATGTTGATCCTAACAGATGCATCTACTAAAAGTTTTAAACAATGACCATGATCTAATGATGAATCTATTTGTTTGTCACAAGGAGCTAGGGATAACATTTATGAAAATTTAGCAAATATTCATGATTAATTTTAATAAGTTCATACATCTCACTAGAATAATTAGGATCAACATAATTTGCACCATTAACATTTGTATCATCGTCAATAGTATCCTCATCATCTAGAATAATAACAAAAGGATCTTTAATATGAAAAGAAAAATTATAATTTATAGACAATTTAATTTTCTTTAGATTAACTTCCTCCCTTGGAATACACATAGGTTGGTCAAACAGAATCAAATAAAAATGAGGTGTATTAGGGGGAGAAATATTTTGGAAAGGTATTGTGTGGGCCCTAGCATGACATCTATAGTGATAGTCATGAGTATAGTAGTTGTGTTTGACCTGGTTTCAAATTTAGAAAACTTTAGGATCAATCAACGTCAATTCATTTTATTCTTTAGGAGGAATAATGGAAGAAACTTCACTGGGTTAAGAGATAGAGGATGTGGTTTGTTTGCAAGATATAGGAGGTGGCACAAAAGTATAGTTAGGAGGAATAAGAGGTTTAGGAAGGAGCTTGGGTCCTGTACAAGGAGATGGGACATCATTAGGTTTATTCAATTTGTAAATCAATTCATGTTTTTAATTTTGGTAGGATAATAAGAGATGGTCTTGGTGAGGTTGTATTGACCATTAAGGTAGGGTCGACCAAAAGAAGTTAAGGTCAAAGTTCCCATGACTCTCTAAAGGCTAGTAGAGATTGTGGTTAATTGTGATAATTTCTCTATTGAGGGAAAAAATCAAATACTTATAGATAAGAGAGACAATAAATTTCATATTAGTGAGTCAAGAAAGGCCAAGTATCTCTTGGAAATGATTAGAAATTGGGATGACAACAAAAGTGATAGCTAAGAATTTCTTACCAACTTCTATGAGAAAGGTGATATAACTATGGGTAGGATAAGAAAAATAAATAAATAATTTAATCATCACATATAATTTTTCATATGAGTATTGATGAAATTATTGGGTATAAAGATTATCCTCTATTATAAAATTAACCATGCAAGAAGGATCAATAAGCACTCCTCGAGAGGACTTATCAGTGATCTTCACAATAATATTTAGAGGACCATGAAGTGCCTTAATAGTATCCTTAAGATAAAATGCAATGCAAATATTAGGTGTAGGTTTGGTTTGATATTGATCAATGAGATTAAAAATATGATTTCCCATATGACATGTATTATCAAGATCCATGGTAGTGGATTCACGAGGCACAATGACATTGGTGTTAGTAGGCAATGTGGCAAGCTCAATGGTATTGATAGAATGGAAAAGTAAAGGATTGGTGTAGATTTAAAAATTTTATTCACACCTTTAATAGATATGGTGTTGGATCCAATAAGGTCTTGAATAATGTTTTTCAAACGGAAGTACTTCTGAATATCATGGCTAGGCTGACAATGGTACTAACAAAAAGCTCTAGAATCATGGGAATATGGAAATGGTTTGTAAGGATCAATTGGTTTTATGGGAGAAAATTTTAAAGCATTAGTATTAAGAAAATTCACCATAACATTATACAAAGATATGAAAGAGGTGTAAAAGTATGAGATGGTCTAAACACAAATGATAAAAGAGACACACTGTTGAATAGGCCAAATAAATGAGATGGGGGTGAATTGATTATTTGCAAACACCTTCTTAAACTTTTACTAAACTGGTAAATATGTAAAGAAATTAAAAACTTATAATAGATATAAACATGAAAGCACAAAACCATCAACACAATGAACACCAAAATTTAAGTGGAAGCCCAAAATGGGAAAACCACGAAGAAGCTAATTCTCATAAAATAAACACCAGTTAAGGTGATACCGGTTGAGGTGAATTTTTACAAGGACTCACTACCATTTTTCTCATTACAGGTTCACTCACTGTCGATCGGGATAACTACCCTTATATAAGAGATGTATTACAAAATGTTTCACTAATAGAATTGCATCTGACTATGCATGAAATAGTTCCAGTTGATAGAACATTGATTACCGATAGCAGAGATCTGATATAGACCTTCTACCAACATACACCAAACCTCTAAAACATAGCATGTAAGACCTTCTATCTTTACCACAAAAATATTTCACTCAACTTTCTTCTGTTCACACACCATTTCCAGATATAGAAAAACCTATGTCACATGCAGTTCTCTATTTCCAACTTGCTCATACATTTGTACACTTACTCCACCAAATCATATAGTGGACACAAAAGGATATCTATGTTAATATAAATTTGATAAGGTAGCTACCTATGTTGGCCACACTACAAAAGATATTATAATTACATTTAACATGCTACCATCGAACCTAAATCTGGGACTTACTTAAGAATTATTCATAATATTTTACCAACGGACCTAAATATAGGTCACATTTGAGATACATACGCCTCATATCACATTTACCAAAAGATAAGGGAACTATTGAAACACCAAAACTAGATCCATTACTTGATCAACAAAATATCTAAACGAATCGTTAGATAAAACTAGATGAAGCCCATCCAAAACAAGATTTAACCACTATATCAAAACTTATGATGAAATGTAAGAAAGTGTAGGTAGCAATAAAAATTGCAAGAAGTTTATAAGAATAACAGTTAATATGTAAGGATACAAACTGCAACCAACTGTACTCACTAAAACATATAGATGTACTAGAGGATATATTCCATTTGTAGAAACAAGTACATGTGACACCATACAAAAAATGCAACTACAAAATATGTTTTGCAAACATAACTGAAAACTTGATATCATACCAATAAGCACAATCATCCAACTATTACCACCAACATCCAATAGATACTGCTAAGTAACCAGTATGGAGGTTTTGAAATTTAATGACAACAATGCTAACAACATCTCAATATGTCTAACAATTGATGTAGTAGCTACCAGTTGTGCATTAACATTGTTTAAATGGTTTGTTGATCTTGATGAAAATTTTGTTGGGTTTGTAGAACTTTTGGGTTGATTGTCTAGAGGCATCACTCTTATCAACTAGAGCCATAAGAGTGGATGACTCAAACCAGCTCACTTGAAACTAATAATTATGAAGCACTACACACAATTGAGTGAAAAAGGTAAACTCGGAAAGAAATTTCTTATCTCTAATGTATTTTTGAAAATTATAAATGAGAATACGTTGAGAATCAATATCAGACACAGGATAAGAAATTTGAGCATGCAAATGTTTAAATCTACCAATTAAATTAGTTACTTTTTCCTGAACACCTTGTTTACAATTAATCAAATCTGTTAAAGAAATTTGAGGACCAACATTATTTTGAAACTATTGAATGAAGGAATCAATGAGTTTTTAAAATGAATCAATATGATAAGGATGCAAATAAAGGGGTCATTGTAAGGCCTCGTCTATAAATGTTCTAGCAAATAATTTATCCATAGGTCTATGATGATGAGAGAAGTCACTACAAAAGGTTTGAAATGCTTTCATGAGTAAATGGATCACCTTTTCCAATATAGATCTCCAAATGAGGTATATCCATGTATTGAGGGATAACGACATGGATGATATCAAAGGAAAAAGGGGTAGCAATATCACACATAGGAATATTGAATTCGGATTGGGTCATGGAGGCAATTTTTTGTTGCTGAGATTAAACATGTTGGGCTATTAATTATTTATTCGGTAGACATGTTGGTATTGGACTTGTGTGAAAGTGAAGAATCTGTAACATTATGGAAAATAGAGGGAGCATTGGAGCATGAAAGTCAAAAATTGTGGTAAGTAGGTATACGCATGATGGTTGGGAAATACATGGGACACTTGTAGGAGGAGGAATGATAAGATTAGAAATACTTCCAAGATAAATATGTGTAGGATTAATATTTGAAATAGTTATAGAAATGATAGATGGTGTGTGTGTAGAAACAATAGGAAAGGATGTAGGAATTTGAATAGAAGTCTCAATATTAGTATTAGGATTGGAAATACCAAGATCTTGAAAACAATTTTTCATAGCCTTAACATTGTCATCAATAAGATGAGATATGTCACACAATAAATCAATACCATGTTCATCATTTTGAATCAAATTCCTCAATCCTTCTACTAAAGAGATGGAATATCTATTAGAATTCTCTTGACCTAACCATTGCTCAAAATTATCAAAATCATGGGAAAGTTTTTGCACATAGATAGGAGAAACTCTTATGGATACATCTTCATCATGAGAAGAATGGGAAGAGGAATTCTCAACAGTAGGAGGCATGTCATTAGTGGGCATAGTTGTATCATCCAAATTCCTATGGAACATATTAGAGGACTCGAGATCAAACAAACCCACAAGTCTACAACTTCTTCTTATTGGAATCCTATATGTAGGGCTTAAGGTTATGACACTCATACATAAAGCAATGAAAGAAGATGTCTAAATAATGCAAAATAGTAACTAATTGATTATTTAAACATCTTATGAAGTAAATTATAAGTATGAAAATTATATCTAAAATGAAAAGATATAGATCATGCAACTATTCATCAAGCTCATACAAGACAAGACAATGCATAAAATTTAACAAAATAGATGTAATGCATACAAAACAAATCTAAACACCAAATTAGAATGAAAATTTATGTGTTAGGATCACTAAAATGTAACAAAAGGAAAATGGATGATAGGAATATGGGATGAGTGCTCACTAGGATGATAAAAAGGTAGGAAACATCTTATCCCAAATTTGATCATTTTTTCTCCATTACATTGGGAAGGGGGAATGTACCCACTAGGCTAAAGATGAACTCAAGAACTAAATGGGTTTTCCTTCCTTCCACTAATTTTGTAGGATTGATTGATGCAATTTGGAGTGAGAAGATAAAAATAGAATGAAATAGGAGGAAAGGAGGACAAATTTGAGTACACAGACAAAAAATAGACTGATATGATAATTTTAGAGCTAGGTATAATAAGAAAATTGAGTCGCTAACTTATGCTAGAATTTGTAGCTAATTTTATGTGATGGGGGCGACTTGGATAGGAAGAGACAATTAGACTCACCACTGTAGCTAAAAGTCGCCCTTGTTTTTCCAAAAAGTGATATCGCGGCCTAAGATTTGAAGTCGATAGTTTGAACTTTTGGGATCTCAATATAGATCTTCTATACTTATCACTTGCACATAGAAAACAAGGAAATCATAGAGAGAAAGGGTTTTGCCTCAATCAAACCCCTATTTAGGAATTAACATTGAAAATGAAATTGAATTGCATAAAGGAAAGAAGTGTGTTGATATTAGCAGAGGCTTGATAGATGTTATACCTTCATTAATATTGGATGGCTCATGAAGATGCTTGAAAGCTGTCTTCATGAAGTCTTGACTTTCATGTTAGGATTAACAAGACATAAATAAAAGTTATATGAAAATATAACCAATATCAGAAAATAATAAACCACATAAGAGAACACAAGACACAAAGATTTAACATGGTTCACCCAATCCCTGGGCTACGCCCACCAACAACGAGTCCAATATTCTTATTATCCAGTGATTACAACCTTATTACAATCCGCAATCCCTTACATCTCAATACCACCACAAGAAGCTATTAAAAACATACATTAATAAATCCCTAACCCTAAGCCAATTTTATATAATCTTTTTTGCCACTTTAGGGTTAGAATTAGTTACATATTGGCCAAAACATAGCCCCAAATTTGTTTTCCTCGGGGGCTTCCGCCCCCAAACCCCTACAAGGATACATGGAAAGTTTCTTGGATTTTCATTCCAATGGCTGCCATAGATCCTTTTGATAGAGATAATCCTCCATTTTTAGTTTCCATAACTAAAAGTTCTGCCCATTAAACTTCTTAACCTTCAGCTTACCCTCGTCTGCCATTGCTCCCACTCAATCATGAGACTCCCACTAAACTACAAGACCTTCCTGTAGAGGATAACTAAAAAAGACCTCGCTCTAATACCACTTGTTAGGATTAACAAGATAGAAATAATAGTTACATGCAAATATAACCAATATTAGAAAATAATAAACTACACATAAGAGAACACAAGACACAAAGGTTTAACATAGTTCACCCAATCCCTGAGTTATGTCCACCAACATCGAGTCCAATATTCTTATTATCCAATGATTATAACTTTATTACAGTCTGCAATCCCTTACAACTCAATACCACCGCAAGAAGATACTAAAAACATATATCATGAAATCCCTAAACCTAAGCCATTTTATACAAGCTTTTTGCCACTTTAGGGTTAGAATTGGTTACAACATATCGGTTGAAAAAATTGCCCCAATTTTTTTCCTTGGGGGCTACCACCCCCAAACCTCCACTCAGGGCAGGAGAGTGTACAATACTTTCCTAATCAGTCACCATAGACCAACATTTGGATCTAGGATAGGAAGAACGTGAATGCCTTCACACATGCTAGGATCTAGATATTACTCCATATCTTTCATGCTTGATGCTTAAATTGACTTGATTTCCTTGAATTATTGAACTCTTTAATTGCAAAATATAAGAACTTGATCATGAATTCTTAAAGATGGATTGATGTATGCTTGAAGATGGATCCGAAAATGAGGCAGATGTGTACTTATACCTCTTGAAGAGAATTCAAGGCTCAATATTTGAAGTAGTCCAACTTTGAATTTAGAATTCCACTTAAAATCATAATAACAAACTCTAATTTAAATTTGGGCCCATGTTAGTGTGACAAGGGAAACTTCTAATGGAAGGGGTGAAAAATGCCCACCTTGCTCCATCCAGGTTGCCCTTGTCAAGGAAAAAATGGCTCAAATTTTAATAAGGGGTTAATATGATAACAAGGATCAAAAAAATATATGCAAAAATGGGGTTTTAAAATGGAAAATGTGTGAAACATGTCACAGGTGGAAATAGGGCATATGCACACAAAAGATTATGTTAAATGAAATAATTAAGGGGTCATGCCTATAATTAAAGGCCCTCATTAATTAAAGGACTCAAATGCATGGAAGAATGAAAAAATACTAAAATGAGTACCAACTAAGTATAAATTGTACACCTTATCTAGGTACTTACAATTTAGGATGGTACAATATGATATGATACATAGTTTATGTGTGATGTGTTGTTTAATTAAAATTTACATGATTTTTTGAATAGAAATGACGTCTATGTGTATCTTCTCTATTTTGACTAACATGTAACTTCAAAAGGAAGTGATCCACATGTAGCTAAGTGGGGCATCTACTATGTTTACATATAATAAATAAAACTAATGATCAACATGGAAGTACTCACTATGATGACTTTGTCTTGTTGTTCCAATGTATAGATAAAATGGAGAATTTATATGACTAATAGAGGTTATCTACTGAAAGCATACTATATTCCCACCAAGTTGTATATTGTATGATGAAGAGTTTGGATCCCTTTTTAACTCAATGTTGATGGATTAGTTGATGTTTAGTTAGAAGATTGGTCATATCTCTATAAAATAATGGCATGTGTATCTAGAAGAGTTCAATCGTATTTATGATGACTAAATCTAATACTATCTATAAATTACAGAGTGGTCTTAGATCATGTGGTTCAAGTTTAATTAGATTTCACCTAGATTGCAAATATAGAAGTAGAATAAGATTTATAACTTATTATATCTCAATAAAGTACTATTAATGCAAGTGAATGATTGATATCATTTTGGGCCAAGTTCTTCATTTATTGAGATTACAACCCCTCAAGAAAAATCCACTTGAGGTGACATAATTCTCCTATTAGAATAGATAAGACATTAGTTCATTTAATAAAATTAGTTACATTATTTGATAGTTAATCAAGTATTTTTAGTTCATTGATGTTAAACACCTTTGGATGTTGAGAGGGGGTGAATCAACATAAAGAAAAACTTGACAACTCTTCCAAAATTCTCAATTACTTGTTATTGATCTAACTAATTGTCAGAAAAAGATATATAAAATAACACGCATGAACACTATATTTACGTGGAAAACACAGTGTGGAAAAAACCATGGTGAGAATCTCACTCACTGTATGAAATAATTGATTACAAGTTTCTAGGCAAAAAGCCAAGGAACTCACTATCTTATTTGTAGGATTTCTCAAGGTGTAGGGGGTGAGTTTATGTAACCATGATCAAGGAGTGATTAGGATTAGGGGTTGATGATATGTCCCACGTGGATGACCAAGATTGATTTTCACAAATGAATGGTCAAGATAGCAAAGCTTGTTAGTGATCCATGTTTTCTCATTCCTCATCTCCCATTGGATGATTTGATTTTGTCATGTATTGGTAGGTGAGACATTTTAGGAGGAATTAATTCAAAAGAATTAATTTAATTATCCATGTATGATATTTGAATAGGTTGGATTTAATTAAATAAAGAACTATATAATCAAATGGTTAATTCAATTACATAGTTGATCAATTTAATTTTAATTAATCCAAATGGCTTGAATTTAATTAACGTTTGCTAGTGATCATTTTTAGGTGTATACACAAACATATAATTTTCTCACACATGGCATCAAACTCGTTATGTAATCATCTCAGATATCATAGAGGAAAAAAAAGATGCAAATTTGAAAATTCATTATTTTGTCTAACATGCAGTTTGTTCACTATGCAGGAACAGGTAAGTTTTCATTGTTGATTACTTCATTCAATATTGCAGCATGTGGAGTAAAATGGGCTCTGACAAGGGTTAAGCCTAGCATGTTATCCTTGTATGTTTTAATAGAGAAGGGAGTGTACAATTTATATGCTTGTAGATCTATTTAATTATTATGCATTATTCATAACATTGAACTCATGGGTTCATTGTCACAAACAAGGAATACTTGTTAAATAGAACTAAGATGGGATTATAATATTGGCATGCATTAAAGGCTAAAGAGCGGTGAACTTGAACATTAAAAACAATAGAAGAACAAATAAAAGTGATATATGTTGTTATAATACAAAATAAATGACATGAAATGTACAGTTAAATGTTGGAAATAGTCAACTCAAAGAGTAGTGGGCATGATAGTGGGATATACAATGAATGAGATGCAGTGTTATTGTAAAGAGAAAAAGGACAATCATGCCAATGAATGGAAATAGGGCAATAAGCAGTTAATGAGATGAAAGGCTAAGAAATAAAAAATCAAAATGATGGAGGATAGTCATTTTAATAGGGTTTGCAATGAAAAAGGTCAAGGGTTTCAAGTTGATAAACAATCATATCATGGATGAATGAAATAGCAAATTGCTAGTATCAATGCAAAATAGAGCATTGTTAAAAGGCAATGGAAGTGATGCAAAGATTTGGAAGACACTGGTTTAAATTACAAAAGGTCAAGTCACTACCTTGAATAGAGAGGTAGACACAGATACACAAATGAAGGTTCATATGACACACAATGTAGAAGGATCAGTCATTTCATTAAAGGCCAATAGAAGAATTCAAAAAGGAGAAACAATAAAAAATAGAAGGAATAAATAGAGCATGCATGTCATGGGTCTGAATAGATTTTTGATAGTCTTAAGAGTATTGTAGTCATCACAAAGGAATAGTAAAAAGGGGTAGTCCATAGTAAAAAGGTAAAGACATCCAAAGGAAAATGGTTGCACCAAAATAAAACATGGATTATCAAGAGGAGATTAGAGATAGTCATGACATTGAAACATGGCTATATGATTTTTAGAAATCATGTTATTGAAAGCTTAAAATAGTGATATGTGTAGTAATGGTGGTTAAGGAAATGTGACAAACAATGAATGAAATAATATATAGTTCTATTAAAAGATAAAATGATAAGCCATTGCAACCAAAATAAAGAAAATAAGATTAGGAGTACAAAAGCATATAAAGAGTAGTGGCATTCAATATAAGAGAACATAACAATGCTTTTGACAAGATTCAATATGGCACCAATGTCAAAATAGTGGAAAGCAATCTGGAAAATGTGATTTCAAAAGGAAATGATCTAATTTTTAAGAATGACTAAAAAGAAATAGAGATCACCTATGGAACCATCAAAGGGAAATTCACATCACTATAGCATTAAAGAAAGACAATGTATAGTGGTAAAGGCCATGAAGAGACAATCATATGACTATGATAAAGGCAACCACAAGGCCATTAAATACAAAGAACCTTGGGGATGAACAAAACAATGTTTGATCCATGAGTCAAATGTCAATAAGGATTTATACAACATCCTCAATGCATGGAAAAGTAACTATGTTACTATCAAAATTTTCCACTGTCAAACATAATAGAGATAAGAAATACCATTCAAAGTAGCATCAATGACATTGATGTCCAATATATCAAATAGCATAAAAAAAACAAAGATGTCAAACATGTGATTTGCAACTACAAAGATGTTGACAATGAAATAGTCATATTATCATGAATATTCAAGTAAAAAATCATTGTTACATGCATGACAAGATACATCAGTTCATAGTAACAATGGTAATCATATGAAACTTATTTATTTTCACTATAAAAATAGTAATATAGATTGTAGATCAAACATATATAGACAATGACGGCCTAGGTTTTACCTTGAAAGAGAATATGAAATAAACTCTAAGCATGAAAACCCTAAAAAAGAGACTGTGTAGGCCATGGCCATTCAAATATGGGTAGAGAATGATATGCATCTAGTCACATAAGGGTTTGAAGGGAAAAAAATCACAATTTACATGAAACCCTTAGAGATCAAGTTGAGCATGAAATACATAGGGAGACAAAAAAATATTTGCATTATTTTGCTAGGAGCAAAGAGCTAATATCAAAGAGGGGGAACATTGTTAATATAGATCAAGAGAAATACATTGATGACATCATGAGGATTTCAAACAATGAAAACATGACCTGCAAGAAAAAGGTGAAGGATCTTCAAAGTACCTGCAATTGTGCAAAAAATATACAAGAAATCTCTAAAAACTTTTGATATGACCTTTCCTGAAGCTTCAAACCTAGAAACCTTCATGGCGGTGCTCAACATAATAGTAAAGTGAAACACATGAAATGAAATGTGAGTTGTGGGTTGTTTTAGGGTTTTTTGTTTTCCATATGAAGAAGATCAAACACACTTAGGTATATTTTCACCTCATTTTTTGAAAAAATGTCTTCAAACTAATACCCTAATACCCCACATTGTGCCTTGTGTTTTTATTTTGCATTATAACTAAAGTCTAAAAAACATTAATAAAATGATGTGTTGTAAATCATTTTATTAAATGTTATAAATTATACAAATATAATGTCATTATGGTTTGGTTTTTTGAGTCAAAGAGGGGATATTGTTGAAACTTTATGAATTACCAAGCATCTAGAGAGGTTGAAGGAGTTGAGAAACAAGTGGAGGGGATTTAGGAGTGTGTTTTGACTCAGTTTGAGGAGGTTGGAGTTTTTTTAGGTACTTTTTTTTACAAGTAGTAGTTTCTGTTTCACCAAATGATCGACCTATTAATGCCCGATACAACCACTAGACTTATAGAAGACATAGGAGACTGTTAAACCATGTCATGAATCCTGAGGGGAGTGCTAACCATTTTTCCAACAATCTCCCCCTCAGCGTTACCTGAGGGGATTCAAACCTGTGACCATGCTCTGATACCACTTGTTACAAGTAGTAGTTGTCGTTGCACCAAAAGATCGACCTATTAATGCCTGATACAACCACTAGACTTATAGAATACACATGAGGCTGTTAAAACATGTCACAAATCCCAAGTGGAGTGCTGACCATTTTTCCAACAACTTTATGATGGAGGATGATGTGGATGGACTTTTTCCTCATATTGGATCTCTTTTAGAGTTATTGGAGATGCTAAAAATGGTCTTTTTGAGTGCATACAACCAAACATTTTAGGTTCCTACTTTCATGAAGATATTTTGGAGAAGCATATGTATGCTTCAGACTTCATTTTTTAAGTCAGTTATTAGTTCTTTCTCATGTTGCATTGTAATCCCTTTTGGGTTCTTTCAATAGAGATAGTATTTTGTAACTCACATATTCAGGCTATGTACTATTGTTGCAACACTTTGTATTTGAATAAAATAGCAATTTCACCTTCTCGTTCTCTATTTTTTGTGTGTATTATGATGGTAAATGGATTTTTCTTGTGATTTTTTACAAATTCTTGTGATTTTTTACAAATCCTTGTGACTTTTTATAAATCCTTGTGTTATTGTTACATCCTAGCATCTTGAAATGGAAAATACATCATTATGTAGGTTATAAGTTGTGTAGAGAGTATAAATAATTTAGTGTTGTAAAAATTACATTTCCTTCACAAAGCTATGAACTCAATCCTTCTCATAAAGTGTTGATACAGAAAGTATGTCAAGTAGATGATTTGTGAGGAGAAAAAACTAAGTATTCAATTATCTATGTGCAAGAAGTAGTGGAATGAGTTTGATAGAAATTTGGTTCATCACCTTAGGATTATATTTCAGTTCCATGTTGGTGTAGGAGCACCCTCAAGACCTGATACCTACTAGAGGAAAAGTTTGAGTTTTATCTTTTTTTTTTTGGGGGGGGGGGAGGGGTCATTTCATGTTAGTAAGGTCAATTTTTACCAATTTACATAATTTGGGACCATATTGAACCATTTTGAAAAGATTCATGCAAAGTTGTCAAATTGTCAAAATTGTCAAGTTGTAAGTTGTCAAATTGTAACATATTTTGTAAAGAAGTGTCATTAGTCTCAAAAAAGGTAGTTATGGTTGGTTAGGAAGCTAAAATTTGATTGTAATACATAAGTATGTGATCCCAAACTTCAATTTGGGGCTAGAGAATGATGGAATAAGGAAGGAACTTGTTTTTGTAGCATCTTTACATTGTCTTCTAAAGTTTTACACTACTTGCAATTTCAAACATTCCATTGTACGACATTTTTATGGTCTCATATTGAGAACTATAATATATGGATGGAAATATATATTTTCTTAGTTTCTAATTCTTTTTGTACCATTAAATTTCATTTATTTTTGTGTGAGATATGTCATTTTGGGTACTTGTTCCTCCAAATGACAGATTTTTCATGTAACGATTTGAAATAAATGTGTGGTATGGCCATGTAAGGTATAGTAAGAACATAAAAATAATTTTAGAATTTGAATAAATAAGTATGTTTTAATATGAAAGTGGGTTGATCAATTTTCATTATGTTTTGTTAAAATTATGATAATTTTAGTGTTGGTAGGTTGAAACCCTACCTAGGGTTTCTAGTTTGAAGGAAAATTCATTTCTCTTGATTCACATGGGGAAGATTCATATATTTTTTGAGAAGGTTTGTAATGATGTTTGTTGGAAATATTCAAGACTATCTAGGTTACTGAGAGGGGAGGGGTGAATCAGTAACTTCAAAACTTTTAATAGATTCAGATCTTAATAATATTAGATTGATAATCTGACTGCATGCATGAGTAACAGAAAGAATAAAACATTCATAACACTTAGAACACAAAGATTTGGTGACCCAGAAACCTTCCAAGTAGAAAGTAAAACTGGGGTGGGGATGATACCCACAAAACTTCAATACTGCATTATAAAGTATGTCGGTTAAGGCTTACAATGATCACTTCTGATGATCTGCCCTATTAGGAGCAATAAGGACTGCTAGGTCCACCTTGTTAGAGGTTTTACAAACATACAATGAAGTATGCACTCGATTAAGAGATTTTTACAAAGACTGTTAAGTCTACCCGGTTAAAGGATTTCAAACTAATTCACCTGTTAGAATGAAACAATAGATCTCTTACTTGCAACTGTACTTGCTGATTGAGATTCTCTGATGTACTGATCACCTTCTGTGATGGATAGATCTTTTATGCTTCTTATATTGCTGTAGCCCTTTGTAATTCTCTTATCTCTGCCTTTCTCTCTATTTCATACTTCTTTTTTTTTCATTCTTGGATATGACATAAAACATTGTTTATATATCAATCTAAGTCAATTCCAAAACAATTACAAAGTCGGCTCTTAAACAAGTAAACACAAATATTACTAAGTCAGCCCAAATATAGTTACACGGTTACTGCAAACTAACTCGGTGACTTTCTGATACTCGGCATCCACTGCGTTACTCAACATCGTCATGCACTCGGTAGAAGTGGAAACTCGGTCCATACTAACCACTCGGTTGTAGTTTCAAACTCGGTAAATACTAGAGACTCGGTAGATAAAGTGTTACTCGGTAGAAACTAAATTTCCTGTTTAACTGTGCAGCACTCGGTAAACACTGTGAAACTTTGCGAGCTCGGTATGCACTATTCTACTCGGTATGTACTGATCTGCTCGGTATGTACTGATCTGCTCGGTATGTATTGATCTGCTCGGTATGTACTGATCTATTCAGTATGTACTGATCTGAATAAGTGTTGTCACTAATGACAATCATGCTTAATGCCAACAATCTCCCCCTTTGGCATTAGTGACAAAAACACTTATAGCCAAAACTTATATACAAGAATCATGCTGAATCTTTTTTTTGATTTTTCAAAATTTATCTTTGTCAAACTGCTATTTATGTTTATACATTTCATGACTCCCTTATATAGAGTACTTTCTCCCCCTTTCGTATTATACACTTTCTCCTATACATTTTCTCCCCTTTTTTGACAATAATGCCAAAGGTGTATATACAAGTATTTTACAGGGAGAATCCAAAATGTGAAAGAAAATCAGAATGTACCTTCATGATTAGTGCCAGAGTTCTATCCCAATTCTCTTGCAGAATCTTGCATGTTTGGAGTGCAATTTGGACTTCTGCAGAGAGTTCAATCATGTGGTCTGCAATGGAAAATTGATTGTCATGGAGTAATGCTTTTGAGTGAACAATGTGCTTTTGCATTATGTCCATGATGGGAAGGATCATGTTCTGAATATCTAGTAGTGTTGACCGGATCTTTGTATCTCCTTTTAATAATTCTGACTGCCTATTTGATAGGAATGTGATTTTCATATGATGTGCAGAGCTTGAACTAGGTTCAAGTTGCAACCTCTGTACACTGTCCTTCAGATCCTCATCAATCTTATTCAATTTTTCCTTGACTTCCTTAGTGAACTCAACAACATTACATAGCTTAGCAACAAGTGAGGTAACATTGGAATAGGAGGATTCAATATCTGTCAAAACTGAAGATAATTCTACCTGATTAATAGCTATATGCTGAGCAACATGCTCAAGCACTTTATTGTCAAATTTCTTCTCGGCTTTCTCAATAATCTTCTCTGACGCAGAGGAATCCTCATGGAACTTGTTTACTACCTCAGCTAACTGTAACAAAATATGTTGAGAGGAATCAACTTTAATACCTAATGCTTCTGACAAAATATCCTTTGCATCTTCAATAATTTTATATTCCTTGTCCCTTTCTTCTTTTAGTTTCTTCTGCTTTGCTTTCTTTTGAAGGAGTTCACCAATGTTTTGCATTTGGTCCGCTGAAAGATTTGCAAAGTCTAATTTTGGAATCTCTATCTCCTCATCTAAGTCTATATCCTCTTCTACATTCTTACTTAGAAATCTTGTACTCGGTTGAGCCTTAGGATCAACTGTTATTGCACTTAATGCCTTTGTAGAAGTTATTGTAGACATTATAGGACTAGCTGTGAAAAATGATAGACTACCGACTGGAATACTTGAAGGGCTCAAAACTGAAGTATTCACAATTGTAGAATCAAAAATTGAAATACTAACTGAAGTATCCAAAACTGAGGTACTTACTGCTAGAAAACTTGATATGGAAGTAGGTACTGAAGTAGATACAGGAGACTGCAACTCGGTGATCATACGAATTCATACTTCTCCAACCTTACTCGGTAACCAAATGAAGTTAGGTTACTCCTGACTCTTCTCGGTGGTAACTGATACCGACCTTCTTGTGATCCTGTTGTATCTTGCATACTTATTTGGATCTGTCTTCCTTTTAGTTCAGGAACTGTTTTGTAATATGTCTATGAAGATACAGTTCCAGTGCTTTCTTGGAGACTAGTTAGAGCTCATAGAGCCACTCCCTTCATTAGTGACTTCGGGATTGGTTTGCTCAGTAGGTTTAGGAATCCACTTCTATCTCATCTGCTTCCTAATGTTATTTTTTTTTGCTTTCTTTTCATCTTCAATTTTGCCTAAATTCATGCAGTTTTTAGCTATGTGACCAAGCTTAGTGCAATTATAACATCTTATGGTAGAATCCCTTTTTCTCAAGTGGTGCCTTACACAATTCATGCCAATGTGTCCATATTCTCCACAGTAATGACATCTACACCAAGTGTTGTAATCCCAACCAAACATTGCTTTAATAATTTGTTCCGTTGGATTGGGTGTTTTAGTTCTGCATTCTGATGCCTTATGACCTTGTTTGCTACATTTGTGACATATGCCTTTAAATCTTGGTTTTTCCTTGCATTCATTTGCTTTATGACCAAGCTGATTACAATTGTAGCATTTTCCATTGAATTTTGCTTTTCCATTGCTCCAACATTTGTTTGAAGTATGACCAATTTTGCCACAGTGATTACAAGTAGGTTTCTGATTCTTTTGAGTACCTTGTTTGGAGGATTCACCTTCCTCTTTGTATCCAAGTCCTGCTTTTCCTTTTTGCCTATGAAGATTTCATTCATACACCTGATTCATATCTTCTTGAGATTTCAACATTCTCTCATTGATTTACCTTTCAGCATCTAGCTCACTCATCACTCTTAAATTGATTTGCTTTTCAGATCTCAGCTCTTCTCTCATATTTTCATTTTCTGATCTTAGAGTCAAGATTTCTTCATTTGTATTGGAGATTTGATCAATAAGATTTTCTAGCTGAAGAGTTTTATTTTGGATTTCATTGTTCTTTCCATCTATTTCATCTTTTATCTTGTTTCTTTGTTCCAAAGCTTCACAGAATCTTGTTGACTGAATTTCCTGTTCTCTTTTCAATTTTCTCACTTCTTCTTGTAGAGATCCATTCTTTTCTAGAAGTTCTTTGATTGCATTGTTTGCTTCATCTGAGTTGCTTGAAGGGAAAAAGTCTTCAATCTTTTCTTCAACATACTGGTGGTCATTGATCTAATTTGCAAGTTCCTTCCTTCTTTTTAGGGAAAGGGAAAGATGCTCTCTTGCTTCTTTGAGTTGAGTTATGGCCATTTCCAGATCTAGCTTTTCATTCGCAATTACTTTGTTCAGTCTGAATATCTCCATTGTCCTGAATCTTTTCTCAAGCTGTCAAACTTTATTCTGAGATCCACTGAGCTCTGATACCAATTGTTGGAAATATTCAAGACTATCTAGGTTACTGAGAGGGGAGGGGTGAATTAGTAACTTCAAAACTTTTAACAGATTCAGATCTTAATAATATTAGATTGATAATCTGACTGCATGCATGAGTAACAAAAAGAATAAAACATTCATAACACTTAGAACACAGAGATTTGGTGACCCAGAAACCTTCCAAGTAGAAAGTAAAAATGGGGTGGGGATGATACCCACAAAACTTCAATACTGCACTATAAAGTTTACCGGTTAAGGCTTACAATGATCACTTCTGATGATCTGCCCTGTTAGGAGCAATAAGGACTGCTAGGTCCACCTTGTTAGAGGTTTTACAAACATACAATGAAGTATGCACTCGGTTAAGAGATTTTTACAAAGACTATTAAGTCTACCCGGTTAAAGGATTTCAAACTGATTCACCTGTTAGAATGAAATAGTAGATCTCTTAGTTGCAACTGTACTTGCTGATTGAGATTCTCTGATGTACTGATCACCTTCTGTGATGGATAGATCTTTTTTGCTTCTTATACTGTTGTAGCCCTTTGTAATTCGCTTATCTCTACCTTTCTCTCTTTTTCATACTTCTTTTTTTTCATTCTTGGATATGACATAAAACATTGTTTATATATCAATCTAAGTCAATTCCAAAACAATTACAAAGTCAGCTCTTAAACAAGTAAACACGAATATTACTGAGTCGGCCCAAATATAGTTACATGGTTACTGCAAACTAACTCGGTGACTTTCTGATACTCGGCGTCCACTGCGTTACTCGGCATCGTCATGCACTCGGTAGAAGTGGAAACTCGGTCCATACTAACCACTCAGTTATATTTTTGAACTCGGTAAATACTGGAGACTCGGTAGATAAAGTGTTACTCGGTAGAAACTAAATTTCCTGTTTAACCGTGCAGCACTCAGTAAACACTGTGAAACTTTGCGAGCTCGGTATGCACTGTTCTACTCGGTATGTACTGATCTGCTTGGTATGTACTGATCTGCTCGGTATGTACTGATCTGCTCGGTATGTACTGATCTAAATAAGTGTTGTCACTAATGACAATCATGCTTAATGCCAACATATGTTATCTAAAATTCCTCCAAAGGAAAGGGCTTGACTCTTTAATTTGTATGAGTTATTAAAGACTATTGTTTTCAAATTACAGGGTGAACTAGATTGAAAATTGTTTTAAATCTTTATGTGTTTTGATTGGTTCAAACCCTTCCTCTGCATTGCATATTTCCTTATAACCATTTCCCAAGAAATATCTTTAGTTTAGGTGAAGTATCCAAGGAATCCAACCTTCTCCTGAGGTTCCCTTTTGTTTTTGGCTACCCACAACCAAGAAGTGTTCTAATGTGTCACTAGATTGTTAAACTTCTAGTTTAACAAGGTGCAAAATTTAGGTAATAATTATTTTTTGTAGGATGGTTTGGAAGGATGTAAGTTCAAATATGTGATTCAGAAAAAATATGCGAATACAAAACAAAAATTGTTTAAACACATTGGTGAGACAACAAAATGTATAAAGGAAATGTCCTATATTTATCAGTTTATCTTCGATGGCATGCTATTGTTGATAAATTTTGTGGTAAGATTAAGGCTATCGAGTCTAAGTTGAATGAGATTGGTAAGAATTTTTATTTCTTCAAAGATAAAGGTGGTAAAATCAGAATCAAAGATGGTGAGGTGTAGATTGAGTTACAGTTGTCTATTCAAAGATCGAGAGAGGATGTGGTCAAAACTTTCTAGCTAGTGAAGGAAATGATTGAGGCTCAGTTAGAACATCTTTTTGGAATTCCTTAGATAATGTAGAGGATTATGAATGTTAGTACCTATCCAGACTTATCATCAGCATTTGATATGTTGGTTCTTCATGATAGTTTGTGTGCTCAAATGAGTTCGACTGTGGATGCATGGAAGAAGAGTCTTCCAATTATAAAAGAGAGGTACGGTAATTTTTTTCTTTTGAAGTCTATTATTTTTACTTCATTTCCTGAATGATGTTATTTTTCCCTTTTCTATTATTGGAAAAGGAGGAGAAATTGAAGGGAAATTTCAAAAATGGAATTACCTAACTTAGGTGGAATTTTGTGGTGTTTTGGTTGTTTGGAGTTTTTAGATATTTTGGAGTCTTTTTATTTTTGTTGTTTTTTCATCAATGCCAATGGGGGAGATTTTTGAGATATTTGTCATTCATGTCAAAACCTATATACTAGATGGTTGTGCTCTGATTGATGTCCAATACTGATCTATTATATGAAGTTTGTTGTGTGCTTCGGTAATGGTGATCTATGGAATTCAATTAGTGCAGAAATATGAACTTTGGATGGTTATCATTGGTTGTTGTGCTCAAATCTTATTCTGGGTATCCTTGCTATCCAGATATTCATGCAATATGTTAAAAGATTTTGGTATGCCACTTCTATTCAATTTTGGATAGGTGCTATACTTTGGTTTGTGTTCAATTTTGTAGAGATCAAGACTTGGTCTTGGTTGTGGTATTCCCATCAGCTTTGAAATATATTTCTTATGTTATCTTTCGGTAATTGTTCTATGTAACATGCTTATCTTATGTGTGACCTATCTATGGGTCTTGTAGTAATGTGGTATGGAGTTCTCATATGTGCGACCTATCTTTTGGGTCTGGTTCTAGCCTTTTGAACCTTATTTAATATCCCAAGGTTAATTTTTGTATCTATGTTGACATGTTTTGCTAGGTCGACTTATTTGTATTGATCAACGAATATGTATATATAGAATATATTTTTCGATCCAATGATAAGGGAATGTGATGTGAGTATGGCATGAGTATGAATGTGTGTTAAAGGTGAAATGTGTAAGTTAAGTAAGAGGTGTAAAGGATAATAGTAAAGGTAGAGGAAATCTATGTTAGAATGATTGTAGAATAACTAAGAGGGGGGGTGAATCAATTATCCTTAGGTCCAGATGTACCAATTGAACTTTCTATCTCTTCAACAATCTCAGTTCTAATCAGCTTTCAACTCGGTCTCCATAGCATATACCAATAACATAAAACTTGCAGTCCACTATCCTAAAGTAATTAACTTGCAAAATATAAAACTTTCAACATCATTCACATCAAATAACATTCACACAAGTATAACAACAAGATTTATAGTGGAAACCCAATTTGGGAAAAACCACTTGTAACATGCTACTAATTTTCACTCTTCTAAAGTGAGCTCTGTGAGAAGCCAACCCGGTTAAAGGTTTACAATACATACTGTTAGGTGTGACCTAGTTAAAGGATTTAATCACCCTGTTAAGAGTGGTCTGGTTAGAGGGATTAAGAAAATTCCATCAGAATGTCACCTTGATTAAAGGATTTATACAATGACTATTAGGTCAACCTTGATTAAAGGATTTAGATTGATAAAATGGTTAGAAAGTAACAGTAGGTTTTGATCTAAAAATATACAACTCACTTTGAAAACACAGATATACTTTGTACATATGTTGATTTACTAACTAACCTTCATTTCCATCTTCATCTCTAATCTGCTTCAAATTCTCTTCAAGCAATCACCACAACTCTGTTCAGCTTCAACCTTCTGCTTAGATTCATCAGTCAATAACATCAACCTTCTTCTTCACTCTCACTCACTGTAACCTCACAATTAGGTCATCCTTATACCTCCTTGATCAGGTAGATTAATCTTTTTCCTCTTAATCTCTTCCGTAGATCTTAGGTTTAGGTCAGATTCATCAAATCCTTCCATCATTATGTTCTCCTTCTTTTCCTTCTAGATACATCTCCAAACTTCTCTTTGAAATCATAAGAAAATGATTTATCATGCATTAAATGCTTCATAACATTCATTAATAATGTCAACACATTTAACATATCCCAAGAATTCAACTAGGTCGGTTAGGATTTACAATTGTTTCTCAAAATGTAAATTATTGATACTTGGTCAATATTGTGTTCATCTCCTTAGTCATTACTGGATATCTCTGTCATCGCTAACACTTCCCTTCTCAGAAAACACTTTCTTTGCTCGGTAATTATCTGGCGCTCAAAAATTTCTGATGTTCAGTCAATACTAGATTTTCTTGGCATATATTGGCACTCAGTTGACATTAACATCACTCGGCTTAAACTAGATTTCTTCACTTTTTCTCGGTTAAGCCTACATTTCCAGTCTTTCTTCTTCACTAGATAAACAACACATTACCTTGCAAATGTGCCAACTAATCAAGTACCCATTTAAGTATCACATAACTCAACCTTTCCTTAGGTCCTCTTGTTATCTTATCTTTTCAAATCCTCTTCATCAATCAAAAGATATGGTACTCTCCTAAATAGCAATTGTCTTACCAGTTAAGGTTTGACATCAATAACAATATAACAATTATTCCAATTGTAGTTTCCAACAATCTCCCTCTTTGGAAGCACATGAATCACATGATTCACCATACAATCCAAAATATTTGTTCATCAGATCTTCATTAATATCCTTAGCTTCATCTTGATTCACAACCAACACATCCAAATACCTTCTCCCTCTTGTATAGATTTAGCTTTTCCTATTCACTGAATCTCTTCCTCTGAATCTTTTATGAATCTCTCTTTTAATGTTATATCTCTCTGGTTCATTGAATCTCTCCCTCTTTGACAACAATGACAAAGAAACTTGTATCTATCACTTACATCTTTACCATGTAGATGTCTTCATGTCAATTCTTTATGTTATATAATCCCTCTATCATCTTGCTTATGATTGATCAATATATTTGCTTTACTTCTCACAACTCTAGGCAACTCTTAAAGTGTGACCTCTTCTGTATCAATTTGTCAGATAATCTGATTAGAACATTTGATGAAGTGCTCTTATATGCTTCTAGGTAGCCTTAGTTAGGGGAATCACCCGTAATTTACCTCTAAGGTATTCATGAGCATCTTTAGGTAATGATTTTGTGAATATATCTGCTAATTGTTCCTTTGTATTCACATATTCCAATCTCACTTCTTTGTCTTGAACTAACTCTCTCAAGTAATGATACTTGATAGCAATATGCTTAGTCTTAGTGTGCATAATAGGATTCTTTGATATGTTAATAGCACTTATGTTATCATAAAAAATAACAACTAGCTCAGTGATTTCCTCCTTCATACCTTTTAATAATTGCTTGATCCACACTAAATTTGAACAATTCACTGTAGCTAAGCTACATACTCAACTTATGCTATAGATTGGGAAATGCAGTTCTATTTCTTTCTTGTTCAAGAGACTAATCTCTTTCCTAGAAAGAATGTGCCACCACTTGTACTCTTTTTGTCATCAATATTTCCAGCCCAATCTACATCAGTGTAGACTTTCAGTTCAAACTTATCATTCTTGTTGTAATACAATCCATAGTCCTCTAGTCCTTTTAAATATCTCAATATCCTTTTCACTGCCATCATGTGACTCTCTATAGGATTTGTAGAAAATCTTGCAACAATCCCAACTCCTAGGGCAACATCTGGTCTTCTATAGACAACATATTGTAGCTTTCCAAACATGGATCTATACAGGGTTATGGTTTCAAAGCGAAGCTATGATACAACAAAGATTAAGCTAGTTTGGAGGGAGGTTTTAATGGTAATCATGGATTACATTAACCTAGATGAGTCATTTACCAAAGAACTTGGTTACCACTTCATCCTCCTTAATCATTTTAGGCACCATGGGATGGTTTATTTTATGTTCTATCTACTATCATCCTTGAATTTTAGCATAAAAGAACATATGAAAAATCCAGCTAAGAAACCTATTCTCTATGAGGGTCTCCTATTAATTTTTTAGCATTTCTAAAGCCTCATCTTCCCTGTCGTCCCCTATTACTACTTCAGAGGAGGAAGAGATTGAAACTTGTTACTCTAAGGAGGAAGAATAGAACATGGATATGGAAGAAGATGATTATGTCTCTTTGAGGAAGGCAAATAAGAAAGATAAATTAATCACTAAATCCTCACCAAGTGGTAAAGGAAATGTTAAGGGTAAAGATAAATTTGTGTCCCCCTCCACTGGCTCTAGAAAAGGAAACTCGAAGGGTAAAGACAAGACTCTATACCCTCCCCTTGGCTCTATTAAAGACTTGTCAAAGGGAAGAAAAGTGGTGACCTCCATCCCGTGAACAAAGGGAAGGCTATGGAAACATTTGATCCTCTTGGCAATTCTGGTAGGGATGTCTCTCAAACCTCCCTTGCCTTGAATGACTCTTACTCGTCTTACCCCGCCACTTACATGGAGGATAGGCCTGGATTTCCATGCAATCTCAATATAGATTCTTATTATTTTAAGCCTGATCAAGATTTTCCATATGACATTCTAGTGATTTCCAAAAATGGGGTCATGGATTATTTTAGGCTTATCAAATGGGCCTTCCATGAAATCAAGGAAATTAAAATAAAACAGAGGGAAATGAGAAGAAAATTGGAGGTGGTTGAGACGAGTGGCATTGATAAGATTAATAAGAAAAGTTAAACAAACAAGGAATTGTAGACTGAAGAGGATACAATTCTATAACCAACTACCTTAAAAAAATAGTTGAATCATTAGAGAAACTAAAGAAGGAATATGAAGGAAAGCTCTTTGGTCTTGAGGAGAAACTTAAAAATATAAATGAATCTCTTCAGGAAGCTTTAAACCTCAATCAAAAGGTAATCAAGATCACTGTTGAAGAATGAATACCATGGTGAGTAATCTAGAGAACTTGCATCAGGAGAAGCCGACGGTGGAGCTTGACATTGAAAAAGATAAAGGCCTAGAAGAATCATCAAGACCCAACAAGAGAACAAGGGAAAAATTGAAGAGAAAGTCTAATAAGATCCCTTGGGACATACATGAGTTGAAGAAGGTGGCTCTCAATATGAATCAACTTGAGGCAGAGGTTTTTGGTACTCTAAAGAACCTGGCTTAATGTTTCCTTCTTTCCTCTAGCTTTTTGTTGTCTTTTTGCTACCAGTTTGTCATGTTTATTATATGGGTAGATATTTGGTTTTGGTATGCCCTATGTAATGTCATATCTTGTTAAGACTCTCAATTAAGGGTTTATAGTCCCTTCAAAACCTATTTTTACTGTAATAAAAAATAGATACTCTTTCCTGCATATCATAACTCTTCATCAAATGTAATCTATACACATTCTCAATCACAACAACTTCTGAACCATATTAGGTTGACATAAATGCAATCATTTTTTGACATTAATCACAACATTTAGCATATAGATAACAATTGATAGTTAATCAAGTTGTTATATCTTCAGATTACCTTTTGTTACTTTAATTATTTCGATAATATTTAATACGTGCATACCTTCCATTCATAGTTAGGTTGTTATTAATTCATAAGTTTGTTAACACACATCCACTATTGTATTACTTCACCAACAACCACTACTGTGTAACTTGTACTTGAGTTAGGATTATTGTTGTGTGCTTAACTACTGCTCTAGAATTATTATTTTTATGAATTTAATAGAAGTCTAGGAACCATTTGTTGCACATGTAGTTTTGGTATCATCTAAGTACATATGTTCCTATTTGATAATTAAATGAGTCTCCCTTATTATAATAGGTTACCTAATTAGGGATTAGTTTCTCTGTTAGGAGAGTGTATTGAGTTATCTACACTACTTGGTGGTGTATAATGGAGAGTAGTCAGTCGCTCTTCCTGAGCCCTAAATTGGTTTCAAAGGAATTTGAAGAAACACCATTAACAAGATTGGAAAATGATACTGAAGAAATGTATCTATAAACACAATCACACTAGTCCTTTGAGAATCCAAATCTACTCATAACTTTAGTCAAGAAACTTCGAGGCATCCTATCATAAGCCTTATTCATATCTAATTTGATAATCGTTCATTTCTTCTTCCTTGACTTCACATCAATTCCCCTAATGTTCCAAATCATAATACTCATGAGTTCTTTTCAACAAGAAGGTGTCAGGGATAACTTTAAGAAACCCCCTCTTGGGAAAAGGTATAAAATCCTAGTAAATCCTACATTATTTTAAGGAGAAAAAATTAATATTGTTGGCAAAAAAAATTAATTTGAAAGGAAAAAATATTAGCTTGTATTGGATTTTTTTTTTCAATTGTATGAAAATTCTATAAAATATTGACGAATCTTTCATTATTGGAGAAAATCATGGTGATAGTCACACATACCTAGAAACAACAAAGGTTAAATTTTCCCCAATTTTATCAGTGGAATTTCCCCCCAAATTATTCGATGGGGGTTTGGGGGTAGTGCCCCCAAGATGGGTTCAAGGGGCAGTGCCCCTAGCCCGCTCTCTATCGTGGTACATGGCAAGGTCGAGGGCCAATACCCCTACAAGCATTTTCGGGGGTGGCGCTCCTAAAAGCTCAAATGACTTTTATTATTTTATTAAGGCATCCTGAGTTAAATTTCTATCATCTAACATATACTAACCCAATTTTTTGTAACTATTGGATGATCCTATATTGATGACCTAAATTCCATTTTGGGCCAAACTTTTAAAGGATACAAAGTTCCATAGAAGGTCAACATAATAGAGACACATGCCCATTATCAAATCAATTTTGGGCCAACATTTTAAAGGACAAAAAGTTCCATAGAAAGTCTTCGGAATAGAGACACATGTCAAATATATATACTTAACTTGTTCCCTAACCTTAAACGTTGACCACATATTGGCAAATATGGTCATAAATTAAGACACACTTCTAAAATTGTAGGCAAAAATATTAAATAAATCATTTTGAAAATATAGATTCTATTGGCGAAATCCTTAAAATAGATGAAATTAATTAATAAAAATAATGTTGAATTGAATTGCATTTGACCAAAAATTTATAAAGTCAGCGTGATCCAGCCACCCCATTTAGTCCCACTTATTCACCAATTTTGAAATCGTGGATACTAAATATTTGCCACTAAAGTTATCCCTGGAAAGTGTTGACCTCTAGGTTTCACAAAACTATTAAAAAATTCCTGAGTGCCATTCTCCAAAGCTTAAAATTTTTCTTTAACAGTTTCTAATTTTTTTCCTTTTACACAACGACCTCCAACATCCATTATAAAAACAAGTTTGCTACCCAACTTCCTAGCCCTTTCGGTAACTATGCTCTAAGAATTCTCCATTTCCTTAGAGTCAACCTCACTACTATATCCACCTTGTGATGGACATCAAATACTAGAGATGATGGACCATGATTAGCCTCCAACAAAGTATTGACCATATTCTCTATTTATTGAAGAGCCTCAATTTTCTTGTGTACATTAATTTCTACATCCTCCAGCTACTTAATCCTCGAGTTAGTCTCTATAATTTAATTTTGAGTTATTCTTCACCAAATGTTTTTTAAAATCTTGATTAGGAGCGGTTAGGGTAGGAGCAAGTGCACTAGCCACACACTACCTCACTATTGGCCAATACTCCAACATTTGAAGCATTTAAGGGGGAAACCCTCACACTCTACCTCTACAACGACTTCCCTAAGTACTAAATTAAGCTTGAACATATGAGACAATAGTTTTCCAAAATTAACCAAAATGATAATCCCTATTGGGTGAGTCATTCAACCTTTGTTTGAAGCATGTCCACTATACAAAAACTTTCCTAACAAATTACCAATAATTTGCAAAATAAGCTATGTCTTGAGCTCGAATATTTACCTATTTAATTTAATGGACACACTGAAACATCCTTAATCACCTCCTTGTAAAGATCAAGTTCAAGCAACCAAGGATGCATGAACAACCCAACACTCCCTAAAAAAGCAAGGACCCCCTTTAAATTTTTTTATCATGCTCTACTTGTGATGAAAACACTATTCCTAGAAATCCTAGTGCTAAAAACTAACTTCCAAATTGCAACCCTTCCACCAATACGCTATTCAATTTTTCACTTTTTCCATCGAAGGCTAAATCCCAACAAATTTTCTTATCATTGCTTTCTTTCTCAACTTCTCTACCTCCAAATTGAGGCAATGATTTGGAATGTGAATATAGGGAATGCCTTGCATAACTTGAATATTCACATTCCCAATTGTTAGCTTAAAAATGAATTCCTCTAAACGGTCATTAGATGAGTGGTAACCATCGTTCTACTGCACTTCGCTTGTTGAATCTAATGGCATCTGCAACCCTTCCTTCTCTTGATCATCTACTCCATTGTCACCCTTTAATGTTTGCTCATGCGAACTCCTCATATTCACTCTTCGAAGTTTTTTCCCAAATCATTATCTAATCTTCATAACCTCATTAATTAAATAATTTCTATATTTTAATTATTATTACATTATTATATCACTATATTTTTAATAATATTACTATTTATTATTATATTCTTATTATTACCAATATAATGTTAAATGATAATCCTATACTCAAATGTAATTCAATATATACATTTTAAATAAAAAATATTTATTTTTGGCATGAAAATACTAAAATGCATTAAGTACGCAAATTAATTTATGGTATTTCTTTCTATTCTTGGTATAAAAAATAATGTGGGGCTTTTTAAATACCAAAGAGATGACTGTTTTTGATAGTGACACCATGGAAGATGATAGAGTTAGAGTTGAACCAAAATAATGCCACTATTTGACATATTTGTAAAGGAGGGATGCCATAATACATTGAAATACGATTGGCCATGATGAAAATTTGTCAACCTGATTTTCTACTTCCTAGGTTGATCAAAGGGTTTTTGTGGGGGAATCTTCTTCAAAGTTAATGAGGATGTGATTGCAAAGGCAAAAATTCTTTCCACTAATGGGGGGAAATGGAAATAGAAGAAGATGATTCAAGTCTAAGACATGGAGAGCCTAAACCAATTTTTTTGTGAGAATGAAATTCTAGTGAAACATCATGGGGGCTATGAATGTGAGCAACTTCCTGAGCCATGGGACTAGGTATGCCTCATGATAATGAAGTATTTCACACTAGAAGGGAGACTTAGGGTATTTATTTTTACCATATGCCTTTGTTGAATTACTTCATAGCCACAATATTATCTCATTCCTATTCTTCCTTCTAGACACTCCTTAGAAAATTATGTCAAGGAGGCAGTTGACTTTGTAAAAACTAATGGAAAAAAATGCCACCCCCCTACACCAAGGCCTTATTTTAAGGATTTATCATTTTCATTTGGCCCTTTTCCCATCCAAGCCCATTATTGTTCAAGAGGTCCCAAATTTTGTGACCCCTCACTTGGCTAGTCTGTTAGACCTACTTGGGTCGAGCGAAAAGAATGACATTAAAAACCCTAGCCTAAAATCTTGACAGGGAAACCCTGAAACCCCCACCCATGCTCGAACAGAGGGGGAATAAAATGATAGTAAATGGAAAGACCAACCCCCAAGAAAGAACAAAGGGAAGGCCTCTAAGAAAGATAATTTTACAATACAAGAAATTGATTCTAACATAGAGACCATTGAAGAAACTACCACCTCTTCACGGTCAACAAGACTAGCTACTTGTTCCACAGGTAATGAGAAGAAATTAAAAGTGGATATGGAGTTTGAAGAAATAACTACTACCAAACCTATTGTGGTTGTAACTCATGGCGACCTTCTGCTTGGAAATTATGATAAAAGTGCTCCAACTGTTGGTTAACTTAAAAAAACCAATACCAGAGCCTTTGAGCTTGAAAGAAAAATTGGTAGTGTTTCTAGATTCTCCATGAGGGTTATGCATAGTTCAACAACATCCCTTTGTTTGTTGTAGGAGAAGGTGTTGGGCAACAATGACGGTGATGAGGGAAACTATACAGAGCTCTTCAAGTTCCTTATTGAGGATTGGTCAAAGACTCTCAATCAAGTTTAATGCACCTAAAAGGGAGCTTAATAGGGACTATCACACTTATTTTTTTAATTTTTATTTTACTGTTGCTAGGTGTCACCATGGGCACACTATGAACAATGTCTATACTTGCTTAGTTTAAGTTGGAACATTATTACTAGATGTTACTATGTTTATTGGGATGACCCTAGGTGGCTTTTCTATCAGACTTACAATACTTTAGATAGTACACCAAATGGTAGACCAAGAGATATTAACTCCTTTTTGATGTTGTGGATGTTTGGTATTACCCGATGTTTTTGATGTTAGCTACTAGTTTTTATTTTTAATGTTCTTTTATTGTTAATCAAATGATCATACTCCCTCTAGGTAGTTGTACTTAAGGGACAACACCCTCATTTATGCTTCATAAATATAAAAAACAAACATTTATTTTTTATTTTGACTTTAATAATCCATAATCCTTGACATTCTACCCTGTGAAAATGAGAATTATTGTATAGTTGATGGGAATTATTGTGTAGTGCTAACTACACATCTTCCCTTTAATCAATTAATAAATATTATAAAGAGACAACAAGCAATTGTTAGAAAAAAGGGGGTATAAGATATTCAACATTATTTTGGCCACAACTAATCCCATAAATCTTGTTAATGACTCAAAGTGATGCCAAATGGTAATGTAAAAATACACACTATCAAATCCAGAAGCAATTAAATTATATACTTATGGATTGTGGAAATTTGATAAATTTAAAATATTTTTTTATAAGCAAAATCCACAAGCAATTAAATGATATACTAATGAATTATGTAAATCTAATAAAATAAAATTAAAGTATTTTTGCTTGGTGGAGTCATTTAGAAACTGGTATGGTAATAGGAACTACATGATAAAATCACCACAAGACATGAGGATTTTGGTGGAGAATATCCCACCAGGAAACATTATCACCTAATTATGTTCCAATTTTTAGATTACATATATTAATAGTGGCATGTTGTGATGGTTAAGTTGTTGTGTTGTTATTCTTCCCATCAAAGTTCAAATCCGACTAGGGATGAAGTCCTCCATTTGTGGACTCATTTATTTTAATTATACTACTATCAATATATTTTAAATGATAATCTTATCCTCAAATTATATGTATGTACATATATATATATGTCTATTTTTACACACAATTTTGGTAACTCTTATTATTGCTTAGTTTTTAACATAAATTTAACATTGAACTTTATATTTTCTATTTTATATTAAATTTTACATTTTACATTTTATTTGTTCTAACTTTTATTTCTTTTTTATTAAAATAATTATTAATTCTAAAAAATATTATTATCATTTATGTTTGACATTAAATTTTAAATCTTACATCTAACACTTTATATTTTATATTTTATATTATATATTATATTTTACATTTTATATTACATATTAGATTTTACATTTTTACATTTTATATTAATATTATGCATAATATATTTTATATTGAACTCTAAATTTTAATTTAAATTATAAAAACAAATATATCAAATTATATAAAATATTTAATTTTTTCTAAGTATGCAAAAATAGTTACAAACTTTCTTAACCCCTATGAGAAAGAGATTATGCAAAAGTGGCTATCTAGCCAGTCAATAATCAATGGACTAAACCCATTCAAGCATGAAGTTCACATAAATATTCATTACAAAGTACTCCATAAAAATGGAAATTCAATTAGTTTTAGATTAAAAATATTGTTCCCATGTGTGTCAACCACACATCTTCCTTCAATTGGTTAATAAATATGAGAAAAAGAAAAAAAAAAAGAAGAAAAATTGTAAAAAAAAAAATAAAAAATGCATTCATAATAAATGTATAATACAAAATAAAGTTTTTTTTGCTTGGTGACTCCAAAATTTTTGGGCACCTCTAAGATATAAGTATTCCTATAAGGATAATTAGTTTATCCATTAATTATATAAAAATAGCTCTCTAATGAGGTAATAATCAATGGACTAAAATGGTCATAATTGAGTTAAAAGATTACATAGTTTTTTTTAAATTTTTATGAAAGGCCTTCCAAATAAAAGTACATATTAAAAAAATAGGGGATAGGGATCACTGAGGAGAGTCAAAGGGATTATGCAAAAATTGCTATCCAACGAGTCAATTATCGAGGGACAAAAAAGGTAATAATTGAGCTAAATGTGTAAAAATAAGCTACTACCTAGGGAGGAGGGACTACATAGGTAATAATAGAGTTAAACGAGTGAAAATAATTACATAGCTTCTTAGCACTACCCCAATGAGATTATGCACACTATCCCAATATGCAAAAACTGCTATCCAACAAGTCAATTATCGAGGGACAAAAAAGGTAATAATTGAGTTAAACGAGTAAAAATAAGCTACTACCTAGGGAGGAGGGACTGCAAAGGTAATAATATAGTTAAACGAGTGAAAATAATTACATAGCTTCTTAGCACTACCCCAAAGAGATTATGCACACTATCCCAAAGGAATTATGCCAAAACTGCTATCCAACAAGTCAATTATCGAGGGACAATAAAGGTAATAATTGAGTTAAAAGAGTAAAAATAATTACACAACTTCTTAGCACTACCCCAAACTGATTATGCAAAAGCTACTACCTAGGGAGGAGGGACTACAAAGGTAATAATAGAGTTAAACGAGTGAAAATAATTACATAGCTTCTTAGCACTACCCTAAAGAAACTGTCAAAGCCGTTGAGTTAAAAGAGAAAAAATAATTACATAGTTTCTTAGTATGTTATCTAAAAGACTAGTCTGTAAGACTATTATAAACAAACTTAAAAGATAATAATTGAATTCAAACACTGAAATTTCAGAACTACAATTATATTCCTAATACCAAATCATCCTTCCAAGCTTAAGATTCATTTTAAAGTTATAATTTTTTTAGGTATGAGATGTCCAACATGAGAGTCTGGATTTCCTCATAGAAGTATTTGCAACTCCTATTACTATATAATTTTTAACATATATAAATTATTTTGAATTAACAAAGAGATTTTTAAGGCAAGGAAACGCCAACATACAAAGGTTGAGATGCTTTACTTCGGAGAAGGTAACCAGAGCATATGAGTTATTCAAGAAGGTCGATTGAGTATCAGTCCATCCTTATTAAAAAAATACTTCTTTAACAAGTTACGAAAGATTGAAAAATGGGCGTGAAAGCACTTTTGGGTGTATTGATCATTCATTCATGTACTTTGTTGTTGGGTTGTCCCACAGCTGTACATACCATACAATGTAGGGAAGGAACAAAAATACATATATGCTGTGCTAAGACCAGGCTTTCCATCATTAATAAGCATGGACTCCCACAATCTAAAGAAAAGTGCAAAGTGGGTCTTGTGTTGGAAGAATCCCCGGTGCTTGCTAATCAAGCCTCCCATTTCATGCAATCTAGACCAAATTTTAGGCCTCAAAGTTAAAGAACCCCATTGTAACTTGCTTAGTCTTAGATTCCCACAATAAGAAAGCAAAAATAGTAAAAAATGAGGCATCTTGATGGAATATGCCATGATCATGAGAGGCCCTAGTTAATTTCATGGGTGATGCCATTAATGGTGGTCAAATAGTTAGGTGGGGATGACGTGGCAGGCAGGGTGTAGAAAGAGGTAGAAAATAGAATTAAGAGCATCTAAGGCTAGAGATTAATTGGTGGTGTTGGGGCTCAAAGGAGGGGCACTCACATTCACAGGGGCCCAAGCCCAAGGTGTTGGAGGACTAGTGTTATGGCACTTTGCACATGGCCAGCTTGCACCTGTCACATGCCCCTTCTTCCCCCCCTCACATGCTCATGCATGTCCTAACATCATCTTCATTGTCATCATGTAATAATGCTCATAATAATAGATCTCAATCCCAAATAATTACACTTGACAAAGGGTTCATTTGATGTTTTTAGTGTAATTTTTGTGGTTGGTAATTGCACAAAGGATATGAAGGATGTGGGGGATTGAAGAATACCTAGTTGTGAGGGCAGAGGGCCTCAACAACGGCCAGGGGGATTGTGGGTATACTTATTACTTACCCCCCTTGCAATTGTGTGCTTGATCTCGATTTTGATCCCCACAAGGGAGGAGGAAGAGGAAAGAAGAAAGATCACAGGGGCTCGGGCTCATTTCTCTAGGAGGCCGAGGCTTGCAATTCAAGCAAGTCGTGGATCCACAGAGATGGTACTTGTGAGTTTATTATTATTATAATCTGGGTATGATTGTTACTATTGAGAGTGTCTGGTAGAAGCCTCACAGGTTCCAATCTACTACCACTAGCTAGTTAGGGAGAGGCTTGAAGAGCAAGCACTATTGGCTGTGAAAAAGAGGAAAAAGGAGCGGTGGAAATTGATGCAGTAGCATCATATCTCAGGTGAAAGTGTTGGCAGACTCCTGGTGTGGTGACTGCAGATCAAGTCTCAATCTTTCAATCTCCTATGCACATGTTTCTTCCCTGCTTTTGCTTTTGGGCCATGTTCGTTTCATTCGTTGCTTGTGTGCACTGATTTCCTTTTCTTGGTCGTTGCTGCTGCTGGTGCTGTTTAATGTCATTATATTGGATGGCATCAGCATCATCATTATCGTTATCAGTATCATCAGTAGCGGCCTCAAAATCAGGAGAGGCATACATCACGAGATATGGTGCTCTTTGTTTTGCCGGGCCTTGTATGCGGATGAATCACCATTATCCCATTGTTGTTGTTCATCTGTTTTCCTAAAAAGGTGATTTGTTTCGGGGGTTTCCCTGACAGAAATCTCTGCACTGCAATTGCAATTCTCACCACACTCTGATTTCGATCTCCACTGTATGTTAATTTTGCATTGATTACAGAATCCTGTGGTTATGATTGGTATAAGTTCATAGATTCATAAGTTATTTCTCATATTCCCAACGGCCACAATTGATTGCAGTCTTCAGCATTGGGTACCATATATTTTAATTGTTTTTTTTTTCTGGTTCTCCTACGGTTTGACATCCCACATCTTGCCCTATTTAGGATTTTGGGTCTGATCTATGCAGCCCACCATGGGACACTGTCAAACTGATTCTAAGAAAAAGAGTCCCGGGACTGGTTTTGATTTGTATGGAGGGGTTTTTAGCGGAAAGATTTTTGGATCCAAGCCCAACATGGACCAGGGTCAATCTCCGACCTGGCAAAAGTACAATGCAGGAAGCTACAACAATACAGACACATTCAAGGATGAAAAGGGACCTCTATATTGGGTAGACAAAGGGAAAGACATGGGTTATGGCAAAGATACTGAGGGCAACAAGTATAGAAATGTTGGAGGGCAGAATATTGTGAAGGACTACAATGGTTCGGGGATTGAGAAAAGTTTTGGATCTTTGACAATGGGTGAGGTGGTGACTCATAAGAAGGAAAACAAGCACTGCACGGATTCAAAATTGGTGGATTCTCCAAATTTAGAGTCCTACTCTCCGCAGAAGGGCAGTCCTATTAAAGTGGGCAACAATAATGTGGACTCAAAACTTCGGGATGCTTCTAATTTGGGGTCGACCCCTGTGAAGGGCAGTCCTATTTATGGAAGCGGGATGTTAGGCAGAAAATCGTCAGATGGTGCAAGTAGTTCTAGCAGTTCGAGTGGCTCTGTGTCTAGTGGTGGTGCCACCAAAAGTGGAGGAAATAGCGGAAGTAGCCCTATTGTAGGAGGAGCCCTGAAAGCGGGGGCTAATCATCATCATCATCAAAGCAGTAGTCATTCAGGTGAGCTCAGTGTAGGTTCTGTTTCCAGTGGGGGAAGCTCAAGTGGCGGAAGCCCAACTGCCGAAAGCGTGAGAAGAGGTGGCAGATCTCTTAGAGGCAATGTTCTGAATCCCAAAACACTTGGCAGCCCAACTGGAGATAGCAAGGATTGTGCGAATAATAGCATCAGTGGCGGTGGGATGGTCACTGGAAGTTTAGGAAATGCTAAGAAACCGGGCCATTCGAGGGGCAGTTCCTACAGTGGTTCATCCTCCAGATCGTCTGGAGAGCTAAGTAATGGCACAACCGTCAATTCCAGGCCAGTTTCTGGCCCTCAGCTTGCAACAGGTAACATAATCAATGCTGGATTAGCTTCTACTAGAGGAACAGTTGGGTCTGCCAATGCTAGTGTTAACAGTGGCAGTGCTGCCATTCCCAGTGGAAATATTTTCCCTAATGGCAACCTTGGAAACATTTTTACCAGTGGCAAAATTCTCAACAATGCCAATGCGAGTAACAATGTTTCCAAGGGAAATGCCAAGGGAGATGGTGGTCATCCACATCATGTTTTGGGATCTGGAAATGTCAACTATGGCCACGGAAGCGTTGTGAAAGGGAGCGGTAAATCTGATTCAGTTGTAACTGGCAACATTCATTTTGTAGGAGAATCGATGCTGTTGAAACGAGCTATGGCAAATACAGATCCAGAGGATGTGAAGAATTCAGGGAATGATCAATACAAGAAGGGGCATTTTGCTGAGGCGCTTTCTCTGTATGACAGGGCTATATGCTTATCACCTGGGAATGCTTCCTACAGAAGTAATAGAGCTGCCGCACTCACTGCCCTAGGTAGATATGCAGAGGCAGTGCACGAATGCCTGGATGCGATCAGATTGGATCCATCATATGGTCGGGCTCATCAAAGACTTGGATCTCTCTATGTCAAGTAAGTTACTGTCCTTACAGTTTTGCATTTCATAATTTTTATTTGTAGGGCACATGGAAAATGCTGCTGGCGTTCTGATTGATGGTAAAAATAAATAATGCAGATTAGGGCAAGTAGAAAATGCCAAAAGGCAATTCAATCTTGCGGGGCAGCAGTCAGATAGGGCTGATATTCAGAGAGTGCAAAATGTGGAGAAACATATGACAAAACTCGCAGAAGCTCGGAAGGTTGGAGATTGGAAGACTGTATTGAGGGACAGTGACGCAGCAATTGTGGCTGGTGCCGACTCTTCACCACAGGTGTGCTTGCATTTCGAATGTTTAAAGTTATAATTGTAGAAATTTTGTCACATTCTACATTGATAGTAATATCAGGAAAGTATCTATGTTGTGTAACAATCCACATTGATAGCAGCTGCTTTCTGAGGAAAGGGATCAGCTAATAATCCTCATTAATAACATTTATGATCAGCTAAGAATCCTCATTGATAACATTTATGAACTCCTACAAATTATTATGTCTAGCAATCCCCTTTGACGCCAATTGTGATACAAGGAAAAGTTTCAGGCATTTTGTGCATATAAAGCTTTCTCAATCAGAGAAAATGTACGTTGTCAAGCAACCACTAGTTCTTCTTCTGCTAAGATACATCTGTCTGATCGGTGTGGAATTGGATCTTCTTGTCTTTTAAGGTTTTTTCGTAGTTTCAAACAATTGTTTTAGCTGTAGCATTTCCCCATATCCTGAACTTAGTTAAAGGTTAATACCTTATCTCCCTTTTACACAATTTTCTCGACACTGACCCAATTTTTGTTGTTTAACTTTAGACATTTACGTAGTTGCTTTAAAAGAGATTCATCCATAACATATTATTCTTCCACTGGCTTTGATTGCAGGTATTTGCATCTAAAGCAGAAGCATTGTTGAAGCTAAATAGATTAGATGAGGCAGATGCAGTTCTAACAAGTGCAGATAAGGCTGCAAGTGTTGCTTCATCCACTCGGTTCCATGGTATCATAAGTGATGCTTATGTTCTTATGGTGCGAACTCAGGTGGACATGGCCTTAGGAAGGTAATTAACATTTGGTTGATTGCTTGCCAATGGAAGAAACTATTACAAAAGAAAACATGGGAACTATAAATTGGACATGGGAGCTGTCAATTGAAGGAATTATTTAATGGCTAACCAAAAAATTGATATTTTATGCCAGGTTTGACAATGCAGTTGCAGCTGCAGAAAAAGCAGCTCAATTAGATTCATGCAATCATGAAGTGTCTTCATTACTTAGAAGGGCCAAAGTTGTGGCTAATGCACGTTTAACTGGAAATGAGCTCTTCAAAACTGGCAAGTATTTAGAAGCATGTGCAGCATATGGGGAAGGGCTTGAACATGATCCCTTGAATGCAGTTTTGTTTTGCAACCGGGCAGCCTGCAGATCGAAACTTGGGCAATGGGAGATGTCAGTTGAAGATTGTAATCTAGCCCTGAGCATTCAACCCAACTATACCAAGGCTCTTCTTAGACGGGCTGCATCAAATACAGAGGTGCATGATCATTCTAAACATTTTTGTTAATCTTCATGTCTTTATGTAGTTTGATTGACATATATGGAACCCTGTGTGTTTGTGTGCATGCTAGTGTTTCTTTTTATCCTTATAAATATTCATATATGATGGTTGACAGCTTGAGCGGTGGGAAGAAGCTCTAAGGGACTATGAAATTCTTAGGAGGGAAGTACCGGGTGATAAAGAAGTCGCTCAGTCTCTCTTTTATGTTCAAGTGGCGCTGAAGAAGTCTCGTGGTGAGCAGATATACAATATGAAGTTTGGAGGAGAAGTTGAGGTTGTTTACAATAATGATCAATACAAAGAAGCCATTAGCTCACCGGGTTAGTCAGCACTACAATCCACCAAATCATTAAAGTTACTATCCTAGAATCTAGATTAATGGCACTTGACGATTTCTTGTAACCAAGAGTAGCAGGTTGGTTAACTTATTCTTAACATCTGGCTGTACAGGTCTGGCAGTAGTCCTTTTCAAATCAAGGTCAAATGATCAATGCAAGATCATCTTGCCATTTATTGATCAGCTATGTGGAAGATACCCATCTGTCAACTTTCTTAAGGTAAACCACACTGAAAACTAGCTGTAAATTTTAACTATTTAGTGAGAAATAGGAAAGTGAGGTGAGGCTGCTAGCTAATAACCCCTTCTCCCATCTCCCCAGTGAATTCGTCACAACTATAACAAATATGCAATGAAAGTCTAGAGTTTGTTAAGTTCAGTATGTATTTTTTCGTTCTGTAACATGTTTTTCTGTATAACTGTTGAAGGTGGACATTGAAGATAACCCGACATCAGCAAAGTCAGAGAGCATAAATTTTGTACCCACAATCAAGATTTACAAGAATGGTGTCAAAGTCAAAGAAATTCTTTGCCCAAGCCAGCAAGTTCTGGAGAATTCGGTGAAGTATTATATCTAGGAAGATGCAGTCTTATCTACAACCATTCCCATAGCATTCACCCATTCACTTCTGACACACCTACATGCAAATAAAGTGGATTTATTCCATTAGGAAGAGTAATTCTTGGATTTTTCTCAGATTCTTTGCGGCCTCATTCCATTTGCCTATAAATTTTTCTGCCTTTGAGGCCGAATTTTCCCTATTATGTTTCTGTGTAGTCCTGATGGTGATAAAAGAAAAGCAGGAGATCATAGAGGAAGATTATCTCAATCAAGTGCATTTGCATTTCGAGTTTTTTATACCTATTCCACATTGGCTATCAGTTCTAATCACTTTGGCAATATTTTCTGTTCAGGTACTTTCACAGAAAAGTTATAAATTGTGGTATGAGTTTGTGGGGCAATCGAGAATGTTATGCCATGTATAGAGAGGGTGAGAGACAATAGAACAGATAGAAGGTTTAGCTAGGAATTGCTTAATGTATATACTTCAATATGACGTATATTGGAAGTCGTAATTTAATTAAAAAATTCTCATTGTTTTTGATCTTTCTATTGTATTTCAAAGTTGCTACTTGTTCAGGCCGTCCAACAAATGAAACAATTTTCTTGCATTCTTTTCACCTTTTTGGATTTGCTTTCAATTATTTCAAAGGGATGGATGTTCTTAGTGCTTGCCCGGTATTGGAGCAGAACATTATGTAAAATTTATGCAGGCAGGCTGGTAAATTTGGAGCGAAATCTAAAATTAATTGATTTATGGTGGGAGCAAATGTTGTCATTTTGTTTTATTTTACCGACATATATAAAGCTATTATCTATGTTTTCATCATCTTATTGTCCTGTGTTATAGTCAAATCCGAACAGTAGAGCCTCTTTTTTCTGTAAAGGATACCTGTTAAGGTGATAGGGTTCAGGCTGCTTCTTTTAGTTAAAAGGATTTATGATTAATGGTAAGATTAATCAGGGAATACACTTACCCATGTAGTGAAACTTGAAATGAAGCGCCGCCAATCCATTTCAATGTTTTGAAGTAAAGCACGTGTACCACTGATGTAGTTTAGTTCTCTGCCAAAAGATTTTGGAATGTCAGTTTATTAATGATGTCAGTTGATTAATGATATCAGTTTTCCATAATCCATAATGTTTCTTGGTGCGGTATCTGAATTTGATTGTGTTTTTTTTGTATCAATATTTCGGGTCACACTCTTGTGATCCATCATCGGAAATATTTGAGAGCTCAAGGAGTAGAAGAATGGGATTGTCTAGGAGGATGTAGGTTGACTATCAAAGCCCACATGATGTAGGGCTGTTTAGAAGGTCACCTGGATTATGAACTACAACATTACATCTCTTCTGACAAGGATTACTGAACATCAGTTTATTTTTTGGGTTAGAATGCTTCAAGTACTGTATCTGTTTTCCTGATCATTCAAAAGTTTTAGCCCATTATTTTGAAGTATAGTGGAAAAATCTTTTATGAAGATGAAGATGTAGCCTATGATAGCTAAGGAAGGTATCAAATCTATCCATTGATGGATCAACGTTAAACCTATTTCAGCATCAGACAATGGGCTATGTACATATAAAAGAAATACGGAGACTCAAGTGGTGTAGAAGAGAGGATGGCCATTGAGACCTAGAAACATAAATAACTGGACGAATGAATGAGGGAGGAATTTTAATGACGTCCACGTAGCCCAGTGGTCCAGGGGATCAAGAGACACCAAAATAAACTTGCTTTTGAATTGTTCTTGTGTTACAAATCTCTAATAAGATAATCGTCGTTTGTGAGATATTCGCTGTTTGTGAAGTCTTGCCTCTTAAAAAGCTCATTCAAACTGTCCACCCTTAAGTCGCTATCAAACTGATTACCTTCATATGCTGCACACTTCATGATGTAAATGCATCATATGGCAGGGTATCCAAAGAGATGCAGTCTATACAATGAGGAACCAGAACCTGAAATTGGGTATCTAAATAAAATGCAGCATATACAGTGGTACACAGAAGCTGAATCATATACAGTGGTACACAGAAGCTATAACCTTGGGTATTTGAAGAAATGCAGTACACAGTGGGGGAATCCAAAATAGGCCATGGGACCCAAAATCTGCATTTGGGTATGGAGAATTTTGGAAGTAATTCAGTCAGCAACATTACACAATGGGGGACCCAAAAGTTGGATTTGGGTAATGGGGAATTTTGGATGTAATAAAATTAGCAGTGTACACAAAAGGACATTGGGACCCAAAAGCTGGATGTGGGCACGGGAGTTTTGGGCCCACATCTGGGTTACGAGAATATAAACAAAAGGCAAACAAAAATTAATCACGGTGCAAGATTCATTCCTAAAAATTTGGAGGGAATTAGTCTCTGGGTATCAATAGTAAAACCATTTTTTCCGATAAGGTTAAGTTAGATATACGGTTAGACCTAAAAACAGGGCAATCAATAACTCGATATCTGTCAGTTCAAAGCTAGAGCTACTAAATGCTTATGACGATAGTTTTAATGACAGAAGTCATATGAACGACACAGCTGTATATATTGCCGGTGATCTACACGAAGTGGGAAAGGCAGAATCTATAAAAGCAGCATACGGTCTTTCTGTCAGTCGATGCATTCACGGTAATATTCGACTATTAAAAGCTGGCGGTGCATGAACATTGAATGTTTGTCTTTTGACCATCATTTCTGTACACGGTTTAAAGGCGATGGATGCACTGGTATTCGCAAACTTGTTTGTTAGATCAGTATTCGTAAATTGGAATGAGTGTGTTCTAAGATTAAGCCCTGTAAAAGTGAATACAGATCAGAATACCAAAATTAACCCTATAAAACAGAATATAGTTTAGAATCTATTTATATCTAGTTGTCTTGAGTTTGTTTTCTAGAATGAATTTATTAAGAACTAATCAACTTTACCTGATCAAAAATCTATGAAGTAATAGTTGTTAATTCTTTTTTATGATAATCAGTACTAAAGTTTCTGAACCCAGTTGATATATAAGAAGTGTTGAATGCAGGTAGAGTTGGATTCAGTTGTATATAAATTTGTAATGGTGAACTTGGTTCATTTGTGTCCTTCCCAAATTTATTTTTTTCCTATTTTATTTATAATATTTTTTAATATATTTAGTATGTATATGTATCATTTATTAGTTTACATTTTTCACTTTCTTTGCATATTTACATATTGTTTTAAAAGTAGTATCTATTTCTTATTGAATTCAAGTGGTTTAGCTTTGGTTCAAAACTTTATGGATTTTAATTTTAACTTTTTCCTTATTTTTACTAATTATTGTCACATTTTGTTTATTTATTTATCCTAATTATTGTCACATTTTTGTAAGTTGATAAAAACTATTTAATGTGGATGAAATTTTTAGAGTATATTTATTTTTCAATAGATAAAGAATCATACTCAACATTAAAATTATTTAGACTTTGTATTTCAATTTAGAAAAACTTAATCTTAGTAAGCTATCATTATATAATAAGATGTTTGAGAATAATGATGTCCCTGCAAGTGAATAAGAGATTAGAGAATCAAGATAGGCTAGCTTGTTAAAGTCTACATCATATTAAATCATGTTGACAAGTCAATTTATTCCCATGCTTTGCATCATTCTCATGAAGCTCATACTTAATCTCTTTAAGACTTGAGTTTGATTTATAATTTATTTTGAGCTTGGAGAATTAAAAGACATTCGATGTCTATGATGATAATGATTTTAATACTATTTTAATTAGACTGTTGTGTAAAAATTTGTTGGAATTTGCATATCCATTATTGTTTTTGGGTCCATTAGTTGAACTTTAACCTATCGATACATCAATGTTTCATAAGGGGTTTGCACATATTGTCATCCTTACAAGTAGTTCAAATATGAGATTTAAATGGATGAAATCTTAAAAGTTTGCATTTTATTAGAGTATTTTCATAGTTTTGAGAATAACAATGAAGAATTAATGTTAATGTTGTGTAAAATCTAATTGCTAAAGTATAGAAAATTAATGTTCACAATTTGACAAATGTCTTAAGCTTTGTGTAACCTCAAAAAACTTAGTTAAATTCAAGTGGATCAAGCTTGAGTTTTATGAGAATAATCTAAGTATGGGAATGAGTGTGACCAATCAAAATGCTATTATAAGATGTAGACTTTAATATGTTAGTTCATCTCAATTCCCTAATATCTAATTCACTTGTAAGGATATCAAGTTTAGAAACACCTTATGGGATATTGATGGATCATTAGGGTCAAGTTCTCATAATTGGCCCAAAACAATATGAGAACTAGTATGGATATGCAAATGTCATAGTCAACAACTAGACATGCATAATCCTCATTACAGACATTGATAAGCATATGACTATGAAGGAGGCTATGAGTATGAATGATTTAGTCTTAGAAAGTGGCCATGATGAAGGAGATGGTTGCATTAAAGAAAAATGACAAATGGGACTTAATATATTTACTTGTTGGATGGAATGGGTGTTCAAAAAGAAAATTGATTTAAATGGTAGTGTTGAGAGGAACAAAGCTAGATAGATTGCAAAGAGTTATTCCCAAGTTGAGGGGATTGATGATAGTGGGATTTTTTATTTTATTTTCCAATTGTTAAGTTAACATCCATTTGATTTCTTTTGTCTATTGCAAAAGTGCAGGGTCCTAAGTTTGAGAAAAAATGGACATGAAGATAGTTTCCCTTTGTGGTAATTTCAAGGAAGAGATTTATATGACATAACTAGAGCACTACATTAGAAAAAATAGTAAAGAGAACTTGTTTGTAAGTTAAAGCATTCTTTTCCAATATTTAAAATCTCCTAAGATGCATCAAAATTTTGATACACTTGTGTAGGGATTAGTATATTTGAGGTCTAATTTTTTTTTATTTCATTCATTATAATATAGGCAATGATTGATTCCTTATTATGACATTATATGTTGATGCTATGTTGTTTTTGGTACTAGGAAGGCTATGATTTGTGAAATGAAGTCTAAACTTTCAACATAGTTTGAGATGAAAAACTTAGGGGCAACTAGGTTCATCTTGGCGATGTAGATTATAAGATATAGAGCTAATAGAAATCTTTGGTTGGGCCAAAGAAAATATGTGAACTCAATGTTGAAAAGATTCAACATGTTAGTTTGCACCCGCTTGTGTGTTTTTATTTTAGTGGTGATAAAGTTATTAGTTGAGCAGTGCTTGACCTCTCATGTTTAGATGAAGGATATGGCTAGAGTACCTTACACTAGTAGCATTGAGATCTTAATGGTTTGCACAAGAAAAAATACTCTATTAGTGGAAGCCTTAGTCATATCATGGCTAATCATGGATGAACACATTCAAATATAGTGAATAGGGTCTTTAGTGTTGGATTACTGAGAGGGGGGTGAATAAGTAATCAGTGATTCTTTAAACCCTAAAATTTTAACTCTGACTCAACTTGGTAAGACAAACTTCAATATTAACTGACCAACAACAGTAACACAAGTAATCAACAAATAACATGCACATTAAACATTCAACACATATAACACCAATATTTAACGTGGAAACCCAATTTGGGAAAAACCATTGTGGGAATTGTCACCCACCAAAGAAATACTCTTCTAAAGTATGCTCAGTTAAATCCAATTTTGTTAAAGATTACAATGCACATTGTTAAATGTGACCTTGTTAGGGGGGGATTTGCCTCAGATATGTTATGAGCTTCACCTTGTTAGGAGTGGCCTGGTTAAATGTCTTTAAACACTCTTCTAAAATGTCACTTCTCTCAAGGATTTACAATAAGACTGTTAAGTCCACTCGATTAAGAGATTTTTCACCTATCTTCTTTCTTTGCTTTTGATTCAATTATCCATCTTCTCCTTCTTTGCTTATTCTCTCTCTTTCTCTGTAATCATCAATAGCATATTCTCCCTCTTTGACAACAATACCAAAAACACATACCCCTAATTTACCTCTGAGATACTCAAAAGCATCATTCAATAGTGGCTTGGTGAATATATTTGCTATCTGCTCTTTTGAATTCACATACTCCAATGTCACATGCTTGTCTTGAACTTGTTCTCTCAAGTAATGATACCTGATAGAAATGTGCTTGGTCTTGGAATGCATCACTAGGTTCTTTGATATGTTGATAGCACTAGTATTATCACAGTAAATAGTAACTGGATCAGCAATCTCCTCTTGCATACCTTCAAGTAGCTGTTTGATCCATACAATGTTTGCACAATTCATAGCTGCTGCTACATATTCTACCTCGATAGTAGATTGTAAAATACAACTATGTTTCTTACTCAGCCATGTCACTAATCTTTCTCTTAAAAAGAAAGCTCCTCCACTTGTACTTTTCCTATCATCAATGTTTCCTGCCCAATGAACATCATTGTAGACCTTCAGATCAAAATCTCCTCCTTTCTTGTATAATAGACCGAAGTCTTCAATACCTTTCATATATCTAAATATTCTTTTGAATACAGACATGTGTGATTCCTTTGGATTGGCAGAAAATATTACAACAATACCTAATGCATGAGCAATATCAGGTCTGCTATGTACAATATATTGTAACTTACCAATCATTGATTGGTAGAGTGTTTCATTTACTTCCTTTGTCTCATCTTCTTTTGACAATTTGCAAATCAATGTTCCAACCAGTTTTGAGTCTTCCATGCCAAATGCCTTTAGAATCTCCTTGAGGTACTTTGACCATGTGATGTAGATCCATTCTCTAACTTGTTTAATCTCTAGTCCAATAAATAATTTTACTTCTCCTATCATGGACATCTCAAATTCCTTTCTCATCTCCTCAACAAAAGATTTGCATAATATGTTATTTCCTCTAAAAATAATGTCATTAACCAATATTTCAGCAATCAAAATCCTATCATTACGGTCACATTTTAGATACAAATTGTTGTTGTCACTTATTCTTTGAAATCCAATCTTGATTAAATATGAATGTAACCTTTCATACCATGCTCGGGGTGCTTGTTTCAAACCATATAGTGTCTTATGAAGTTTACATACCATGTCCTTGTTAGTATTCTCAACAAATCCTTCAGGTTGTTCAACATAAACTTCTTCTTCAATAATACCATTAAGAAATGCAAACTTAACATCCATTTGATAAATTTTAAATCCTTTATAAGCTTCATATGCTAGTATAATTCTAACTCCTTCTAATCTAGCAATTCGGGTTGAACTTACAACCAACCCATTTCCCCATTGGTCGAACTTACGACCAAGTTACGACGCAAACAATAATAAAAAATGACGATGATGCTATATAGGCGACGCCTTCATCATTGAAAAGCTATATCGTACATGCCAGAATTCCGATGACACTATGACAATTATGTCATTGCTCAAATAGCCCTCTTGTCGTAGAAGAGTTCAATAAGCATCGAAATATCGATGAAATATTTTTTTTATTGAAAAAATATTTTTTATTGGGACCATTAGGATTATTAAATTCATAGTGATATGCTTATCCACCTATATCAAGATCCATTTCATATAATACAATTAATATAAAACATAAATACATGCAAAGCTTCCATAAATGAAGAATTAGAGAATAAGAGAATGTGAGCATGCCTTTATCTTCAACTTCAATCGTTTGATATAGACAATCATTGCCCCTCCCTGAACTGTCACAACTTAAAGACTTGAAGACTTCTAATCAAAATTGGTGTTTCCTATCTTTTTTTATTTGAAGTCTTCAAGGCTTTAAGCCCTTACAATGTGCACGTAGACAATTGTTGCCTTACTTTTGGTGCAAGGGCACCTATGAAGACATCTAGGGGCACCATGGAGCCAAATTGTGCCACAGATGAATTTTGTGGAATGTATGCTCTTCAAGTCTTGGCAATGAGCTGAAGGAGGTGGAATTTTTGTTTACTAACAATTCCATCTAGTTTCAAATGGTGTTTAAATTGAATGACACATGCCAAAAGATTTTCATATATGTATCTTATGTAAACGAAAGGAAAAAAAATGCATATGGAAGTGAACTTGTTCAAAAATATGTTTTGATCAATATCATTGAGAAGTTCTTTCTTATAATTGAAGATGCATACCTACCACATGTTGGGTATCTTCTTAATTTTCTAAATTTCTTGTCCAACTTTCGGTTCTTGCTTCCTTTTTCTAATCTTGTGGTTATAGATGTCAGAATGTTTTCAAAATTTTGTCACAAACTTGTTAGAATTTCTTGTCTTAGGTCTTGTTCTTGAGAAGGCACAAATTCTTCAAAATATAAAACCCTAAAACTTGGCCATTTTTAAATAAGCCCTAAGCCGTTCTCTTAGCTTTCTATTTGAAGGTTACTTTTTGAAAGTTCACTTAAGTTCATGTTGAGAGCACGTGCTTTAAATATCCTTTTCTTTGAGTCAAGAAGCCCATTGATTTAATTATTTTATCCTGTGTCCTTGGTGCTTAGAAATTTTGCAAAATGGCGGTGTTTTAAAGTCTTGTCGTATGGTCGCATAGGCTTGTTAAAGCCTTATGCAACTATGCGACTAAGTCTTAATTTTGCGATTAATGAAGCGGCAAGTGGTGGGACCATGGGTGAAGGTGCTCAGCCAATAGTATTTTAACGGCTGGCGGTTTCTTAAAGGTTGGCGGTGTTTTAAAACATAGTCGCATGGTCGCATAAGCCTTCAACAAGCTTATGCGACCATACGACTGAGTTATGCGATCGTCTGTCAAGAAAAATCTACGGCCAGATTTCAAATTGAAGATGGTGAGGTGGCAAGGAGTTGATTTGTTGGACCAATCTGAATGTGCCATGTGGCACATGTGGGACCCGCCCATTTTTAAAATCTATATGCAGAAGTTTTTAAACAAATTCATAAAGTTCAAACTATGTCAAAAAATCAAAATTATAAATGTGAATTTATATAGTTTTGACTATATAAAAAATTCAAAAATCTAAGTTGCAGAGCATAGACTGAAATTAATTGCTGGGAGCTTGATTTTTCACTTGAATATCAAGTGTTATATACCACCGGAAAGGTGAGAAGACGAGGATTCTATTTCTGACGTCAGATTCAATGCAAGTCCTGTTGGTTATGATATATTTCCAGTTGAACGTTTCAGGGGGGCTAGGAAGATATTTTCAAAATATCTATTTTGTCAATCCGGTGATTCACAGTCAGTTTGAGAGGATGAAAAGATGTGTTTTCAAGGGGATAGAGCAGATCAAGTTTGCTGTTCCAGAATTCATGACTCATTCAGTGAGTAGTTCAGAGTTTGACAAGTGTTAGTTGGTGATGCTTTCTGGTGTTTCCCCCTTCTCTTCTTGGTCTCGATTCTTTTCATTTCGAAGGGTTCCAATCTTTTTGCATGAGCAGGGCTCTGCAAATTTGAGTTCCATGAATGCAAGTTCGGAGTTTCATTTCAGAGTTCTCATTTTGAGTTTGTTGTGATTTGAATGGATAGATATAGGTGATTCAATGAAAGACAGTGGAAATCCTTTCCTGTATTTGTCTGATGTCTCTTTGTGTCTTTGTCAAATTGTTGTATATTGATTTGTAAGGCATCTCTGTATACCTGTTTACAAGGTAAGTGCTGCAATGACTTTCAAGTTTCTTTCAAGGAAAGTGTAATATCTTGAAGATTGTTGTTAATAACATGATGTTTCATAATGATCTGATGTCTAGATAGGGGGAAGAGAGAATGGTGTACAAGGTGCATTGTTTGATTTTCAGTTGTATAAGATTTGAAGTTTCCTGTTGATGTGCATCTCATGACTCCATGCCCAGGATTAGGCACTGGTTTGACCAGACTTGTAATCAAAATCTTTTCCAATCACTTTTCCCTTTCATGTTTAAGAGCATAAATGTTTGTCGATTGCATTGAATAGTGCAAGTGCTTTTGGTGATTCCTTGTAGAAGTGAATCAGATAGGTTAACCTGCCTGAGTTTTAAGCTCGAAGAGAAGAAGGGTGAATACCCTTGTCACTTTTGCCATTTTTCTGCAATGATTGTTTGCTTTTGTTAATATCATGGATTGGCTTTCTAAACTCTGCATTAGTTGCAGCAAAAGACATTAGTGAATCATTGTGAGAACCCCTAATCCACTATAGGATTTCATTGTGAAGCAGTGAGTCTAAAGATAGGTACGCCCGCTTGGGTCTGTGGAGCCCAAAGTAGAAGAAGGACTTGGTCCTTATCAATTAGCCTTTTCCTTGTAAGAATCCAGAATTGGGAACCTGAGAGTCAAGCTTAATAGCTAAATTGGCGATTCTACATGAAAAAGAGCTAACAAAATGGTGACTCCGCTGGGGAGTATAACGTGAATATACAGTAGATTTGTGTAATACTATCTATTGTACTTGTTACAGACCAGTTTATGAAATTTAATCCCATACATGTTGTGGGTGGCGGCTCTGTTTGTAATTGGAGAATCTTGGTTGTGTTGTGCCAGTGTAATTTGCGATTATCAATTGTTATTTGATGTTTAAGATTGGCAAGTTTAAGATGTTTGTTTCCTTGCTTGGCTAAATCAATATTTGAATCTGGTTTTATGAAAGAGAGTCGGAAAAAGAATCTGAAATTTGTTCAGATCTCTGTGTATGAATAGCTTGGAAGTATTTATATTTGCAGCAGTTTGAAAAGGGATTATGTGATTTTGCTGGTTGGAGTGATTCTCCAGAATTAAAAAAGAAGAAGCTGCAAATCTTATCCAGGTAATCCCAAGTTTTTATATGATAATAAAAGTCCCTTGATAGGTGAGCAAAGCGCTAAGAAAAGGGAAATTAGTTTCAAAGTTTGTCATACGTTCTGGTTGAAATTTTGGTTTCAAGAAATCAGGAGTATGCTATGCTATAGTTTTGTGAAGATAATGGTTGTATAAAATCAGATAGAAATATTTGTGACAGAATATGACGTGTTGATCACATAAATAGTTAAAATAGAAATTTCAGCATTCATGGAGCAAGATCTGTTTTCTAGATTTGAATTTTATGAGCAACATCTTGGAAATGATAATGTAGAAAAGGATATTGCATCGAGTTGGCAAAGAGTCCAAGAGGAAGCCCTATTGATTTTGAGAAAAAGGGTAGGAGAAAGAAACAATGAGTCAGCATTTTCATTTTATCAAAGGTTTTCTAGTACAGTTGATAAGCTTGTAATGGATATTGATTTCCCAGAATTAGAGTGGGTACAATTATTTGTAGAGCTTTGTGTGCCGGAATCCTGCGATTTGTCAGCTTCTTGTATAGAAGAAACAACTAAATGTGTTAGAAGATGGATAGATGAAATTGAAAGTATTGAATCTGAACTTAGTTGTGTTGATGCTGAGTCTACTTGTGCTAGTAGTGTTGAATATAATGCCGACAATGAAGTCTATGAACAACAAGACAATGAGGAAGAATCTGTAACTGGAAATGATTCCTTTGAGTTTGTAGAGTTCCCGTATTCTCAGCTTGTAGATGATGACTTCTTTTTTCAACTTGAAAATGACTCATGTGAACAACAAGAGTTTGAGTATGATGCAGATGAAAGTGATACTGAGTCTTTTGCACAAAATGAGATAAATCAAGAAGTCTTGTCTCTTGTTTCCAACAAGGAAGATGTATTCAGCATTGAGCAGGAGATCAAAGAAAATGGACAAGAGGTTCAATGCCTTCTCAGTAGTGAGAAGATTTCACAACTCCTAGATGCTGATTTTCAGAGGTATGCACACACATTTGATTCTAGAGTCTCATGCCCGACAGACATATGTTTTGATAAAGAGGGTATTAATCAGGGCATCAAATGTGAGAGATATGATGAGTTCCTTTCCCCTATTTTTGAAGTTCATGACATGCAGATTAAGAGTACATATGATTATGATGGATTTTCTACTGTCATGTATGATGAGTATGAAGATGTATGTGCTACTGTAGATTCAAATTCTCATGAGTCTAATGTCATTGATCCTCACATATGCCATGATGCTGAAGGAAAAGATGAATCTGAATGTGTATTCTCAAATTTACAAGTAAATGATGAACCATTATTTGACAACGCCTTCCCATGTTTACAAGATGCTGATAGGAGTTATGATCAGCAAGATTTCTCTGATTTATTGCAATCTGATTTTTGTTTAGAGACATTTTTTTTTAGTTTGCAAACTGATGTAAAAGAAGCTTATCTTGTGGTGCAAACTAGTGTTCAGAATGTGGATGTCTCCAGCCATAATGTTGAGTTGGAATGCTTCACTTTTCAGCATGGCAGTGACAATGAAGAGTGTGACGGTTTAATGTCACACAGTGATCAGTACTCATGGCATCCTAATAGCTTTCCCGTACCGGATAATGGTGAGTTTGCTGACCATGTTTTGTGTGATGAACTGATGAAGAATGTGAGTATTGTTAATCAAGCAGATGTGAATGATACTTACAGCTTGCCTGAGTGGGATGGAAATGAAAATCATGTATTTGACCGGGGTAAGCATTGATTTCAGTTGAAAGTTTTGTAAATACTTGTACAGTTGCTTTCCTTTCAGCAGTAGTGTAGTTTGCTTTGGAATAAGGAACCAGTTTTGAGGAGCTTGTTGGACCCGTTTTAGTAAGTTTTTGAGAAGTTGGAGGAATAAAAAGAAATGAAGTTGTATTTGGGGTGGTCTGCTCTTCCAGAAGATTCTGGTATTCTTGTGCTGATCTTACGCTCAGCCATCCTCAGATAGAGCCACTGTTGGGTATCTTCTTAATTTTCTAAATTTCTTGTCCAACTTTCGGTTCTTGCTTCCTTTTTCTAATCTTGTGGTTATAGATGTCAGAATGTTTTCAAAATTTTGTCACAAACTTGTTAGAATTTCTTGTCTTAGGTCTTGTTCTTGAGAAGGCACAAATTCTTCAAAATATAAAACCCTAAAACTTGGCCATTTTTAAATAAGCCCTAAGCCGTTCTCTTAGCTTTCTATTTGAAGGTTACTTTTTGAAAGTTCACTTAAGTTCATGTTGAGAGCACGTGCTTTAAATATCCTTTTCTTTGAGTCAAGAAGCCCATTGATTTAATTATTTTATCCTGTGTCCTTGGTGCTTAGAAATTTTGCAAAATGGCGGTGTTTTAAAGTCTTGTCGTATGGTCGCATAGGCTTGTTAAAGCCTTATGCAACTATGCGACTAAGTCTTAATCTTGCGATTAATGAAGCGGCAAGTGGTGGGACCATGGGTGAAGGTGCTCAGCCAATAGTATTTTAACGGCTGGCGGTTTCTTAAAGGTTGGCGGTGTTTTAAAACATAGTCGCATGGTCGCATAAGCCTTCAACAAGCTTATGCGACCATACGACTGAGTTATGCGATCGTCTGTCAAGAAAAATCTACGGCCAGATTTCAAATTGAAGATGGTGAGGTGGCAAGGAGGTGATTTGTTGGACCAATCTGAATGTGCCATGTGGCACATGTGGGACCCGCCCATTTTTAAAATCTATATGCAGAAGTTTTTAAACAAATTCATAAAGTTCAAACTATGTCAAAAAATCAAAATTATAAATGTGAATTTATATAGTTTTGACTATATAAAAAATTCAAAAATCTAAGTTGCAGAGCATAGACTGAAATTAATTGCTGGGAGCTTGATTTTTCACCTGAATATCAAGTGTTATATACCGCCGGAAAGGTGAGAAGACGAGGATTCTGTTTCTGACGTCAGATTCAATGCAAGTCCTGTTGGTTATGATATATTTCCAGTTGAACATTTCAGGGGGGCTAGGAAGATATTTTCAAAATATCTATTTTGTCAATCCGGTGATTCACAGTCAGTTTGAGAGGATGAAAAGATGTGTTTTCAAGGGGATAGAGCAGATCAAGTTTGCTGTTCCAGAATTCATGACTCATTCAGTGAGTAGTTCAGAGTTTGACAAGTGTCAATTGGTGATGCTTTTTGGTGTTTCCCCCTTCTCTTCTTGGTCTCGATTCTTTTCATTTCGAAGGGTTCCAATCTTTTTGCATGAGCAGGGCTCTGCAAATTTGAGTTCCATGAATGCAAGTTCGGAGTTTCATTTCAAAGTTCTCATTTTGAGTTTGTTGTGATTTGAATGGATAGATATAGGTGATTCAATGAAAGACAGTGGAAATCCTTTCCTGTATTTGTCTGATGTCTCTTTGTGTCTTTGTCAAATTGTTGTATATTGATTTGTAAGGCATCTCTGTATACCTGTTTACAAGGTAAATGGTGCAATGACTTTCAAGTTTCTTTCAAGGAAAGTGTAATATCTTGAAGATTGTTGTTAATAACATGATGTTTCATAAGGATCTGATGTCCAGATAGGGGGAAGAGAGAATGGTGTACAAGGTGCATTGTTTGATTTTCAGTTGTATAAGATTTGAAGTTTCATGTTGATGTGCATCTCATGACTCCATGCCCAGGATTAGGCACTGGTTTGACCAGACTTGTAATCAAAATCTTTTCCAGTCACTTTTCCCTTTCATGTTTAAGATCATAAATGTTTGTCGATTGCATTGAATAGTGCAAGTGCTTTTGGTGATTCCTTGTAGAAGTGAATCAAATAGGTTAACCTGCCTGAGTTTTAAGCTTGAAGAGACGAAGGGTGAATACCCTTGTCACTTTTGCCATTTTTCTGCAATGATTGTTTGCATTTATTAATATCATGGATTGGCTTTCTACGCTCTGCATCAGTTGCAGCAAAAGACATTAGTGAATCATTGTGAGAACCCCTAATCCACTATAGGATTTCATTGTGAAGCAGTGAGTCTAAAGATAGGTACGCCCGCCTGGGTCTGTGGAGCCCAAAGTAGAAGAAGGACTTGGTCCTTATCAATTAGCCTTTTCCTTGTAAGAATCCAGAATTGGGAACCTGAGAGTCAAGCTTAATAGCTAAATTGGCGATTCTACATGAAAAAGAGCTAACACCACATATATCATAACTCTTTCAAGAAATGCCACTGTCCACCTTTTGACACTAGCTTGTTGAAGAGGAAGATCAATGAATGAAGAAATGGATGCAAATGATTTACTTGTAAGATAAGGCAAATATAAGGTGTAAGGAAAATATAAGGTGTACAAACATGTAAATCATCTATCAATGTTGAAAAGTACACCGACCTTCAATTGTAACATCAATAAAATTCTTACCATCATCATCCATGATAAGATCTAGTGCAAAGTATTCCAAAAAGAATTGAATAAGCTCTAAAATTTAAAGCTTTGAATCCTAACGATCAAATGAAATTATGGAGGGAAATTCCATAGCTTGATTAATTAGTGGTGTTAGGAGTTACAACTGATCTTGATCATGACCTAACTTAAGCATTATAAATAAGAGGTCTCATCTCTTACTATTACATGTAATCTTGGGAACTCAATAGATATTTCTTCTAGAGTGACTTCTATACCCTAGTGTCCTCTACATACCTTGTGTTAATTCATGTGTGAGCCTATGATTCTGACCCATTGATCTACCATGGTTTCTAACTCGTTAAATGTATGGTTTTTTTGTTTCCTTTGGGTTTGGCCTTTGTCTTTCCATATTTTTTCTATCTTTTTTGGCTTAGGGTTTTAAATTTTGTTCTTCCTCTATTATGACTTGCTTTGTTAGTTACTTTTTATAGATTGGGTTTAGTTTTTGGTTTCATCTTAGGGATTAGGATAGGTTAATTTATTTTCAATAAGTATTTACCCCATGTGCATGCTTGATGACCCATTGGGATTTTAATGATTTATTAAGTTTCACTAAAAAGGCCAAAAAAACATTTTTTCCCTCACTACAAATCAAATCTTTTCATATTCGAAGTTGGGAGAAAACCCAAGTTTCAATCCAAAATGCAAAAAGCATGGGGGTCCCTAATTTTTTTTTATCCCAAATGACCTCATTATTTTGATGGTTAAAGGATCGAGGAACCCTATGATAACTAAGCATTTGGTAATCTCTAATACTAGGACACCCAAGTACTAATCCACCCTGCAACTTGTGCATAATGTTGTATCAGGGATGTTTCCAATTCTAATACCTAAAAAGGGACCAGGGATACGAACATCCCCAACCAATAATAAGGAAAAGGGGGCTTCCTTTAAACCCACTCCTTTAGTTCCCAACAATGTTTTAGGGATTTTAACATCCTTGAAACTTGAAGGGATTGATGATGTTAACACCTTCAATCCCCAAATAAATATAATTATGGAAATCCTATACACTTTATGTCAAGGAAGTACATACCCTCATTCTTTGAAGGGAGGCCTAAACTAAGAACCTTGAGTGCATGAACACATTATTTTTCTTAATATATTTTATGTTCATATGGGTTTAAGAGGAGCTAGATCAAGGATTATTTTATGCTTTAATGAGTAATGATGCATATAGATAGTACACTTTACATTTTATAGCTAGACTGCTAGTTTGCTTTTTGTTCATAACTAGGATACTTGATTAAAATTTTGAATTGAACTGATTCCTACTTGTTATGCAAAATAAGATATGACAACTATTACCCCAATGAAGTACAAATTTCTAGAATACTCAAAGCCACCTAAGTTGGGCAATAACCACCGGGAGATCAAAAATATGGATCGTAGTCATGTCAACCTCAGTGACTTCCAAAAATACATGGAAAAGCCAGAGGGAAGATAATTTGAGGCTATATCTTAGGTGCTCTTAGGCCTAATCCAAGAAAAAATGAGTTTATATGCCTAATTATATGCCTAATCTTAGGTGCTCTTAGGCCTAATCCACTTGAAAAAATCTTGAGACATGATGCAAATCAACAAGTTTTTAGGTTTATAAGTTTTTAGGCAATGAAGGATGATTCTGAAGAAGGTGAAAGGTATGTAGAGACAACACTTATCTCTAAAGTTAATAAGAATGATACATGGATTATAGATAGTGGTTGTACACATCATATGACTGGTGATGAAGAAAAATTTGATTATCTTGAAGAATACAATGGAGGATCTATAAGAATGGGAAATGATGCACCCTGTATGGTAAGAGGTAAAGGATCCCTGATGATAAATGATAGATTAAAATGTGAAAATGCTTATTGGGTAAGAGGATTGAACTATAACTTGCTAAGTGTGGCACAACTGAACATTTCAGGCCACCGAGTTGCTTTTGAGAGCAAAAAGGTGAAAATATTTGATGATGGAGGAAGACTTGTTGGAATTGGTACACAATCCAGAGGTAATTTGTTTTATCTTGATAATGATCAGTCTTCTTGTTTATTGATGAAAGATGAAGATGCATGGCTGTCGCATAAAAGGTTATGTCATGTGAATTTTGATAACATGATTAAGATCAGTAAAAAGAAAAGAGTTAGAGGCCTGCCTAACTTATCTAAGCTGGATCATGTTATGTGTCATGAATGTCAGAAAGGTAAGATGACTAAGTCTAGTTTTAAAACAAAATATTACTCAACAAAGAAGATACTTGAGTTGGTGCATACTGACCTATGTGGTCCTATGAGAACTCAGAGTTATTATGGAGACATATACTTTATTCTTTTTGTTGATGATTATACAAGGTTAATGACTGTCATGTTCTTTAAAGAAAAATTTGAGGCATTCAAGATGTTCAAGTGGTATAAAGCAAAAGTAGAAAAAGAGACTGGTAAAGATTTGAAATGCTTAAGATCTGATAGAGGAGGTGAATTTATCTCTAATGAATTTACTAATTTTTGTAATGAGCATGGTATTAAAAGACAAGTCTCTGCACCAAGGACACCCCAATAGAATGACATTGCTGAAAGGAGGAATAGGTCAATTGTTGACTGTGCAAGGACATTAATGATAGAAAAGAATGTTGCTCAAACATACTGGAGAGAAGCCGTTAGCACTACTATCTATGTGCTAAATTGAGTACAACTGAAGGACACTAATATGACACCCTATAAGTTATGGTTTGGACACAAACCCATTGTAAGTTATTTCAAAAAATTTGGAAGCAAAAGTTCTATTATGAAAGATGAAAGAAATGGAAAGTTTGATTCAAAAGGTGATGAAGGGATATTTCTAGGATATTCTAGTAAAAGTAAAGTATATAAATGTCTGAACAAAGTTACAAATAAGATGATTGAGAATACTAATGTTCAAGTTGATGAGTTTGATGATAATAATGCAGAGGAAAGCAGAAAGGAACCTGAGGACTATAGTAGATTCACTTACATTGAACAACCTGAGTACCTATCGACGATGCAAATAGTGACAATTGGTCAATAGGTGAACAATACCAAGGAACAGGAAAAAGAAACCGACGAGGAGGAAGGTCCTACCGAGCAAGCAAATGAACCTGCACAGGATGAACAAGAAAGAAGAAATAGGATACTAGCAAGTTTTGTCAGAAGACACCATCCTGAGACTCAAATCATTGGAGACAAACAAGTTGACATGCAAACACGGAGTAAAGCAAGACAAGGTACATGTCTAGTTTGTGAATATGAACCAAAGAATGTAAAGGTTGCATTAGAAAATGATGAATGGGTTAATGCAATGAAAGAGGAAATAGAATAGATAGAGAAGAACAAAACTTGGACATTAGTACCCCGACCTAAAGATAGGAATGTTATCGGTACTAAGTGGATATTTAGGAACAAGCAGAATGAGAATAGATAAGTAACAAGAAATAAAGCTAGATTGGTATGCAAAGGATATGCACAAGAGGAAGGAATAGATTACGGTGAAACATTTGCACCTGTTACTAGATTGGAATGAGTCAGAATGTTACTTGCATATGCTGCACACAAAAAGTTCAAAGTTTACTAAATGGATGTCAAGTCAGCATTTCTGAATGGAATACTTGAAGAAGTCTACATAGAACAACCTGAAGGGTTCGTTGATCCAGAAAAGAAAGATATGGTATGTAGATTACATAAAGCTTTATATGGTCTTAAGCAAGCACCGAGAGCCTAGTATGAGAGGCTGCATACTTATTTGTTAAGTATAGGATTTGTAAGAACAAGTGAGAACAACAATCTGTATATGAAAGGAGATATTGATGATACAATTCTTATTACTGAAATATTTGTGGATGACATTATATTTGGAGGTCAAGATCAAATTTGTAAGTCATTTGCTGATGAAATGAGAAGTGAATTTGAAATGTCTATGTTTGGAGAGATTAAGTTCTTTCTTGGACTACAAGTGATTCAACAGAATGATGGTATATTCATCAAACAATCCAAATATATCAAGGAAGTATTGAAGACATTTGGCATGGAAGATGCTAAACCTGTGGGAACATCGATGGCTACTGGATGTAAACTGACTAAGGAAGATGAAACTACAAAAGTGAACCATACATTGTACCGATCAATGATTGGTAAGTTAATGTATGTAGTGCATAGTAGACCAGACATAGCACATGTTGTGGGAATTGTTGCAAGATTTTCTGCAAGCCCTAGAGAGTCACACATGATTGCTACAAAAAGAATCCTAAGATACCTGAAGAAAATAGAAGATTATGGATTATGGTATCCTAAGGAAGGAAATTTTGAACTCAGAGTCTATACCCACGCTGACTAGGCTGGAAATGTGGATGACAAAAAAAGTACCACCAGAGAAGAATTTTTATTTGGTGAAAGACTTGTTACATGGACAAGTAAGAAGCAAGCTTGCATTTCTTAGTCTATAGCCGAAGCAAAGTATGTTGTTGTTGCTACAAACTGTTCAAATATTGCATATATTAAGTAAGTTCTGGAAGGTCTGAATGAGATAATCACTAAGCTGGTGATTATATACTATGATAACACCAATGCAAGAAACATTTCAAAGAATCCAGTGATGCACTCTAAAACAAAGCATATATCAATTATCACTACTTGAGAGAACAAGTACAGGAGAAGCAAGTTAAGCTAGAATTTGTTACATCAAAAGAACAACTTGAAGACATATTTACAAAGCCTCTACCGAAGGACACATTTGAATACTTGAGGACAAGACTTGGGGTCCATCCCCTGTCTACCGGTCACTAAGGTGATTTGGATGTTGCATCAGCCTAATATTATCAGAAGATCATTCATGTTGATGCAGCATAGTTCACACTTTGGATCATGTCTAAGGTTGTGAAAAGTTGGAGAACTGGAACATATTGGCATATTAGTATACAGAGTATGCACCGGACAACAGAGAGTTACTTGGCTACTACAGAGCTGTATGTTTATTTGTTTCTTTGGCATTGTTGTCAAAGGGAGAGATAAACAATATGAAACATATGAAACAATATGCACCGATGAGAACTATCTAAGGGAGAGACAAATTGAAGAAAGGGAGACCACTGAAGATCAGTTACTGAGAATAGAGAAGGAATCCAAGAGCTGAAAAGATCTTATCTGCAGAATGTCAAAGCTGCATTTGTAATGCTGTTGAGTAACATAGTGATTAAACATATTAAGCTAGGGAGAGCTTGTACAACATTTGTTCATAGAGTTGTAGAATACATGTTTGGTATGTGTATGGTATATTTCATATTACTTGAGTTGCCATGAATGCCAAAGGGAGAGATTGATGAACTACAACTGATTTAGAAACTAATTGAAGATCTGTGATTAGAGATCACCAAGTTGCTGATTAGATATGTAATATGATTAAATCAATAATATGTTGTCATTGATGTCAACTAGTTTGACAACACTTATTTTGTAAGTTACTATAACTAAACATCTGTAGAAAAGGAGTAAAAGAGATGAAGAACATAAATATTTACATGAGGAAGATGTATATGACAGATGAGGATAAAGAATACATTGAGTAACTTGTTGATGAGTCTATGACCTTATGTTATTGACTTGATTATGTTTCATTTATCTATGATGAGGAAAAGAGCTAAAAGACACAAGGAAGTGTGGTTGTTTGATGAAGCATTTTAGTATACACTGACAGGATGTAGTGTATACCGAGCACAGTATAAACTGAGCTTGTGTTCACCGACACATTTCTTTGTTAACCGAGCAGGAGAAAAGAATTAAATGATTAGTTTAGCTGTTAAGGATTGATGAGCTATAAAGTACATCAAAATAAGTGAAAGAGATAATGTTTGTTACGAAGATCAACGACTAGGATAATTCAAGGAAGATCTAAAGGATGAAATCAAAATGTGTTACTGGCACAACTACCGAGGAAGGTTTAAGCGGCAAAATGGATGAAGGAGAATAAGTGGCAAAATCTAATGGAGGAAAAAAAAATGGTTTACTTGTCTATTTAAGAGACCAAAGTTTCATTGTGAAACTAATACCGGAAGAAGGATTGCAGAATTATCGCATGAACAAGCTTCATGTATACCTGATCAAACTGGTTAAGGAGAACTGAACTACAGAGTTTACCGAGCATTAGAAAGCTATTATCGAGCGACATGTTGGAAACAATTGTCTGAAGAAAATTGCTACTCAAATTATGTATTGTCTTTGATGTCACACAATGTCATAGTCTGCAACAATCAGTACCTACCGAGCTCAGTCAGTCTGCCTGGCATTAAAATTAGTGTTTACCGAGTTCACTCTGTTATCAAAGAAAAATCAGCATTTATCGAGTTCACTCGGTTGTCAAAGAAAAGTTAGCATTTACCGAGTTCACTCGGTTATCAAAGAAAAAGGATTATCAGTGTTTATCGAGTTCTCTCGGTCTCCAAAAGATTGTAGAAAATTTCATTATGGTCACCGAGCACTATCGGCCCTTGAAGGATCTTTGCAAATAAAGTTTGCTTAATTCAGCCGACTGTTATACTAAGTAATGCTGATTTGATAAATCTAAAATCATATAAATAAAAGGTCAAGTGTGAAAAATAAAGTAGAGATATAGAAGAAGATATATAGAAGAAAGACAGGAAAGATGTGTGCGAAATTGTGAAGGATGACCAGATATCCTTGAGGAGCAGCAGAGATATATTCGATTAGGAAGGATCTCACTTATACAGAACAGAGATCTGTAATCAGCAAGGCAGTTGCATTATTATACAGGTCATTTTCATTGTTACCTTTTTATCATTGTAACAGTGAATTCTAAATCTCTAAACCGAGTTGGTTTAACAACCATATTGTAAATCCTCTAACAAGGTGACAATTCCATTGAATTGTTCTCAAGACCTCTTACCAGGCCACTCCTAGCAGGGTGATTAAATCCTCTAACAAGGTCACACCTAACAGTGTGTTTTGTAACCTTTTACCGGGTTGGCTTCTAACCGGGCATCACTTCAGAAAAGTGAAAATCAGTATCTAGATACATTGGTGGTTTTTCCCATATTGGGTTTCCACGTTAAATCCTGTGTCTCTTGTGTTCTTAATAGTTATCTTAATCATATACAAGTGGTGATGAATATCTAAAAAATAATAATTTTACTAATACTCTCTACATCTACCAAGTTACTGCAATCTATTTACTGAGTGTTAAACAGATAATATTCATTAAGATATCCTAAGGGATCTGGAAAGAAATAATAGTGAAGTGTTTTATGGTTGACTGATTCACCCCCCCCTCTCAATCACTTCATCCATATTCCATCACGACAGTAAGTCATTGATTATTATCAAATCAAATCAAATCTGCAATTGAAGTTGTATTGTAATCAAATCAAATTGTTGTTACATTTTAATCATTGTAAACAGAGAAATCTCTTAACAAAGTGGACTTGAAATTTTTATATGTTTCATTCATAGAATGAGCATTGTTATCCTGTCAACCCTAGAGTGACTGTTGGTTGGATGATAACGGTCGGTCTAAAATCCTCTAACAAGGTCACACCTAAAAGTGTGTTTGTAACCTTTAACAGGGTTGGGTCTTCACCGACCTCACTTCAGAAAAGTGAACATTTTTGGGTTGTCAGTCCCAGGTGGTTTTTCCCTTCATAAGGTTTCCACGTTAAATATTTTGTGTTATGTGTTCATTGTGGTGATTGTTTGTTATCATACTTTACATATTACATGTTAGATTTGGTCGGTAATCATTAGTTGTTAATTGATTGGTAATTGGTAAAAGCACAGACAGTAAATTATTTTATGTTACTGAGCTGCAGAAGTTTAAGAAAATTGTTTTAGATTATACATTTTGATTTGGGAATGTGGATCACTGATTCACCCCTCTCTCAGTTATTCTAACAATTGGTATCAGAGCTAAGTTTTTTGGAACAAAGTTTTAATGACTTCAGCACAGAGGTCTCAAAATGTTTAAGAGGGAAGTGCCAAAGCTTAACAAGGACAACTTCACAATATGAAAAATTTGAATGAAGCTGCATATATCAGGAATTGGGAATTCAGTCCTAGATCTGATGGAGAATGAAGACCTTGCACCACCCAATGGTCCCTTGACCCTTGATCAACTAAGGGACAGTCATGAACATAATGTTACCATGATGGAGATTGCTCCTGCCTATTCAGATGTCGTATTTGAAGACATCAAGGACTATACTACTGCCAAGCAGATGTGGGATAATTTAGCACAAGTCTACAGTGGTGATGTGAATGTCAAAAGAGCAAGAGCCGAAAGCTTTAGAGGAAGATTCGATGACATGAAGATGAAAGAGGGTGAAAACATTGTGCAGTACACAAACAGAATACAAGAGGTAGTTCATGCTATTAGAGCATCAGATGGAGTTATTGATGAAGACACTGTGGTAAGCAAAATTTTGAGAACCCTATTGCCTATCTATGCAATCAAAATATCTGCAATTCATGAAAATAGGTCAGCACCTAACAACACACTCACTCTTGATAATATGATTGGAAAGCTTACAACATTTGAACTGAATAATTATGATAATAGTGTTATACCCAATGTTGAATCCACTTTCATAACTTCTTTGAAGATTGGTAAGTCTAGTAGCAGAAATAATAATGATGCTAGTGATAGTAATACTGATGATAAGCTTTATGAACTTGAAGCTCTTATGGCCAGAAGGTTACCTAAAGGTAAAGGAAGTTATAGAGGCAAGTTGCCTTTAGCATGCTTTAACTGTAAAGAAGTTGGCCACATTGCTGCTAGATGTCCACACAAGAAAGATGATGATAGAACCAAGGACCAATCTGAAGGAAGCTATGGGAGAAGATACAACAGAGGATACTGACACTACAACAGAGATAACCGAGACAAGAATTAAAAAGGCAAGAAGGTTTGCTACATTGCTGAGGAAGAAGATATCACCGATACCGACACTGATGATGATGTGGAGGTAGTATTTGTTGCAATGAAAGATGATTTCGGAGAAGATGAAAGGTATGTAGAGACAACACTTATCTCTAAAGTTAATAAGAATGATACATGGATTATAGATAGTGGTTGTACACATCACGTGACTGGTGATGAAGAAAAATTTGATTATCTTGAAGAATACAATGGAGGATCTGTAAGAATGGGAAATGATGCACCCTATATGGTAAGAGGTAAAGGATCCCTGATGATAAATGATAGATTAAAATGTGAAAATGCTTATTGGGTAAGAGGATTGAACTGTAACTTGCTAAGTGTGGCACAACTGAACAATTCAGGCCATAGAGTTGCTTTTGAGAGCAAAAAGGTGAAAATATTTGATGATGGAGGAAGACTTGTCAGAACTGGTACACAATCCATAGGTAATCTATTTTATCATGATAATGATCAGTCTTCTTGTTTATTGATGAAAGATGAAGATGCATGGCTATGGCATAAGAGGTTATCTCATGTGAATTTTGATAACATGATTAAGATCAGTAAAAAGAAAAGAGTTAGAGGTCTGCCTAACTTATCTAAGCCAAATCATGTTGTGTCATGAATGTCAGAAAGGTAAGATGACTAAGTCTAGTTTTAAAAGAAAAGATTACTCAATAGAGAAGATACTTGAGTTGGTGCATACCGACCTATGTGGTCCTATGAGAACTAAGAGTTATTATGGAGACATATACTTTATTCTTTTTGTTGATGATTATACAAGGTTAATGACTGTCATGTTCTTTAAAGAAAAATCTGAGGCATTCAAGATGTTCAAGTGGTATAAAGAAAAAGTAGAAAAAGAGACCAGGATAAAGATTTGAAATGCTTAAGATCTGATAGAGGAGGTGAATTTATCTCTAATGAATTTACTAATTTTTGTAATGAGCATGGTATTAAAAGATAAGTCTCTGCACTGAGGACACCCCAGCAGAATGGCATTGCTGAAAGGAGGAATAGGTCAATTTTTGATTGCGCAAGGACATTAATGATAGAAAAGAGTGTTGCTCAAACATACTGGAGAGAAGCCATTAGCACTACTGTCTATGTGCTAAATCAAGTACAACTAAAGGACACTAATAGGACACCCTATGAGTTATGGTTTGGACACAAACCGCCTGTAAGTTATTTCAAAATTTTTGGAAGCAAATGTTTTATTCTAAAAGATGAAAGAAATGGAAAGTTTGACTTAAAAGGTGATGAAGGGATATTTCTAGGATATTCCAGTAAAAGTAAAGTATATAAATGTCTGAACAGAGTTACAAATAAGATGATTGAGAATACTAATGTTTGAGTTGATGAGTTTGATGATAAGAATGCAGAGGAAAATAGAAAGGAACCCGAGGACTATAATAGATTCACTTACATTGAACAACCTGAGTACCTATCAACGACGCAGACAGTGACAACCGGTCAGTAGGTGAACAATACCGAGGAATAGGAAAAAGAAACTGATGAAAAGGAAGGCCCTACCGAGCAAGCAAATGAACTTGCACATGATGAACAAGAAAGAAGAAATAAGATACTGGCTAGTTTTGTCAAAAGACACCATCCTGAGACTCAAATAATTGGTGACAAACAAGATGGCATGCAAACACGGAGTAAAGCAAGACAAGGTACATGTCTAGTTTGTGAATATGAACCAAAAAATGTAAAAGTTGCATTAGAAAATGATGAATGGGTTAATGCAATGAAAGAGGAAATAAAATAGATAGAGAAGAACAAAGCCTGGACCTTAGTACTCAGACCTAAAGATAAGAATGTTATCGGTACTAAGTGGATATTCAGGAACAAGCAGAATGAGAATTGAGAAGTAACAAGAAATAAAGCTAGATTGGTATGCAAAGGATATGCACAGGAGGAAGGAATAGATTATGGTGAAACATTTGCACCTGTTGGTAGATTGGAATGAGTCATAATGTTCCTTGCATATGTTCCACACAAAAAGTTAAAAGTTTACCAAATGGATGTCAAGTCAGCATTTCTGAATGGAATACTTGAAGAAGTCTACATAGAACAACCTGAAGGGTTCGTTGATCCAGAAAAGAAAGATATGGTATGTAGATTACATAAAGCTTTATATGGTCTTAAGCAAGCACTGAGAGCTTGGTATGAGAGGCTACATACTTATTTGTTAAGTATAGGATTTGTAAGAACAATTGAGAACAACAATCTGTATATGAAAGGAGATACCGATGATACAATTCTTACTGCTGAAATTTTTGTGGATGACATTATATTTGGAGGTCAAGATCAAATCTGTAAGTCATTTTCTGATGAAATGAGAAGTGAATTTAAAATGTCTATGCTCAGAGAGATTAAGTTCTTTTTTGGACTACAAGTGATTCAACAGAATGATGGTATATTCATCACACAATCCAAATATATCAAGGAAGTATTGAAGACATTTGGCATGGAAGATGCTAAACCTGTGGGAACACCGATGGCTACTAGATGTAAACTGACTAAGGAAGATGAAACTACAAAATTGAACCAGACACTGTACCGATCAATGATTGGTAAGTTAATGTATGTAGTGCATAGTAGACTAGACATAGCACATGCTATGGGAATTGTTACAAGATTTTTTGCGAACCCTAGAGAGTCACACATGATTGCTACAAAATCCTAAGATACCTGAAGAAAACATAAGATTATGGATTATGGTATCCTAAGGAAGGAAAGTTTGAACTCAGAGTCTATACTGAAGCTAATTGGGCTGGAAATGTGGATGACATAAAAAGTACCACCGGAGGAGCATTTTTCTTTGGTGAAAGACTTGTTACATGGACAAGTAAGAAGCAGGCTTGCATTTCTCAGTCTATAGCCAAAGTAGAGTATGTTGCTGCTACTACAAACTGTTCAAATATTGCATATATTAAGCAAGTTTTGGAAGGTATGAATGAGATAATCACCGAGCCAATGATTATATACTGTGATAACACTAGTGCAATAAACATTTCAAAGAATCCAGTGATGCACTCTAAAACAAAGTATATATCAATTAAGTATCACTACTTGAGAGAACAAGTACAGGAGAAGCAAGTTAAGCTAGAATTTGTTACATCAAAAGAATAACTTGTAGACATATTTACAAAGCCTCTACCGAAGGATACCTTTGAATACTTGAGGACAAGACTTGGGGTCCTTCCGCTGTCTACCGGTCACTAGTGTGATCTAGATGTTGCATCAGCCTAATATTATCAGAAGATCATTCATGTTGATGCAACATAGTTCACACTTTGGATCATGTCTAAGGTTGTGAAAAGTTGGAGAACTAGAACAGATTGGCATATCAGTACACAGAGATACAGAGTATGGACCAGACAACAGAGAGTTACTTGGCTACTATAGAGTTGAATGTTTATTTGTTTCTTTGGCATTGTTGTCAAAGGGAGAGATAAACAATATGAAATATATGAAAAAATATGCACCAACGAGAACTATCCAAGGGAGAGACAAATTGAAGAAAGGGAGAGCACTGAAGATTAGTTACTAAGAACAGAAGGAATCCGAGAGCTGAAAAGATCTTATTTCCAGAATGTCAAAGCTGCATTTGTAATGTTGTTGAGTAATGTAGTGATTAAACATATTAAGCTAGGGAGAGCTTGTACAACATTTGTTCACAGAGTTGTAGAATACATGTTTGGTATATGTATGGTATATTTCATATTACTTGAGTTGCCATGAATGCCAAAGGGAGAGATTGATGAACTACAACTGATTTAGAACCTAATTGAAGATATGTGATTAGAGATCACTGAGTTTTTGATTAGATATGTAATATGATTAAATTAGTAATATGTTGTCATTGATGTCAACTAGTTTGACAACACTTATTTTGTAAGTTACTATAACTAAACATCTGTAGAAAAGGAGTAAAAGAGATGAAAAATAGAAATATCTACATGAGGAAGATGTATATGATAGATGAGGATAAAGAATACATTGAGTAACTTGCTGATGAGTTTATGACCTTATGTTATTTACTTGATTATGTTTCATTCATCTATGATGAGGAAAAGAGATGAAAGACACAAGGCAGTGTAGTCGGTTGATGAAGTATTTCAGTATACACCGACAAGATATAGTGTATACCGAGCATATTATAAATTGAGCTTGTGTTCACCGATACATTTATTTGTTAACTAAGTAGGAGAAAAGAATTAAATGATTAGTTTAGCTATTAAGGATTGATGAGTTGTAAAGTACATCAAAATCAATGATGGAGATAATGTTTGTTATGAAGATCAACGACTAGCATAATTAAAGGAAGATCTAAAGGATGAAATCAAAATGTGTTATTGGAAAACTATCGAGGAAGGTTTAAGCGGCAAAATGGAGGAAGGAGAATAAGCGAAAAAATCTAATGGAGTAAAAGAAAATGGTTTACTTGTATATTTAAGAGACCAGAGTTTCATTGTGACACTAATACCGGAAGAAGAAGGACTGCAAAATTATCGCATGAACAAGCTTCATGTATGCCTTATCAAACTGGTTAAGGAGAACCGAACTATAGAGTTTACCGAGCATTAGAAAGCAATTACTGAGCAATAGTAAGTCATTGATTATTGTGATACATAATTGTAATACTGATCAAAGGATTTGATTGAGCATAATATAGATCTATATATCTACAATTGAAGTTGTATTGTAATCAGATCAAACTACTGTTACATTTTAACCATTGTAAACAGAGAAATCTCTTAACACAGTGGACTTGAAAGTCTTATATGTTTCATTCATAGAATGAGCATTGTTATCCTATCAACCCTAGAGTGACTGCTAGTTGGATAATAACGGTTGGTCTAAAAGCCTCTAACAAGGTCACACCTAGCAGTGTGTTTGTAACCTTTAATAGGGTTGGGTCTTCACCGACCTCACTTTAGAAGAGTGAACATTTTTGGATTGCCGGTCCCAGGTTGTTTTTCCCTTCACAGGGTTTCTACGTTAAATCTTTTATGTTATGTGTTCATTGTGGTGATTGTTTGTTATCATACTTTACATATTACATGTTAGATTTGTTCAGTAATCATTAGTTGTTAATTGACTGGTAATCGGTAAAAGCATAGACAGTAAAGTATTTTATGTTACCGAGCTGCAAAAGTTTAAGGAAATTGTTTTAGATTATACATTTTGATTTGGGACTGTGGATAACTGATTCACCCCCCTCTCAGTTATTCTAACAAGATAACCTTAAAATAATCACTGGTGAGGGCTAGTAGATCTCTGGCCAAGAATGAGGAATCTAGAGTTGGGCTCAAAGGAACTCTCAAGAAAGAACCAAAACTTGTTGATTAGATGTTTTAATCATACTCAAACCCTTGGATGGTGTGGAAACAAAGTGGGAAGCACTGAACCTTGTTTGAACACTTGAATGGTGTGGAGTCTAGTGAAGGTGAGAGCTAGTGATTTGACCCTTGGTTGGCTTAGTGAAGTAGGTTGGGTATTAGTATTGATCCTAGTTGAAGGTACTTTTTGGAGACATTGAGAGTGATTGGAAGATTCTTGGGAGAATCTAGGAACCCACCACTTTGACTCACATCACAAATTCTTTAGGTTGTATACCTTGAAGTTCTAATTAGAAAAATATTGTGATCATAGTCAATGCATTATTCTCTTCTGAAAGAAAAAGATATGTACAATAAATATATTGTTGAAACAGATTTGAAAGTTAAAAATGGAGAATGAATTGAAGAACTAAAATTAAATTGTTGAATGTAAGTAGTTTGTGAGATTGTTTATGTCTCAATGCAAACTACTGTTGGAAACAATTGTCTGAAGGAAATTGCTACTCAATTATGTATTGTCTTTGATGTCACACAATGTCATAGTCCGCAGCAATCAGTTACTACCGAGCTCAGTCGGTCTGCCAGACAGGAATATTAGTGCTTACCGAGTCCACTCGGTTATCAAAGAAAATCAGTGTCTACCGAGTTCACTCGGTTACCAAAGGAAATTTTAGTATTTACCGAGTTTAGTCGGTCATCGAAGAAAAGTTAGTGTTTACCAAGTTTAGTCGGTCATCGAATAAAGTTTAGTGTTTACCGAGTTCAGTCGATTATCAAAGGTAAAGGATTGTTGGTGTTTATCGAGTTGCCTCGGTCTCCGAAAGATTATAGAAATTTATGGTCACCGAGCACTGTCGGCCCTTGAAGGATTTTTGCAAATAGAGTTTGCTTAATTCAGCCGACTGTTATACTAAATAATGTCGATTTGACAAATCTAAAATCATATAAATAAAAGGTCAAATGTGAAAAATGAATAAGGAATACAGCAGAAGATTTACAGAAGAAAAGCAGGAAAGGTGTATGCGAATTTGTGAAGGATGTTAGATATCCTTAAGGTGCAGCAGAGATTTATTCGATCAGAAAGGATCAGACTTATGCAGAACAGAGATCTGTAATCAGCAAGACAGTTGCATTATTATACAGGTCATTTTTCATTGTTACCTTCTTATCATTGTAACAGTGAATTTTAAATCTCTTAACCGAGTTGGTTTAACAACTATATTGTAAATCCTCTAACAAGGTGACAATTCCATTGAATTGTTTTCAAGACCTCTTACCAGGCCACTCCTAGCAGGGTGTTTTAAATCCTCTAACAAGGTCACACCTAACAGTGTGTTTTGTAACCTTTTACCGGGTTGGCTTCTAACCAGGCATCACTTCAGAAAAGTGAAAATCAGTATCTAGATACATTGGTGGTTTTTCCCATATTGGGTTTCCACGTTAAATCTTGTGTCTCTTGTGTTCTTAATTACTTTCTCAATCATATACATGTGCTGATAAATATCTAAAGATAATATTGCTAATACTTTCTGCATCTTCAAAGTTACTGCAATCTATTTACCGAGTGCTAAAACAGATAACATTGTTAAGATATCCTAAGGGATCTAGAAAGAATTAATTGGGAAGTGTTTTTATGGTTGACTGATTCACCCCCCCTCTCAGTCACTTCATCCATATTCCATCAATTGGTATCAGAGCTTTTGGTGCTTGCAGGAAGGGTTTCAAGGACCTAAGCTAAAGATCAGGATGTCTTACAAGAGAGAAATTCCAAAGCTCAACAGAGATAACTTTTCAGCATGGCAAGGTCTCATGCGACTTCATCTGGCTTCCATTGGTGATTCAGGATGCAAATACATTGATGAAGAATACACAATTCCTAATGGCGCATTAACTGTTGAAGACATTGCAGATAAAAAGACTCACAACACCATGATGATAGACATTGCATCTGCTCTCAGCTATGAAGAATTTGATGATATTAAAGACTGCACTACTGCATATGAAATGTGGATGGCACTAAAGAAAATATATGGTGGTGATGCAAATGTGAAAAGAGCCAAAGCAGAAAGCCTAAGAGGACAGTTTGACAAGATGAATATGAAGGAAGATGAAAACATTGCAAAATATGTTGAAAGAATCAAAGCAAGTGTAAGTGCAATTAGAGCTTCTGGAGGAACAATCTCAGATGAGACTGTTATAAGTAAGGTACTCAGAACACTACTCCCTATCTATGCAATAAGAGTATCAGCTATTCAAGAAAGAAGATGTGAAACAAACCACAATATAACTTTGGATGCTTTAGTTGGAAGATTGACAGCTTTTGAATTAGACAACTATGATAACTATGTTCCTAGTTCCAAAAATTTTGAATCAGCATTTGAGGCCAAGGTTTCACTAAAGAAGAACAAGAAAATTAAAGAAGTTCAGTCAGAAAGTGAAGAAGAATCAGAAGAAAGTTCTGATAGTGATCTTGAAATTGTAGGAGCATTACTTGCAAAGAAGTACTCTAGAGGGAAAGGTAAGTATAAAGGTAAAACTCCTTTAATCTATTTTTCATGTGAAGAAATTGGACATATTGCAGCTAGGTGCCCAAACAAGCAAGTCAAAGAAGAAAAGAGAAGTCACAAGTACTATGGCAAAAATAATTTCAAATCATACAAGGATAAAGGTAAGAAATCATGTTTTATGGCTAAAGATTCTGATGATAGTGAAGAAAAAATTGTCTTTATTGCTATAAAAGATGAATCTGATGATGATGAAGATAAGATGGCACTTATTTCTCATATAAGCAAAGATGATATATGGATAATAGACAGTGGATGTTCACACCACATGACTGGTGACAAGACAAAATTTGAATATCTAGAAGACTGTGATAGTGGTAATGTAAGATTTGGAAACAATGAACCTTGTTGTATAAAAGGAAAAGGAAGAATCTCTTTAACCAAAGAACTCATATGTGATAATGCTTATTGGGTTGAAGGACTAAAAAATAATCTTCTAAGTGTAGCACAGCTAATCAACATTGGTTTCAAGGTTGAATTCATGAATGGTCAAGCAAAACTGCAGGATGGAAAAGGGAAACTCATTGGATCAGGCAAACAAACAAAAGGTAACTTATTTTATCTTGATCTCAGTGAATATTCATGCTTTATTGCTCAAATAGAAGAAAGTTGGCTATGGCACAAAAGGTTATGTCATGTGAATTTTGATAACATGATAAAAATAAGCAAATTCAAGAAGGTTAGAGGCATTCCTACTTTGAAGAAACCTGACACTGGTCTATGTAAGAATTGTCAGATTGGCAAAATGAGTAAAACTAGTTTCAAGAGTAAGAACTATCAGTCTAAAGAAATTTTGGAAATTGTGCATACTGATTTATGTGGACCTATTGGAATACAAAGCTATACTGGAGATAAATTCTTTATTCTTTTCGTTGATGATTATTCTAGAATGATGACTGTTATGTATTTAAGAGAAAAATCAGAAGCATTTGAAAAGTTCAAATGGTACTTAGCAAGAGTAGAAAAGGAAACAGGGAAAAGATTGAAATGCTTAAGATCAGACAGAGGTGGTGAATTCATCTCCCATGATTTTAACAACTTCTGCATTGAAAGAGGAATCAAAAGACAGGTATCAGCTCCTAGAACTCCTGAGCAGAATGGAATAGCAGAAAGAAGAAACAGATCTATTATGGATTGTGCAAGGACTCTAATGATAGAAAAGAACATCGCTATAAAGTACTGGAAGGAAGCTATCAGCACTGCAGTTCATACCTTGAACCGAGTACAATTGAAGAAAGACACATTCAAAACTCCTTATGAATTATGGTATGGCTATAAACCCAATGTAAGTTACATGAAAATATTTGGTAGCAAGTGTTATATCTTAAAAGAATCCAGAAGAAATAAATTTGATGTGAAAAGTGATGAAGGAATATTCCTAGGATATTCTAGCAAAAGCAAGGCATACAAATGTCTGAACTTATCTACTCACAAAGTCATAGAAAGTATACATGTAAAATTTGATGAGTTTGCAGAAAAGACTGAGGAAGAAAGCAAAAGGGAACCTGAGAACTACAAAAGATTCGTTTACATTGAACTTGAAACATTGGCAGACACAACTATCAGTAAGGAAACTATATCTACCGAGCTGAGCACAATTACCGAGTCACAAACCGAGTCACAGGAAGAAGTTCAAACCAAGTCACAGGAAGAAATTTAGACCGAGTCTCAGCTTGAAGTTACCGAGCAAATATCTACCGAGCCCGAGCAACCTGAAGAAGAGATCCTAGAAGACAACAGCATGAATCATTCAAAAGGCAAGGAACCTATACTAGCCAAATATGTCAGAAGACATCATACACCAGATCAAATCATTGGAAACAAATCAGATGGTACTATGACAAGAAGCAAGCTAAAAGGTACATGTCTGCTTACTGATTTTGAACCTAGAAATATCAAAGATGCATTGGAAAATGAAATTTGGATTGAAGCAATGAATGAAGAATTAGAACAAATACAAAAGAACAAAACTTGGACTCTTGTACCTAGACCTAAAGATAAGAATGTAATTGGAACAAAATGGGTATTCAGGAATAAGCTGAATGAAGATGGTCAAGTATCTAGAAACAAAGCTAGACTGGTATGTAAAGGTTATTCTCAAGAAGAAAGTATAGATTATGGAGAAACTTTTGCTCCTGTTGCAAGATTAGAAGGTGTAAGAACTCTACTTGCTTATGCAGCACACAAAGGATTTAAGGTATATCAGATGGATATAAAATCTGCATTTCTCAATGGAATTCTTGATGAAGAAGTCTACATTGAACAACCTGAAGATTTTGTTGATCCAGATAAAAGAAACATGGTCTGCAGGTTACACAAAGCATTGTATGGTTTAAAACAAGCTCCTAGAGCATGGTATGAAAGACTCCATAACTATTTGATTCAGATTAATTTCAAAAGAGCTAATGATAACAACAATCTGTATATTAAAGAAGGACCGGATGACAAAATTGTATTGGCAGAAATATTTGTGGATGATACTATATTTACAGGGAATGAGGATTAGTGCAAAGAATTTTCAGAGCAAATGAATAAAGAATTTGAAATGTCTATGTTTGGTTTAATAAAATTCTTTGTTGGTCTTCAAATTTAGCAAAGCAAGAATGGTATATACATTACTCAATCTAAATACATTAAGGAGATACTTAAGAAGTTTGGTATGGAAGATTCAAAACCAGTTGGTACACCCATGTGTACTGGACTGAAACTTACCAAAAATGATGATTCAAAAGAAGTTGATCAGACCCTATACCGATCTATGATTGGAAAATTGCAGTATGTAGTACATACAGGACCTGATATTGCCTTAGCAGTCGGTATAGTAGCTAGATTCTCAGCAAAACCTAAGGAAAATCACATGATGGCAATCAAAAGAATCTTAAGATACTTAAGAGGAACTGAAGAATATGGTTTGTGGTATAAATTTGGAGGCAATCTAGACTTGAAAGTGTTTACTGATGCTGATTGGGCAAGAAACATTGATGACAGAAAAAGCACAAGTGGTGGAGCATTTTTTCTTGGAAAGAGACTGGTATCCTGGACTAGTAAAAAGCAGAATTGCACATCTCAATCCACAACTGAAGCAGAATATGTTGCTGCTGCAGTAAACTGTTTAAATATTGTTTGGTTTAAACAGCTATTAGAAGGTATGAAGGTTGAAATCAAAGAACCAGTTGTTATATTTTGTGACAATACCAGTGCAATAAACATTTCAAAGAATCTAGTGATGCATTCCAAAACCAAACACATTGCTATTAAATATCACTTTGTCAGAGAATTGGTGCAGAACAAGGAAATTAGATTAGAATATATTCATACAAAAGAACAGATTGCAGACATTTTTACCAAACCATTACCTAAGGATGCATTTGTGTATCTAAGAGGTAAGTTAGGGGTCATTCCCCTATCCGAGGCTCACTAAATACAGTTTTAGTGATGCATCAACCAGAACATGATTGAAAATCAACTTGTTGATGCAGCATATTAAAGGAATCACTGCATATGAATCAGTACTTGAGGTACATTAATTTTCACCGGTAATATGTGAATTGTCTTTGGCATGTGTTGTCAAAGAGGGAGTGTTTGCTATGTCTTTGCTATTATTTCAAGAAATTTTCAATAGTCAGAAGGAAGAATTTTCAGGATATAGGAAGTTTGCTGACAGAGGGAGATTTGAATCTGAACCGAGCTAACTCTTTCAAATTTCTTATGCTATGACATATTGTGTTGCCATCAATGCCAAAGAGGGAGATTGTTGGAAACAATTGTCTGAAGGAAATTGCTACTCAATTATGTATTGTCTTTGATGTCACACAATGTCATAGTCCGCAGCAATCAGTTACTACCGAGCTCAGTCGGTCTGCCAGACAGGAATATTAGTGCTTACCGAGTCCACTTGGTTATCAAAGAAAATCAGTGTCTACTGAGTTCACTCGGTTACCAAAGGAAATTTTAGTATTTACCGAGTTCAGTCGGTCATCGAAGAAAAGTTAGTGTTTACCGAGTTCAGTCGGTCATCGAATAAAGGTTAGTGTTTACTGAGTTCAGTTGGTTATCGAAGGTAAAGGATTGTCGGTGTTTACCGAGTTGCCTCGGTCTCCGAAAGATTATAGAAAGTTATGGTCACTGAGCACTGTCGGCCCTTGAAGGATTTTTGCAAATAGAGTTTGCTTAATTCAGCCGACTGTTATACTAAATAATGTCGATTTGATAAATCTAAAATCATATAAATAAAAGGTCAAATGTGAAAAATGAATAAGGAATACAGCAGAAGATTTATAGAAGAAAAGCAGGAAAGGTGTATGCGAATTTGTGAAGGATGTTCAGATATCCTTAAGGTGCAGCAGAGATTTATTCGATCAGAAAGGATCAGACTTATGCAGAACAGAGATCTGTAATCAGCAAGACAGTTGCATTATTATACAGGTCATTTTTCATTGTTACCTTCTTATCATTGTAACAGTGAATTCTAAATCTCTTAACCGAGTTGGTTTAACAACTATATTGTAAATCCTCTAACAAGGTGACAATTCCATTGAATTGTTTTCAAGACCTCTTACCAGGCCACTCCTAGCAGGGTGTTTTAAATCCTCTAACAAGGTCACACCTAACAGTGTGTTTTGTAACCTTTTACCGGGTTGGCTTCTAACCAGGCATCACTTCAGAAAAGTGAAAATCAGTATCTAGATACATTGGTGGTTTTTCCCATATTGGGTTTCCACGTTAAATCTTGTGTCTCTTGTGTTCTTAATTGCTTTCTCAATCATATACATGTGCTGATAAATATCTAAAGATAATATTGCTAATACTTTCTGCATCTTCAAAGTTACTGCAATCTATTTACCGAGTGCTAAAACAGATAACATTGTTAAGATATCCTAAGGGATCTGGAAAGAATTAATTGGGAAGTGTTTTTATGGTTGACTGATTCACCCCCCCTCTCAGTCACTTCATCCATATTCCATCAACTACCTCACTAAATATTTAGTAGCAACTTGCGAAAGGTTTTGTAATGTGTTACCAATGATTCGGTATATACTTCAAGCATGAGACATGAAAACATTGATTGAAATATTTGAGAGTCCTAGTTGCTGTATAGTTGTAAAAGAATAAAAAAACATGTGTATGCTTAAAACTTGGTGCGTCTATTTAGCAAAGGAAACACATTTAACTGATATAGCAAGGAAAGTATTTTTATCTTGCCATTGACTCAAGGTAAATTTTAACCACATGCAAGATGAAAATATTGAGTTGTAAAATAAATGAAAAGCACATGTATATTCAAAACCATGTGTCATCATAAAAAGAGAACATGTTACGAAGATTGTAACAGACACGTTCATGAAAAGTTTGTTAAAAAACATGTGTAACAAGAGTAATGTCAAATTTTTAGCTTTTGTACCTTAAAGATTTTATTGGCATAAAAGTGTGATTATCTTTAACAACCTTAATAAATATTCACTAGCAACTTGAAAAATGTTTTGTAATGTATTACCACTTGTTTGGTAGATAGTTTTATGATGGGACATGAAAACATTGATTGAAATCTTTGAGAGACCCGACTGCAATACAATTATAAAAGAAGGGCAAAAGACATGTATGCTTAAAACTATGTGTCAATTTAGCAAGGGAATAACTCAAATAACAAGGAAAACATTTTTATCTTACAACTGACTTGGTAAACTATATCCAAATAAAAGATGAAAGTTTTTTTTTGTAAAATAACTGCAAAGCACATGTATATTCGAAAGCATGCATGTCATCATAGAAAGAGAACATGTTACAAATATTGTAACAAAAATGTTCATGAGAATTTATTGAGAAAACAAGTAAATCAAGAGTAATGTAAAATGTTTAGCTTGTGTACCTTAAAATTCTTATTGGAAAAATATTGTGATTGTCTTCAACACATTATTGTCTTCTAAGGAAAAAAAGCGATGCGTGAGAACCTGCAGTGTAAACAAATAAGGAGCTTAAAAATGAACATGAATTTAGTATTGGGACTGAGACATTAAGAATCTTGCAAAAGGTTTTCCAATATCTTACTAATGCCTCAGTATATCATACTTGCATGTGACATGAAAACATTCAATTAATTTTTTTCAAAATTTCAATATTTTGGTTTTATTTTATGCAGGGGCATTGAATGATCTTGTAAGGATCTACCATTGGTGGGCAAAGACTAGGGGAAGTAGGGAAGGAATCCTAATAGTCGCTAAAGGATACTAAGGTCAGTGAGGGACATTGAGATGACTGTCTTGGGAGATTGGTATGTGACTATTCCAAAATCAGAGTTGGGATAGTGAGTTAAGGTTTGTGTTTTGTTGGAGTACTGAACGAAGGGTGCTTGTGTGGGTGTAATCCATGTTAAAAGGTGTTGGGAAAGATAAGACCAAGTGGAATCCAATCTAAGACTTGGGGTTGGATATGATAGATGTTGAAGAGAGATAATTGGTGAGGACAATCACAAGTATTAAGACAGTGACAAAATGATGTCATGAAGATTTGGAATCAAGTATGAAGAGCGTGTGTAGAATCAATGGTCATGGAGTTGGTTGAGTTTAGGCCAGGAGAATAAGCCTAAGGGTTGGTGATCCTAGAGTGAGCGAGATCTCGTGAATTGTGTGTACCTAGGAACGAGTACTAATCCATGTGGAATAGGACTATTAGGTGTGTTTGACCATTGAATCTACATTGGTTTAGTTTGAGCTTCACTTGGTTTCAATAATAGTTTAATATTCTCTACTTAACAAGGCCAACCACATGAAGGTGGAAGCTCATTTAGCCCCACCGCCCCTAACATCACTCTAAATTCCCCATTAACAACAAACATTCATTCATTCATCCATTTATGAAATATAACATTCAATCATTATAATCACATAATATTCAGTAACACGGGACATTCATCAATAATTCATTAACACATCATTCATGAATATTTACTAGCACAAAATTTCATTCATTAAGACAACGTTCTTTCATTATAAAAAAAGGTTATCATTGTTTGCTTTTTAAAATAAAAATAGTCAATTTATGTTCGAAATTAACATCAAATAGATTATTGCTCAAGTATCCAATTTGAAATATTTTTCATTTGGCCTATTTACCTGTGTGTGAACCGATGCACCAGAGTGTTGGGTTTGGCAACATGAAGCTCAACATAAGTGTTCAACCATGACTTTATAGCCTTTCTTGAAGGCAATATTTTTGTCTTCTTCCGTGGGCGCTACATTAAAATCCGAGCCCTGCATTTTTGGCTTAATATCATCAATTCTGTAGGTATTGTGTTATTAAACAAAATTGTTTACAATTTATAAAAAAATTGATTCAAAATTTCATTTACTTCTACTTACAATTTGTGCTTGAAGATTCAGATAACCACCAGAGCCAAGTTTGTTGTGGCCATGCTTTTCTAATCTGGCCTTTATAGCCTTTGATCTGTCCTGCAGTCTATGAAAAGTTTGAAATATGTTAGATTATATAAATATAAAGATCACTAATTAGTGCATAATTACATTCTACTTAATACTATCACATACCTTCTATTGTCATTTGGTGGTGTAATTCCTCTTTGACTTTGCGCTTTCTCCCTTGCATCCAAAATGAATTCCCTCTGTTGCTTCTCTAGAATCATGGGAGGATGCTCGTACTTTGGGTTGTTCACTAGATTCCTTCTGTATGTGTCCCTCACAGTCTTTAGATGTTTGCAAGCTCTCTGAAGAAATTTGGTGCTGTAAAAAATGTTACTTCCAAAGAGCTCCTCTAAAGATTTTATGAGATGATCTTTTAATTTTTTATCTTGCAAATTCCACCTTTTAAGAAAAAATAAAATTGTTACATACAAAAATTAACTGAAGTTGTGTACCTTGAATATAGTACAAGAAATGAAAGGGAAAATATTCTAGCAATGATATGAAATCAAAGCAGTGGGATATGGTTAGTTCACATATGATGTTCCACCTTGTACATATGGTGGGCCCGAATAGAGACAATGTCATCTCATTAAGCTTTTCATAAAAAAACACCATTCCCTGCAAAAACATTATGCGATCATCAATCCAAAATGAGTTATGAATAAGTAAATTAAAATTAGAATATAAATGATAATAATAATTTTAAAGTACCTAAAAGCTTAGGTAATTTTAAAGGAATCATATCTTTATCGGTCAACAACAATGACGTCTGCAATTTTCCCGTACTAGCAAGATGAATAGATCCAGGAAACGATGATGAATTATCACCAATACTAGTCTGATCTATATCTTGAGGAGGTGTATCTTCTACTACACAAAATTAATCCACTATGAAATGCACCCAAGGTTAAAGTACAAATCAAATCATAATTAACACATAACCGAATATAGAAAAACAAGGATCTACCAATTGTAGACGGTGCAAACATGGATGTTTGCATGCTCCTTGTTGTCGACATTGCAGTCAACAATGTCAGATTGTTGGTCCTCGTAGGAAAAGGTGTCTGCACTTGATGACCTGAATAATACATTGTTAGCAAAGACATTCTGAAATAATATAAGTATGATTATATAAAAATGTAATCTAAATTATATGGTTGAAGATACAACTGTTTTGGCTTATTATGTAAATCAATGTATGGAAAACTGATAGAAATCTCTCATGTACATAAAATGTAATCTATTTTATATGGTTGGAGATACAACTATTTTGGCTTATTATGTAAATCAATGTATGGAAAACTGATAGTAGGATGATGTCATAGGTGGTAGGATAGGTATTGAGACTTTCGTACTATTAAAATTCTGATTTAGATATGTAAACTTGATTTTTTTAATCTTTTTTGAAGATTAAAAAATAAGACAAAGAGAAAAATTTAGTGTCAAGAACAAAAAAAGATCACTACCTTAACAATAGAACTAAGGAAATTTCCTACATTGAACGATGCCAAACATTATGACAGGCTATTCCAAGTATAATGATAAATGTCAATAAGATTTCAAAATGTTTGTCATCAAGTCATTCATTAGAAGACCTCGATGAGATATAAGATGCTAAAATTCAAGGAGGAAACCCACTGTCATAAAGGAAAGGTGTAGAGATTCAAATCATGATGTATTAAGGGCCACATTCAAGAGCACAAATAGAAGGTATTTTTTCATTAGTAATAGAGAATTTGGGCAGATTCAAAGAGACCATGGATTTTAAAGCCAAGAACAACAGTGGCATTTGTTGTTGTACACATAGAGAAATGTGTTAACATCATATAAAAGAGTATAATCATACCAATGGAGCAGCGAAAACATTCCATAAAGCATCAAGACAATATAGAAAAATGAGTCATCAAATACATAAGGCATGAATCATGGTACACCGAAAACAAAATGTATATTGAAAGTTTTCTACTTGTCCAAGTAATTTTGTAAGGAATTGAGTGAGCTACACAGGAAATTAAAGTTATTTTCATTATTTTATTTTCAAGTCATGGCCTATACATGAACAAGGCTCAAGAATCTCAAGCATGGAACAAGTATGTCATTATCTCTCTAGTTGGGAAGACACTTGTAGTCATGGGTTTTGGGAAGGTTGGGTTAGAAGTTTCTTTACGTGCTAAAGGTATGGGGATGAATGTACACAAGTCGTTGATGTTGATTTGTTATATGTTCCAGCATTTAGTAGTTTTTTTGGATTTCTTAATGAAGTTCCTGAAGGACACATTAGTGTTTATTGGAGGGTGACACTCTATTCAAAATAATTACTTGCCCTGGCTTCCATTTGAAGATCTATTTTTTGACTGTTGTCGAAGTGGTGTGGGAGAGATAGAAATAGAACGTACTGCATTAGTTATAAAATGATCTTTTTAATATTTTAGAAAATAATACAATGAAAACTACATGCAGTATACAAATTTATAGAGAATAGATAATAACATGAATTACCTTAACAAAGATATGTCAATCATGTGTTTTCATCCTTGGCCCAAATTCACTTTTCTTTGATATGAGATTGTTTATGTTCGCAACAAATCCTATGGGAAATCAAATTTTGTGTATGACTTCTTTTATAGCATTGGTTTGCTACTCTAATAATAACCAATGAAGAGCACTTAAATATCAATCTGGTCTCCATTGTTATTTGATCGAATGACATTTTTCAATGCATGGTTGAAATCTTGAATGTCACAACAAATTTTGATAATTTTTTCTTTGTCATGCCTTCTATCCAATAATTTTCATAATGTCTCTGTTATATTCTTTTCAATATGCATAGTATCAAACAAATGCACGATTGGGAGGTGCTCGTAGTACAAAAACTTACTAAATTTTTTAGGATAACTTTTTAGTCCAATTGGAAGTTGGTCATTAATGCTTTGATGACCTTCACGAACATCAATTACATCATCAATAAATAAAATACAATATCAAAATATAAATTTCAAACAAAAACCATCAGATGGAATGACATTACCTTAATGATTTATTCCATTGTATTCCAACTTCCACATGCGAAGAGTCATTCTTCGTGGCTTTGATGTAGTCTCTTCTTTCCCATTGAAAATATGTTTTTCAGTAACTTGATACTTATGATTTTTGTAGAGAAAGTGTCTATACTCATCGAACAATTGCTTTCCTAAACTTTTTGAATGACGAGATTTCATCTTTAGACCACAAAATGGACATGCAAATTTTCCCTTTCTCTAAAGACCTACAACATCGTGTATAATTGGATTAAATATATTAAATTTGATAATTATATCATGCACAAATTTAAACATAGAACAAAAATGTGTTAGCACTATAACATACAAAAAAATGAGTTAACAATATAACATACCACAAAAATGTGTTAGCCCAGGGGCATCATGTATTGTCCATACAAGCATTGCATGGAATTGAAATTGTCTTTGTCCTACCAGTTTAGAGATGTCATACATAGTGACCCCATTCCATAACTCCAACAACTCGTCGATAAAGGGGTTCAATATATACATTCATATCTTTAACTTGGTACTTACTTAATTGAATGAACAAAAACATTACATAATTATTATGACTATTTTGATACGGTATTTTGATGAAGGGTGCTCCCCTTAATACCACAAACACATAACAGAAATAGAGAAACAACAACAATAATATGCAAGAACAGAAAATTGGCTTCTTATTATCTCCACAAATGTGGAATTACAAACTTTCAGAATTACAATATGCAAAGCCACATGGGCATTCCCTTACAATATTCTGTAGCAGAAAGCCTCGAATCAATATGATGAAGGGTGCTCCCCTTAATACCACAAACACATAACAGAAATAGAGAAATAACAACAATATGCAAGAACATAAAATTGGCTTCTTATTATCTCCACAAATGTGGAATTACAAACTTTCAGAATTACAATATGCAAAGCCACATGGGCATTCCCTTACAATATTCTGTAGGACAAAGCCTCGAGCTATTACCCAGATCTACTACCCAGAACTATTCTGAACTGCCTAAGATAATAGTACAGCCTTCCTTATATAGGCAATTTTTCACCGCCTGGGAAGGTTCCAGAATTTTTTTTAGCTAATAAGGCCGACCAAACTTAGAATTATTTTATTTTACATTTTACTACATCATAGTCGGCTCAAGATAACCTTTGAAACTTGAACAAAAATTTTGAAGAAAATTATTTTTCGCCATTTCGGGTGGCCCAACTTCCGAAGACCATAAGTCATCACCCGTTGACCCGCTCGGCTATTATAACCCCATTTCGGAAACGCCACGAAGCGCTCTACAGGCTTGACCCCTGCAAGTGCCCATCACCCAAATTTTCAACCTCATCCGAGGCCTCTAAAGCCTTCAAAACCGAGTTCAAAGTTTCTGTACCCTGCTGCCAATACCGAAAATCTTCAATATCTTCCAATATACACTTGATCTGGCAATGAAACTTTACTGGCAGACTTATATGACCAAAATGAACCTCCAAGAAAGAAATTAGATCACTCTGAGCACATACAAAAATTACCAAAAATAGTAACTTTCCATAAATAGCAGCTCTGCACAAAATAACCCTTAATGAATAAAAAAAATAGAAATATTTTTGGGTGATGCAAGATTGCTCTTACACCCAGGATGCTCCTGCATCAGACACCCAGGGTAATTTGAGAAGTGACCCTGTCACGACTCAGGTGTGCAGAGGAAAACTAAGACGGCTAACCTCCTCCTTTGTCAACCATGATGAATTTTCAACAGGTCATCCTTTCCACTTGACCAGATATTCTTCATATGTCCTGTTCCTTGTGCTTCTACCAACACGACTGTCCAGTATATCTTCGATCTCCTTAGTGTCTGAACTAGTTACTGGAATACTCCACTGTGCTATTGTGATCTCATCTTCAACACCTCCTTCATGATACTCTGTCAGATCTGAAATGTTAAACACTGGTGAAATATTCAGCCCATTAGGCAATTCTACCTCATATGCATTTCCTGAATCATGCTTCTTCAGTATCTTACATGGTCCAAACTTCTTCATTTTCAACTTGTTATATGTACCAACCGGAAACCGCTCCTTCCGCAAATGAACCATGACTTCATCACCACCTTGAAATTTTTTATACCTCCTTTTCTCATCTGCCTTAGCCTTATACTGTGCATTCATCTTGACAATATGCTTCCTCACCTCTTCATGGATGTTCTTCAAGTGTTCTGCAAAATCCTCAGCTTCAGCACTACTTATTTCTCCTTTATCTATCTTCCTCAATTCAGATGCATTTCTTGGACTACTTCCATATACAATCTGGAATGGTGATTTACCAGTGCTCCTGTTGACAGAATTATTGTATGCAAATTCTGCCTGTGGTAAAATCAAATCCCATCCTGTTGGCTTATCTCCAACCAAACATCTCAGGAAATTTCTCAAACTCCTATTCACCACCTCTGTCTGTCCATCAGTCTGTGGATGATGTGATGAACTGAACTTCAAATCTGTCTTCAACTTCTTCCACAATGTACGCCAAAAATATCCAACAAACTTAGTATCTCGATCTGAAACTATGGTCTTTGGCAAACCATGTAGTCTCACCACTTCTCTGAAAAACAATCCTGCTACATGAACAGCATCATTAGTCTTCTTGCAGGGAATGAAATGTGCCATCTTTGAAAATATGTCAACCATCACAAAAATTGAATCATGTCCCCGCTGATTCCTCGGTAAACCAAGAACAAAGTCCATGCTGATATCCTCCCAAGGCTTCTCTGGTACGGGTAATGGCTGATACAACCCTGTATTCTGCTTCACTCCTTTCGCCATCTGACATACTCTACAACTCTGTACAAACTTCTTCACATCTTGCTGCAACTGTGGCCAATAATAATTCTCACTAACCAGACCAAGGGTTTTATCACGACCAAAATGTCTAGCCAATCCTCCGCTATGCTTCTCCTTGATGAGATTCTCCCTCATAGAACTTCGTGGAATGCACAACTGATTCCTTCTGAATAACATATCATCCTGGATGATGAAATCCAACCATTTTGTCCTGTCTAGAGTAACAGGTTCTGCACAAGCTTTCCAAGCTTCACCAAAATCAGGATCCTCTGGATATAAATTCTTGAGTTCCTTGAACCCAACCACTTCAATCTACATTTCTGTCAGCAATAGTTGCCTTCTGCTAAGAGCATCTGCAACCCTATTAGACTTTCCACTCCCGTGTTTCAAAATAAATGTATAACTCTGCAAAAACTCAACCCATTTCAAATGTCTTTGATTCAACTTTCCTTGACTATTCAAATATTGTAAAGCTTGATGATCAGTATACAAAACAAACTCTTTAGGAAGCAGATAATGTCTCCACTCCTTTAATGCCTGAACTATAGCATAAAATTCCTGATCATAAATAGAATATTTCCTCTTGGCATCATTTAACTTCTCATTGAAATAAGCAATAGGTTTACCTTCTTGGCCCATAACAGCTCCTATTGCAGTGCCACTAGCATCACAATCTACTTGAAACACCTTATTGAAATCTGGAAGTGCTAAAACAAGTTGTTCGGTAACTTTTTGTTTCAATAATTGAAAACTCTTTTCTGCTCCTTTAGTCCACTTAAACTCTTTCTTATCCCCTCTCATTGTTTCAGTCAAGGGTCCACAAATACTGCTAAAATTTTTGATAAACTTTTTGTAAAAGCTAGCTAGACCGTGAAAAGATCTTACCTCAGTAGCACTCCTTGGAGTAGGCCATTCAAAGATAGCCTGTACCTTCTCTGGGTCCATTTTTAGACCTTCTGCTGAAACTACAAATCTCAAATACACTAACTCTTTCTTCACAAAACTACACTTTTTCAAATTAATCAACAATTTCTCTTTTCTCAACTTCTCAAATACCATACGAATATGCATCATATGCTCATCCAATGTCTTACTAAAGATCAAAATATCATCTAGGTAAACAATGACAAACTTACCCAGAAATTCTTTCAGAACCTCATTCATGAGCCGCATGAAAGTGCTCGGTGCATTAGTTAGCCCAAAAGGCATGACTAACCACTCATACAGTCTTTCCTTTGTCTTGAAGGTATTCTTCCATTCATCTCCTTCTCTGATCCGAATCTGATGATATCCACTTTTCAGATCTATCTTTGAGAAATACACAGCTCCACTCAAACAGTCCATAATATCATCCATTCGTGGCAATGGAAACTTGTACTTGATTGTGATCTTGTTTATTGCTCTGGAATCTGTACACATCCTCCACTCTCCATTCTTCTTTGGTGCTAATACCGCAGGTACAGCACAGGGACTCAGACTCTCTCGAATCAATCTTTTTTGTAACAACTCATATACTTGTCTGTTCAACTCCTCACTTTCTGCAGGTGTCATTCTGTGCACTGCCTTATTCGGTAAACTCGCTCCTGGGATCAAGTCCATCTGATGACTGATCTTCTTGACTGGTGGTAATCCATCAGGCATGTTATCGGATACAATATCCTGAAACTCATTCAACAAATTTGCAACTTCTACAGGAACATCTTCTACTTCCTCTTTACCAGCTTTTGGAATTAAAGCAAAACATACATGCTCATGCCTCATACCATCTAAGAATTTCCTTCCATCAACAAATGTTATTCTTGCATTACCACATACCTTTTCTTCGGTCTCCTTCAATGGCTTTAGCTTATGTCGCACTCCATCCTTTGTCAGGGAATAGGTATTCGCACGACCATCATGTACAGCACATCTGTCAAACTGCCACGGTCTACCCAATAACATATGACATGCATCCATAGAGATGATATCACATAGTACCTCATCTTGGTACCCGCCGATCTTGAACTTCACTAGTCATTGTTCATTGACCATGACCTTGTGGTCATCCTGTACCTAGGCAATCCGATATGGATGTGGGTGTTTGTGTCTCTTGAGCTTCAACTTTGTCACCATCTCTTCTGACACCAAATTGTCAGTGCTTCCACTATCAATAATCACATCACAACATTTACCTTCACACTTGCACCTGGTGTGAAACAGGCTCCTCCTTTGCTCAGGTTCATTCTCACCACTCAATAGGACTCTCCTGTTAATCAACGTTTCTCCTCTTTCAGCATCTTCAGAATTTGATGATCTGGCATCTTCATCTACATGTGCAACTCTGGCCTGGCCTTCATTTCTCCTGTCCGTTCTGCCTTGGCGCTGAGGACATTCAAATTCCCTATGACCTTCTTCTCCACAGTGAAAACATGTTCCACGGAAGCCTCCTCTTCCAGATCCTTGTCCTCTTCCTCTTCCTCTCTGATCTCTATTATTCTGATCCTGGAAGCGATTGAAATTATTTCCACGCTAATTCTGACTGCTACTAGCCTCATCTTTCTTTTTCAGATCTTCATTTCGGCCACCATATGACCGTCCACCAGATCGTCCACCGTGACCTCTTCCGTTTTGTCTGCTCTCGAACTTCTTGTTCAGCTTTTCCTTTACTTTTAGGGCAAATTGGTATGCCTCCTCAATACTGCTCATTCGAACCAGATTCAACTCCTCCTGAATGCTTGGCCTTAACCCATTAAGGTATCGGGCAACTTTCTCCTTATCAGCTTCTGCATGGCCTGTTCTGATGAGGAGTCGATAGAACTCCTCTGTATACTCCTGAACAGATCTTCCTGCTTGCTTCAAACTTTGCATTTTCTTTAGTAGATCAAGCTCATAATCAACAGGAATGAACTGTCGCTTCAATTTATCCACCATCCGATCCCATCTTGTGATTTTATCTTTCCCTCTTCTATTTCGCTCCAATTGAATTTCTTGCCACCAGATTTTTGCATGACCTTTCAGTCTGGCCTTCGCAAATTTGACCCTATCAGGATCCTCAACATCTTCATACTCAAAATATTCTTCACATTCATTGATCTAGTCGATCAATTCCTCTGGGTTAAAATTTCCAGAAAATGTAAGAACCTCAATCTTAGGTCTTTTCCCAATCTTGGAAATCGTCCGAAAAAGTCTTTCTTCCTCCTGGTTCACAATTTCAACTTCTCCTTCTTGATATTCTTCTTCGGCTTCATCCTCACTTTCGTCTCTGACATTAAGATTCATTCCTCTACGAATCTCTTCTTGCAATGCTCGCACTTATTTCTGCAACTCTCTAACCTCAGGTGTCACAACACCAGGTCTTCCGCCATGTTCTCTTCGTGGAGGCATTTTCACGATGCGCATTGAAACCCTAACCACGGTCCTGGTGCAAACTGCCTCACAGTCGGTGATCTCTTTACACACTCAGGAAATCCTGCTCTGATACCACTTGATGAAGGGTGCTCCCCTAAATACCACAAACACATAACAGAAATAGAGAAACAACAACAATATGCAAAAACAGAAAATTGGCTTCTTATTATCTCCACAAATGTGGAATTACAAACTTTCAGAATTATAATATGCAAAGCCACATGGGCATTCCCTTACAATATTCTGTAGGACAAAGCCTCGAGCTATTACCCAGATCTACTACCCAGAACTATTCTGAACTGCCTAAGATAATAGTACAGCCTTCCTTATATAGGCAATTTTCCATCGCCTGGGAAGGTTCCAGAATTTTTTTTTAGCCAATAAGGCCGACCAAACTTAGAATTATTTTATTTTACATTTTACTACATCATAGTCGGCTCAAGATAACCTTTGAAACCCGAACAAAAGTTTTGAAGAAAATTATTTTTCACCATTTTGGGTGGCCCAACTTTCGAAGACCATAAGTCATCACCCGTTGACCCGCTCGGCTATTATAACCCCATTTCGGAAATGCCACGAAGCGCTCTACAGGCTTGACCCCCGCAAGCGCCCGTCACCCAAATTTTCGACCTCATCCGAGGCCTCTAAAGCCTTCAAAACTGAGTTCAAAGTTTCTGTACCCTGCTGCCAATACTGAAAATCTTCAATATCTTCCACTATACACTTGATCTGGCAATGAAACTTTACTGGCAGACTTATATGACTAAAATGAACCTCCAAGAAAGAAATCAGATCATTCTGAGCACATACAAAAATTACCAAAATAGTAACTTTCCATAAATAGCAGCTCTGCACAAAATAGCCCTTAATGAATTAAAAAAATAGAAATATTTTTGGGTGATGCAAGATTGCTCTTACACCCAGGATGCTCCTGCATCACATTACCCAGATCTACTACCCAGAACTGCCCTAGACAACACTACGGGCCTTCTTTATATAGGCAATTTCCACCACCGAGAAGGTTCTAGAAATTTAGCCCTTAGGGCCGACCAAACTTAGAATTATTTTATTTTACAATTTATTACATCAAAGTCGGCTCAAAATGAGTTTTGAAACCCAAACAAAAATTTTGAAGAAAAATTATTTTTTGCCATTTCAGGTGGCCCGACTTCCGGAGACCATAAGTCATCACCAGTTGACCTGATTGACTATTATAACCCCATTTCAGAAATGCCACAAAGTAGTCTACAGGCTTAACTAGCGCAAAGCGCTTGTCACCCAATTTGTCGACCTCATCCGGGGCCTCTAAAGCCTTCAAAACTGAGTTCAAAGTTTCTGTACCCTATTGCCAATACCGAAAATCTTCAATATCTTCAAAACTACACCTGATCTAGCCATGAAACTTTGCTGGCAGGCTGATATGACTGAGATGAACCTCCACATGTGAAATTAGAACATTCTGAGATCGTAAGACCAACTTACTAAAATTAGCAAGTTTCCATAAATAGCAACTTTGCACAAGATAGCCCTTATTGAATACAAAAATAAAAATATTTTTGGGTGATGCAAGATTGCCCTTACACCCAGGATGCTCCTGCATCAGACACCCGGGGTATTTTGAGAAGTGACCCTGTCACGACTCAGGTGTGCACAGAAAAACTAAGACGGTTAACCTCCTCCTTTGTTAGCCATGATGAATCTTCTACAGGTCGTCCTTTCCATTTGACCAAATACTCTTCATATGTCCTGTTCCTTGTGCTTCTGCCAACACGACTGTCCAGTATGTCTTCAATCTCCTTGATATATGAATTGGTTTCTGGAATACTCCACTGTGCTACTGCAACCTCATCTTCAACACCTCCTTCATGATACTCTATCAAATCTGAAATGTTAAACACTAGTGAAATATTCAGCTCACTAGGCAATTCTACATCATATGCATTTCTTGAATCATGCTTCTTCAATATCTTACATGGTCCAAACTTCTTCATTTTCAGCTTGTTATATGTACCAACCGAAAATCGCTCCTTCCGCAAATGAACCATGACTTCATCTCCAACCTAAAATTCATTATGCCTTTTTTTCTCATCTGCCTTAGCCTTATACTGCGCATTCATCTTGGTAATATGCTTCCTCACCTCCTCATGGATGTTCTTCAAGTGTTCTGCAAAATCTCCAGCTTCAGCACTACTTATTTCTCCTTTATCTATCTTTCTCAATTCAGATGCATTTCTTGGACTACTTCCATATACAATCTGGAATGGTGATTTACCAGTGCTCCTATTGATAGAATTATTGTATGCAAATTCTGTCTGTGGTAAAATCAAATCCCATCTTGTTGGCTTATCTCCAACCAAACATCTCAGCAAATTTCCCAAACTTCTATTCACCACCTCTGTCTGTCCATCAGTCTATGGACGATGTGATGAACTGAATTTTAAATCTATCTTCAACTTCTTCCACAATGTATGCCAGAAATATCCAACAAACTTAGTGTCTCTATCTGAAACTATGGTCTTTGGCAAACCATGTAGTCTCACTACTTCTCTGAAAAACAATTCTGCTACATGAACAACATCATTAATATTTTTGCAGGGAATGAAATGTGCCATCTTCGAAAATCTGTCAACTACTATAAAAATTGAATCATGTCCCCGCTGAGTCTTCGGTAAACCAAGAACAAAGTCCATACTGATATCCTCCCAAGGCTTCTTTGGTATAGGTAATGGCTGATACAACCCTGTATTCTGCTTCACTCCTTTTGCCATTTGACATACTCTGCAACTCTGTACAAACTTCTTCACATCTTGCTGCAATTATGGCCAATAATAATTCTCACCAACCAAAGCAAGGGTTTTATCATGACCAAAATGTCCAGCCAATCCTCCATTATGCTTCTCCTTGATGAGATTCTCCCTCATAGAACTTCGTGGAATGCACAACTGACTCCCTCTGAATAACATATCATCTTGGATGATAAAATCCAGCCATTTCATCCTGTCTAGAGTAACAGGTTCTGTACAAGCTTTCCAAGCTTCACCAAAATCAAGATCCTCTAGATATAAATTCTTGAGTTCCTTGAACCCAACCACTTCAATCTGCATCTTTGTCAGCAATAGTTGCCTTCTGCTAAGAGCATCTGCAACCCTGTTAGACTTTCCACTTCTATGTTTCAAAACAAATGTATAACTCTGCAAAAATTTAACCCATTTCAAATGCCTTTGATTCAACTTTCCTTGACTATTCAAATATTGCAAAGCTTGATGATCAGTATACAAAACAAACTCCTTAGGAAGTAGATAATGTCTCCACTTCTTTAATGCCTGAACTATAGCATAAAATTTCTGATCATAAACAGAATACTTCCTCTTCGCATCATTTAACTTCTCACTGAAATAAGCAATAGGTTTACCTTCTTGGCTCATAACAGCTCTTATTGCAGTACCACTAGCATCACAATCTACTTAAAACACCTTATTAAAATCTGGAAGTGCTAAAACAGGTTGTTCTGTAACTTTTTATTTCAACAATTGAAAACTCTTTTCTACCCCATTAGTCCACTTAAACTCTTTTCTATCCCCTCTCATTGTTTCAGTCAAGGGTCCACAAATATTGCTAAAATTTCTGATAAACTTTTTGTAAAAGCTAGCCAAACCATGAAAAGATCTTACCTCAGTAGCACTCCTTGGAGTAGGCCATTCAAGGATAGCCTGTACCTTCTCTGGGTCCATTTTTAGACCTTCTGCTGAAATTACAAATCTCAAATACACTAACTCTTTCTTCACAAAACTGCACTTCAAATTAATCAACAATTTCTCATCTCTCAACTTCTCAAACACCATACGAATATGCATCATATGCTCCTCCAATATCTTTCTAAAAATTAAAATATCATCTAGGTAAACAATGACAAACTTACCCAGAAATTCTTTCAGAACCTCGTTCATGAGCCGCATGAAAGTGCTCGGTGCATTGGTTAGCCCAAAATGCATGACTAACCACTCATACAGTCCTTCCTTTGTCTTGAAGGCAGTCTTCCATTCATCTCCTTCTCTGATCCGAATCTGGTGATATCCACTCTTTAGATCTATCTTTGAGAAATACACAGCCCCACTCAAATAATCCATAATATCATCCATTTGTGGCAATGGAAACCTATACTTGATTGTGATCTTATTTATTGCTCTGGAATCTGTACACATCCTCCACTCTCCATTCTTCTTTGGTGCTAATACCATTGGTACAGCACAGGGACTCAGAATCTCTCGAATCAAATCCATCTGATGATTGATCTTCCTTACTGGTGGTAATCCATCAGGTACATTATCAGATACAATATCCTGAAACTCATTCAACAAATCTGCAACCTCTACAGGTACATCTTCTACTTCTTCTTTACCAACTTTTAGAATTAAAGCAAAACACACATGCTCATGCCTCATACCATCTAAGAATTTTCTTCCATTAACAAATGTTATTCTTACATTACCACATACCTTTTCTTCGGTCTCCTTCAATGGCTTTAGCTTATGTTGCACTCCATCCTTTGTCAGGGAATAGGTATTTGTACGACCATCGTATACAGCACATCTGTCAAACTGCCACGGTCTACCCAACAACATATGACATGCATCCATAGAGATGATATCACATAGTACCTCATCTTGGTATCCGCCGATCTTGAACTTTACCAGACACTGTTCACTGACCATGACCTTATGGTCATCCTGCACCCAGGCAATCTGATATGGATGTGGGTGTTTTTGTTTCTTGAGCTTCAACTTTGTCAGCATCTCTTCTGACACCAAATTGTTAGTGCTTCCACTATCGATAATCACATCACAATATTTACCCTCACACTTGCATCTAGTGCGAAACAGGCTCCTCTTTTGTTCAGGTTCATTCTCACCACTCAGCAAGACTCTTCTATTAATTAGCGTTTCTCCTCTTTCAGCATCTTCAGAATTTGATGATCTAGCATCTTCATCTACATGTGCAACTTTGGCCTAGCCTTCATTTATCCTATTTGTTCTGCCTTGGCACTGAGGACATTCGAATGCCCTATAACCTTCTTCTCCACAGTGAAAACATGTTCCACGGAAGCCTCCTCTTCTAAATCCTTATCCTCTTCCTCTTCCTCTTTGATCTCTATTATTCTGATCTTGGAAACGATTGGAATTGTTTCCTCTCTGATTCTGGTTGCTACTGGCCTCATCCTTCTTTTTCGAATCTTCATTTCAGCCACCATATGACCGTCCACCAGATCTTCCACCATGACCTCTTCCATTTTGTCTTCTCTCAAACTTCTTGTTCAGCTTTTCCTCTACTTTTAGGGAAAACTGGTATGCCTTCTCAATACTGTTCATTTGAACCAGATTCAACTCTTCCTAAATGCTTGGCCTTAACCCATTAAGGTATCGGGCAACTTTCTCTTTATCAGCTTCTACATGACCTGTTCTAATGAGGAGTCAATAGAACTCTTCTGTATACTCTTGAACAGATCTTCCTGCTTGCTTCAAACTTTGCATTTTCTTTAATAAGTCAAGCTCATAACCAACAGGAATGAATTGTCGCTTCAATTTATCCACCATCCGATTCCATCTTGTGATTTTATCTTTCCCTCTTCTGTTTCACTCTAATTGAATTTCTTGCCACCAAATCTTCACATGACCTTTCAGTCTGGCCTTCGCAAATTTGATCCTATCAGGATCCTCAACATCTTCATACTCAAAATATTCCTCACATTCATTGATCCAGTCAATCAATTCTTCTGGGTTAAGATTTTCAGAAAATGTAGGAACTTCAATCTTAGGTCTTTTCCCAATCTTGGAAATCGCCCGAAAAAGTCTTTCTTCCTCCTGATTCACAACTTCAGCTTCTCCTTCTTGATATTCTTCTTCGACTTCATCCTCGCTTTCGTCTCTGACATTAAGATTCATTCCTCCGTGAATCTCTTCTTGCAATGCTCGTACTTGTCTCTGTAGTTCTCTAACCTCAGGTGTCACAGCACCAGCTCTTCTGCCACGTTCTCTTCGTGGAGGTATTTTTGCGATGCGTGCTGAAACCCTAACCATGGTCCTGGTGCAAACTGCCTCACAGTCGGTGATCTATTTACACACTCAAGAACTCCTGCTCTGATACCACTTGATGAAGGATGCTGCCTTTAATATCACAAACACATAACAAAAATAGAGAAACAACAACAATAATATGCAAGAACAGAAAATTGGCTTCTTATTATCTCCACAAATGTGGAATTATAAACTTTCAGAATTACAATATGCAAAGCCACATGGGCATTCCCTTACAATATTCTGTAGTAGAAAGTCTCGAATCAATACCCAGATCTACTACCCAGAATTGCCCTAGACAACACTACGGGCCTTCTTTATATAGGCAATTTCCACCGCCGAGAAGGTTCTAGAAATTTAGCCCTTAGGGCCGACCAAACTTAGAATTATTTTATTTTACAATTTATTACATCAAAGTCGGCTCAAAATGAGTTTTGAAACCCAAACAAAAATTTTGAAGAAAAATTATTTTCCGCCATTTCAGGTGGCCCGACTTTCGGAGACCATAAGTCATCACCAGTTGACCCGATTGACTATTATAACCCCATTTTGAAAATGTCACGAAGCGCTCTACAGGCTTGAATAGCGCAAAGCGCTTGTCACCCATTTTTCGACCTCATCTGGGGCCTCTAAAGCCTTCAAAACTGAGTTCGAAGTTTCTGTACCCTGCTGCCAATACCGAAAATCTTCAATATGTTCAAAACTACACCTGATCTAGCCATGAAACTTTGCTGGCAGGCTGATATGACTGAGATGAACCTCCACATGTGAAATTAGAACATTTTGAAATCGTAAGACCAACTTACTAAAATTAGCAAGTTTCCATAAATAGCAACTCTGCACAAGATAGCCCTTATTGAATACAAAAATAAAAATATTTTTGGGTGATGCAAGATTGCCCTTACACCCAGGATGCTCCTGCATCATATTTATAAATAAATTTAGATGACTATTAAATGAAAAAATACTTGAAATAATCATTGCCAACATTATGTGCTCCCTCTTTATAGACATCCAAGGAGGAATGTTATTGTTGATAACAAAAATAGGTCACACCGAGCAAATAGATCTCAATTCTCCAAATGGATTAACACCGTCCGCTGTCAATGAAAGCTTGAGATTACAAGGTTCTTTAAAGTGTGGCCAAGTTTCCTCTATGTCCTTGAATGCAGAACCATCCGCAAGCATTCACATAATGTCATCTCAACTTCTATTGCGTGCATGGTAATCCATAAATTGTGCCAAGGTAGTGCATCTGAATAATCGTTGCAGACGTGAAATAATGAGAGAATACAGAAGAACCTTGCGATACACCTTTTTGTTATTTAATCTGATCGATATCTACTAATATGACAATCAGGGCATTATGTTGTAAATTTATGTTGTTTACGATATATAATATGATCATTGGTACATGCATGCATTGTTTGATACTCCATTCCAATATCTTTCATAGTGACAGATAATTCTCGGTACGAGCAAGGTAGAATGTTTGATGGTGGTAACAAACACTCACCTATCAACCTACGACAAAAAATATCATTTGTTAATATAAAGAATATTAATAGTACATGATTCACCTTTTGTTAACTATAAGAAAATTACGACTAAAATAGATGAAAAAAGATGACACATATGACATACCTTAACATACGTGAGATTGCTACATTGGATAAACCATTGATAACCGTAAAGTTCACCAACAAAAAGACAATGGAGAGAAGAGTTGTTTGGGAGCCTTTGTATAGGGGCTCGTATGCCTTCTCAAGTATAGGTAAAATAAGGTCAACTTCATCATCATCATGATCTTCAATCGTGTTCTTTGGCACATGATCAACTGCGACAATACCATCATCTTCAATTGTGTTCTTTGTCGTAGGATCATCTTTTTCCATGGGATCATTATCTTCTCCTTCAATATTCACACCTCCATGTGTTGTGGTTTTTGTCATCTAAAATTGTTCCAGTTATCTCTATGTGTGACACCTGTTCTGTTGAGAACAAATTTGGATTACGATGTCCTTTCAAATCTGGATTACGACGTCCTTTCAATATGTGCAACTTTTATCCTACTTTGTAATGAATTCTCTAAATGTTTTTGAATATGATGGTGCCATCTTGATGGGTTAGATTTTGTCAGTTTAATCATTTACCCATATCGGCTGTAGACATTTTTTCTTTTAGACTGGGTGGTCGATTAGTGAGATACCGTGTGCTGAAAAATGCCACCTCCACAGAGGATACTCTATGAAGTATGTCGTATGTTGAGCATCATATCATCGCCTCCATCAAGAAATTGATTAAGTATGAAAAATTCTACTTCCCTGTCGATAGGAACAAACACTTGGCTATTTTTCTGTAGGAGTGCATGTCTGGTGTGTGGCGTGTGGATGCTTTGATGCCATGTAACCGGTGTCTAAATTGAGGTATGTTAAAAAGTATGCTTAGTAAATTATAAAGGATGGAATATGGTGGTTGAATGATGTTGTGCGCAGTCTTCAAAAGAGTTTTAGGTAGACTCGGTTAATAGTTTTTTTAAAAAAGAAGACACATGTTCAAAAAAGTCTAGCGCACAGACATATAGTCATTTTTCAATAATGATAGAATGCGTCAAGAATGGAGTGCTGATTTATTCCTACGCAAGTGAATACATATATGTTGGGTGTTAAAAATAGAAACTTATGTTCCGTTCTTTAAAAAATGGATGCAGTCTGTGCGATTCTATCCTTGGTCCAATCATCATGTATGTGAAGACAATGATGCAGGCGCATCACGTAATTTTTTTTTACGAATGATAATAAATATGGTGCCATTTTTTTGTGTGTGTAACTGTTGGGTGAGTTCATGTTTTTCTTGCTAAAGTGGAGACATACAGGCTGTGAAAAAAGAATATAGAGTGTCTACCTTTAAAAAGATAAATGATTTTTGAATTTTTGAAAAAGAAACTAACTCGACTGTGAAGACACAAACTGTTATGAGTGAAGTTAAAAATACAAGTATGACAATATAAAATATTAGTGAGGATCGAGCTATGAGGTTATGAAAAAGAAGGAAACATGTGAGGATTGATAGTATGTTCTATGATGATAGATGCTACCAAGATTTGACACGGCGGGGATAACTATTAGTGTGAGTGATTAAAAAATGGTGTGGAAGTTACATGAGCAGTATGAAAATGTGGAGATTAAATTAGATTCATTCCAGATTGTTGGTTTCTTATGAAGGACTGAAGATTTCATTTTTGATGTGTTTAAATTTAAGGAAGCCCGCTACATGTTTGAGAGTCTTTACGCTTGTGTAAAGACAATGAACTATTTCTAGTTCTTTATGTCTGATATCTTCTTGTGAAAAGGTGGTAGCCTTTTTGGAAACAGGTTGTAGCCTGTTCGATAAACATGCATGAAGAGTGGTAGCTCTTGTGAAAAGGGTTATAGCCCATTTGATTAATGAAGTCATGGTTTTTTACCCAGCATGGGTTTTCCACATGAGAAAAATATCTGTGTCTAGTCTCCTTCCTTGAGTGTGCTTCTCAAATATGTTTTTTTTATTAAGTTTTTTAAAATACTGATTCACCCCCTCCCCCCCTTAGCATTTTTCATTTTTCAATTGGTATCAGAGTTGGTCACTCTCTTCCCTTGCTTAAAAGCTTGAGAGTTTGATTTTTGTGTCTATCATGAGTGCCTTAGAAGGTCTTGCTACGAATCATGCACCTCTTTTTGATGGGAACAACTATGCCTTTCGGAGTGTCCGCATGAAGACCTACATCATGTCCTTAGGCTGTGATGTCTATCTCAGTCTTGTCAATGGTTATACTATTCCTTCTAATCCCCCTACAGATGCTGATAGTAAAAAAGAATTTGAGAATAATGCCAAAGCTATGAATGCTATTTTGTGTGGTCTAACCAAATTTAAATTTGTAAAGGTCATGCATTGTACTACCGCAAAAGAAGTTTGGGATAAACTGCATAATGCTTATCATGGTGATGATAAAGTTAGAAAGGCAAAAGTTCAAACTCACCGAGCTATCTTTTAGAGTCTTCACATGAAGGAAGATGAAAACATTGCTACTTACTTTCTTCATGTTGATGAGGTTTTCAATGCTTTAAAAGGTCTGGGAGAAAACATTGAAGAGAAAACAGTGGTTCAGAAAATTCTTCATTCTCTTCCTATGAGGCTTGATGCTAAAGTTTCTGCTATTGAAGATATGTTAGATTTGGATACTCTGATAGTTGACAAATTGCATGGTATTTTGACTGCCTATGAGATGAGGACTACCGTTGAAGGGCCTTCCAAAAATGAATCTACCTTCAAGGTCTCTAAAAGGAGCAAAGACAAAGAAAACAATCACAGTGATAGCTTGGATGAAGACTCTAATGAAAAAATTGCATATCTTATTAGAAGGATGAAAAATGGTCTTAACAAAAGTAAAGGCAAATCTGGTTTGAAGTGCTTCAACTGTGGAAAATTTGGTCATTTTTCCTCAAAGTGTTTGTTTGATAAAGAACATGATATCCATGATGAAAAAGATTTCAAATCCAGGAAGACTAGGAGATTTGCCAAGAAAAATTAAAAATTTGAAAAAGGAAAAAAAATGTGATTTTCAAAAGATGGTGGCGATGATTCTTCAAGCAGCGAAAGTGATTCTCAAATAAATGAAGTTATGTTCATGGTTGTTGATGATTTGAGTTCTGAAGAAAATGATGAAGTGGATCTTGAACTTGAATTGATTGCAGCTCTAGCTGAGATTAAGAAACTGAAAAAGAAGAATCAAAGTCTTGTGGATCTTCTACAAGTTGAGAGTGTTGAAAAGTTAAAGATTGCAACATCTCTCAAAGAGGCTGAAACTCAACTTGTTGATTCTAAAATCTTGAATGAGGAAGCTAAAAAAGTTTGTGAGAATCTAGAAAATCAGATTCAGCTAAAAGAAGAAAATATTGCCAAGCTAAAAGCTGAAATTGTTACACTTAGAAACATGGGTAAAAATTATATGCTTTCCAGTGAAGAAGTATCTTTCAAGAGTGGTAATGTATCCTTGGATGATGTTATTGGTTCTCAAAGACCCACCAAAGACAAGAGAGGAGTTGGCATGCATCTTGAACAAAAATCTTCACCACAAGAAAGTAGTCAACCCGCATTTACCAAGGTAAACAAACTTTTTTTCTATGGCTACTATTTTTCATGCAACTGCTTTGGACATAGAGCTACAGATTGTAGAGATGCTCCCTTTAAGGATTATTTTCAGTTTGAAAGGAATGCCTTTAGGAAGTATAATCTAATATCTTATAGCTGTAACAAGTTTGGCCATACTTCAAGATTTTGCAACAACTATAGTGCAGATTTTTCCTACAATGTTGAACCAAAAAGAAGGACAAAGGTGACCAAAGTTTGGAGAAGAAAAATTCAAGAAACACCTCTAAAAGCTCTCATTGTTCTAACAACTCTTCTTACCAGCAGTGAGAAGGATATTTGGTATGTTGACAGTGGATGCTCCAGACATATGACATGTGATTTACGTAAGTTTCATACTCTCAAAAAAATGAAAGGTGGAAAAGTTAGATTTGGAGGTAGTTCTTCTGCCAAGGTTGCTGGCATAGGTTCTCTCTTGATTAATAATGACAAAACTATTTTTGAGAATGTTCTTTATGTCGAAGGATTAAAACATAATCTTCTAAGTGTAAGTCAACTGTGTGATCAAGGGTATGATCTTATCTTTAACTCAAATTCTTGCACTATCAAAAAGGGAAATGATGTCATAGCTAAAGAAACTAGAGCATCAAATAATATTTATATTCTTGATGACTCTAATGATGAGACTTGTTGTTTGAACAAGTTGGAGGATGCTTGGCTTTGCAACAAGTAGTTTGGGCATATAAATTTTGATAATCTCATCAAAGTCAGTAAAAAGGAAGGTATAAGAGATATGCCTAAGATAGAGAAATCAACTGATGTTGTTTGCAAGAATTGTCAAGAAAGAAAATAAATTAGAACTTCCTTAAAAAAAAAACATCACTTCAGCAGTAGGCCACTTGAGTTAGTTCACACGGATCTTTGTGGACCAACTAGGACAACACACCTTCAAGGTGAAAAATACTTTATGCTTCTTGTTGATGATTTTTCGCGCATGACTTGGATTACCTTTTTAAAAGAAAAATCAGAGGCTTTGGATAAGTTTAAGATTTTTAAGAACTTGGTTGAGAATGAGATGGATCTGAAAATTAAATGCTTGCATATTGATAATGGGGGAGAATTCACCTCAAATGAATTTATTAAGTTTTGTGAACAACATGGAATCAAGAAACAGGTTCCAGCCCCTAGAACACCACAACAAAATGGTGTTCTGGAAAGAAAAAATAAAACTATTCAAGACATGGCTCGTTGCTTGATGAATGAAAGAAAAGTAAAAGATGTCTTTTGGAGAGAGGCTATCCACACAATAGTCTACATTCAGAATAGAACTTTGTTGAGGCCCAAGCTCAACAAGACTCCATATGAACTATGGAAAGGTAAACCAACTACTGGTAAGTACTTTAAATTTTTTGGAAGTCCATGTTATATTAGGAGGGATGAAGATAATTTGGGCAAATTTGATTCTAGATTTGATGAAAAAAAAATTCTTGGCTACTCCTCTAAAAGTAAATCATTTAAATGTTGCAATAAGAGGCTGCATAAATTGATAGAAAGTGTTAATGTCAAAATTTATGAGGTTCCTAATGAGCTTGTTGAGCGTATGGATATGCTTGAAGAAGAAGAAACTCAAACCAACACTATTGTACCTTCTTCTTCTCGTCATATTCAAGTTGTAATAGCCAACAAAGATGGTGAAAATGACAAAGGAAAAACTCAATCTGCTCATGAAGATAAAGTCTCATCTCCTAATGATGTTGAAGACTCACATGTTAATTCCGGGTATGATTCTCAAGGTGATGCTTCTACCTTTAAAAATCTTTCAAAATTTGTTCAAAATAATCATCCTATTGATCAAGTTATAGCTGAAAGAAGAACTAGGCATGCTACAAAAAATGTTAATTATTTTGAGGATGATGATTTCTCACTCATTTCTATGTTTGAGCCTAAATGTTTTGAACAGGCAACGGTTGATGAGCATTGGGTTTTTGCTATGAAAGAAGAGTTAGAGAAAATTAAGAAAAGAAATACTTGGGAGCTTGTGCCAAGATCCATTAACAAAAATGTGATAGGTACTAAATGGATATTCTAGAATAAGGTAAATGAAGATGGTAAGATCATTAGAAACAAGGCTCGTTTAGTTTGCAAGGGATATTCTTAAACTGAAGGTGTTGATTTTAGTGAAACTTTTGCACTGATTTCAGGATTAGAAGCAATCATAATTTTTCTTTTCTTTGCCTCTAAAGGTTTTAAAATCTTTCAAATGGATGTCGAATCTGCCTTCTTAAATAGGGATTTGGTTAAAGAAATTTATGTTGAACAACCAGAAGGTCTTATTACTAACAATTTGGATTATGTTTGCAAGTTAAAGAAGGCTCTTTATGGACTCAAACAAGCTCCTAGAGCTTGGTATGACAGGCTGGATAATTACTTGCAGCAACAAGTCTTCAAAAATGGATATGTTGACAACAATTTGTATGTCAAAGAGGAAGGTAACAACATTCTCATTGTTGTGGTTTATGTTGATGATCTGATTTTTGGTAGCGACAATGTCAAAATGTCTAAGACATTTGCTGAATGTATGAAAGATAAATTCAAAATGTCTATGCTGGGTGAATTACCTTACTTTCTTAAGTTGCAAATTAATCAATCTTCTGAAGGTGTTTTCATTTCTCAAGCTAAGTATGTCAGAGAGTTACTTAAGAGATTCAAAATAGAAGATTACAATCTAGTTAGCACTCCTATGGAAACCAGATGTAAACTAAGGATGATGTATCTCCTTCTGTTGATCAAACTTTTTTATAGATCTATGGTTGGAAGTTTGTTGTTTGTTACAACCACTAGACCAGATATTATGCAGGCTTTTGGCTATGTTGCTAGATTTCAAGCATCTCCAAAGCAAACACATGTTCAAGTTGTTAAGATAATTTTTATGTATTTGAAAGGTACTGTTGATTTTGGTCTTTGATTTTCAAAGAGTTTTGATTTCTCTCTTACAGCCTATACAGATGAAGATTGGGGTGGCTTTGTGGATGATAAGAAAAGCACTAGTGGGTGTTCTTTCTTTTTGGGTGGATGTTTGGTCTCATGGCTTAGAAAAAAACAATCTTGCACTTCACTTTCACTGCTGAAGCTGAATATATTGTAGCAGTTTCATGTTGCACTCAGGTAATTTGGATGAAGAACACTTTATGTGATTAAAAGCTTGAGTTTATTGATCCCATTTGTATTTTTTGTGACAACACAAGCGCCATTGATATTTTGAGGAATTCAGTGATGCATTCCAACACCAAGCACATTCCAATTAAATATCATTATCTGGAGGAGCAAGTTGCTAACAAAACTGTCAAGATGAACTATGTTTGTTCAAAAGAACAAGTTGCTGATGTTTTTACTAAACCATGACCCCGAGATCACTTTGAGTATCTTCGAAGAAAACTTGGTGTCTTACTACCTCACTAAATTGGTCATTCATCAACTTGTATGCTTCATTGTTATATCTTTTGAGTTGTGATTGTTTTTCAGTGTCATGATCATTGATGTCAAAGGGGGAGTTGTTTCAGATGGTTCAATTTTTAGGGGGAGTTTCTTCAGATTTGCAATTTGTTCAGATTTGTTTCAGTTGGTTTAGGTTTTCCATCAATGACAAAAAAGGGGAGATTGTTGCAGTTTTTTTCATCTAAAATTATTCCGGTTATCTCTGTGTGACACCCATTTTGTTGAGAACAAATCTAGATTACGATGTCCTTTCAGTACGTGCAACTTTTATCCTACTTTGTAATGAATTCTCTAATGTTTTCAAATATGCTGGTGTCATCTTGATGGGCTAGATTTTGTCAGTTTATTCATTTACTTGCTCGATTGTAGATATTTTTTCTTTTAGACTGGGTGGTCGATTAGTGAGATGTCATGTGCTAAAAAATGCCACCTCCATAGAGGATACTCTATGAAGTATGTTTTATGTTGAGCCTCATATCATTGCCTCCATCAAGAAATCAATTAAGTATGAAAACATCTACTTCCCTGTCGATAGGAACATACACTTGGTTGTTGTTCTGCAAGAGCACATGTCTGGTGTGTGGTGCGTGGATGCTTTGATACCATGTAACTGGTGTCTAAAATGAGGTTTGTTAAAAATCACGCTTAGTAAATTATAACGTATGGAATATGGCGGTTGAATGATATTGTGCACAGTCTTCAAAAGAGTTTTAGGTAGACTCAGTTAACATTTTTTAAGAAAAAGAAGACGTGTGTTCAAAAAGGTCTAGTGCATAGACATATAGTCATTTTTCAATAATGACAGAATGTTTCAAGACTGGAGTGCTGATTTATTCTCATGCAAGTGAATACATACGTGTTGGGTGTTAAAAATAGGAACTTATGTTTCGTTCTTTAAAAAATGGATGCAGTCTGTGCGATTCTCTCCTTGGTCCAATCATCACATATATGAAGACAATGATGCAAGTGCATCAAGTAATTTTGTTTTTGGGAATGACAATAAATATGGTGCAAGTTTTCTATGTGTAACTGTCGGGTGAGTTCATGTTTTTTTTTGCTAAAGTGGAGACACATGAGCTGTGAAAAAAGAATATAGAGCGTCTACCATTAAAAAGATAAATGATTTTTGAATTTTTGAAAAAGAAACTAACTCGACTGTGTAGACACAAACTGGTGTGAGTGAAGTTAAAAATGCAGCTATGACAGTATAAAAGATTAGTGAGGATTGAGCTATGAGGTTATGAAAAAGAAGGAAAAGTGTGAGGATTAACAGTATGTTCTTTGATGATAGATGCTACCAAGATTTGACACGGTGGGGATAACTATCAATGTGAGTGATTAAAAAATGGTGCGGAAGTTACAAGAGCAATATGAAAATGTGGTGATTAAATTAGATTCATTCCAAATTGTTGGTTTCTTATGAAGTACTAAAGATTTCATTTTTTATACGTGTTTAAATTTAAGGAAGCCAATTACATGTTTGAGAGTCTTTACGCTTGTGTAAAGACAAGGAACTATTTCTAGTTCTGTATGTCTGATATCTTCTTGTGAAAAGGTGGTAGCCATTTTGGAAATAGGTTGTAGCCTGTTCAGTAAACGTGTATGAAGAGTAGTAGCTCTTGTGAAAAGGGTTGTAGCCCATTTGATTAATGAAGTCGTGGTTTTTTACCCAACATGGGTTTTCCACGTGAGAAAAATATCTATCTAGTCTCCTTCCTTGAGTGTGCTTCTCAGATATGTTTTTTTTGATTAAGTTTTTTAAAATACTGATTCACCCCCTCCCCCTCTTAGCATTTTTCATTTTTCACCATGTTCCACCACTTGGAAATTCACATTCTTTGAATTGTTATGGTCCATAACATGTAACCCAGGGTGGTTGACCTATATCAGAATGATGACCTTAAATTAACCATGACCATGATCTCATCATCAGTTGATTTCTTATGTATATAAATTGTTAAAATAATATATTGAAATACTTACCAATGGACAAAAATCATGCATCCCTTCAATGTGACCATGCCGCCTACAATGTTTCTCAGTTGTTTTGATTACAAGTCTTCGAGTCTTTAATCCCTTACAATTTTTGTAGGGACAATAACATTTTCCATCACCTTTTCTTTTGAACTTAGACCACAATCTAGCAATTGTCTCCTTATTTTTTTGTGGGTTCATATTATTAGACATGGTCTTTCTTCACAAGAAAATATCTAGGCTATAATTATACCAAAAAATTTGTCTCGTATACTCTTATTTAAGATATTAATGTTGTCATCCGTCAAATATAAACATACTAGCATTAGTAGTATCTTGTATAAAATCAAGTTTAAATCCATTAAATAGATTTTGACTGCAAAGCATTGTACATTTAATCTAATCATGATTCATATTTGATAGGAATGATAAGAATATTACTTGTTGAATTATATAATCATTCTCTAAAATTTTGAATGGATCCACACATTACATATGGACTTCCCCTGTTATGTATGTGGAGCCTAATCAAACTTATCCATAGGGTCAAGGGGAAGAGCCCCTGATGGGGTCAAGGGGCTCTACTTTAATTCATACTGTGAAAGTAGGCACCTTATATCTTTGTACAAGTCATACTGTTCCCTCTACTTTAATTATTTCAGAGAAAAATGAATGTTCAGGAACAATTGCTACAGTTGAGCAGGTAGAACAAGAGACAGTAGCTGGAGATTCTGAAACAGCACTGTGGCACAACAGACTCGGGCACATGAGTGAGAAAGGTATGAAATTAATTCATTCAAAGAAAGCTCTACCAGGTCTGAAATGTGTTAATATGGATTTCTGTGAAAGTTGTGTGTATGGAAAGCAAAAGAGAGCCAGTTTTGTAAAGAGTGGGAAGGAAAAGAAAGATGAAAAATTAGAGCTTGTGCATACAGATGTATGGGGTCCAGCTCAGGTATCTTCACTTGGTGACTCTCAGTATTATGTTACATTCACTGATGATGCAACTAGGAAAGTATGGATATATTTCATTAGACAGAAATCTAATGTATTTAAAACTTTTAAGAAATGGAAAAGCTTGGTTGAAAATGAGACTGGAAAAAGATTAAAATGTCTCAGATCTGATAATGGTGGTGAGTATTGCAGCAAAGAATTTGAAGATTATTGTGCTTCTACTAGTATTCATAGACAAAAAACTATACCAAGGACTCCACAAGAAAATGGAGTGGCTGAATGCATGAACAGGACAATAATGGAGCGTGCAAGGAGTATGAGGTTTCATGCTAGGCTGCCCAAAAATATGTGGGTAGAGGTTGTGAACAATGTTTTTTATTTAATCAATAGAGGCCCCTCCACTCCTTTGGACTGTGGTATTCCAGAGGAAGCATGGAGTGGTAAGAAGGTGAGTTATTCTTTTCTCAAAACTTTTGGTTGTGAAGCTTTTGCACTTATAGATTCTGAAAACAGAACCAAGCTAGAAGCTAAGTCAAAGAAATGTGTATTTGTTGGATATGACATTGATGAATTTGGTTATAGGCTTTGGGATTTTGAAAATCATAAAATTGTAAGAAGTCAGGATGTCATATTCAATGAGAAAGTGTTGTACAAAGATCTGTTGCAACAACATGAGAAGAAAGAAAATGATTATGTAGTGCTGGATGATAGTCCAAATGCTAATGTTCCAAAAATTCCTTATGCTCCACAACAACAACAACAACAAATACCACACACCCCAGTGAATGTTAGACGGTCAACAAGGCTAAGTAGACCTCTAGATAGAATTTCACCTTCTTTGTATTCTATCTTATTAACTGATGCTGGTGAACCTGAATGTTATAATGAAGCTATGCAGGTGGATACAATACTTCAGTGGGAGTCTGCAATGATAGATGAAATGGACTCTTTGCTGAAAAATCAAACATGGGATTTATGTCAGTTACCTGTAGGAAAACGGGCTTTGTAGAATAAATGGGTTTACAGGTTGAAAGAAGAAGATGGAGGTAAGAAAAGATTTAAAGCCAAATTAGTCGTAAAAGGATTTGCACAGAAACATGATATTGATTTTGATGATATTTTTTCTCCAGTTGTTAAAATGACTTCTATTCGTACTATTTTAAGTATTGTGGCTACTGGAGATTTGCATTTAGAGCAACTTGATGTTAAAACAACTTTTCTTCATGGTGATTTGAATGAAGAAATTTATATGGTACAACCACAGGGATATGAGGTCAAGGGTAAGGAGAGTTTAGTGTGCAAATTGCAGAAAAGTTTATATGGCCTGAAGCAAGCACCTCGACAATGGTATATTAAATTTGATACTTTTATGCATGAGAATGGATACACTCGATGTAATTCTGACCATTGTGTTTATTTCAAGAGGTTAAATAATGACAACTACATTATTCTATGTTTATATGTTGATGATATGCTTGTAGCTAGTTCTAACATGGATCATATTAAGGGGTTGAAACAATAGTTAGCAAAATCTTTTGCTATGAAAGATTTGGGGGTAGCAAAACAAATCATTGGCATGAAAATTTGTAGAGATAGAAAGAATAGAAAATTAACTCTATCTCAGGCTGATTATGTTGAGAAGGTGTTGCAGAGATTCTACATGAAGGATGCCAAAGCTGTCACTACACCTTTGCCTGGTCATTTGAAATTGACTAAAGAAATGTGTCCAAAGACACCAGAAGAAGAGGCAAGAATGTCCAAGATACCTTATGCTTCAGTTGTAGGGAGCTTAATGTATGCTATGGTATGTACTAGGCCAGATATTGCACATGCAGTGGGAGTCATTAGCCAGTATATGAGTCACCCTGGGATTGAGCATTGGAATGCAATCAAATGGATTCTCAGATATTTGAGAGGTACATCCAATAAGTGTTTACACTTTGGGGCCTCTTCTACTACTGTTCATGGCTATGTTGACTCAGATTTGGCAGGAGATATTGATACCAGACAGAGTACTACAAGTTATGTATTTACTGTTGGTGGGACAACAGTGAGTTGGATTTCTCGGTTACAAAAGGTGAATGCTTTATCTACTATAGAGGCAGAGTATGTTGTTGCTACAGAGGCAACCAAGGAGATGATATGGCTTCAATTCTTCATGGAAGAATTGGGACATCCACAAGTAGATAATTATTTGTATTCAGATAGTTAGAGTGCCATTCATCTTGCAAAGAATTCTACTTTGCACTAAAAAACAAAGCACATACAGTTGCGATATCATTTCATTCAGTCAGTATTGGATGATGGACAGTTACGGTTGGAGAAGATACATACAGATGATAATCCAATAGATATGTTTACAAAAGCAGTCACAAGGGAGAAGCTAAATTCCTGTTCCGCTTCGGTTGGTCTTCTAGACTAAATAGAATAAAAGAACAGCTGAGTCTAGGGTGGTTTCATTATTCCAGTGGGAGCTATAGGTTTTGGTCGATCAGTCTCCAAGTGGGAGGATATTGTTGTGGAGTCTGATCAGTCTCCAAGTGGGAGATTGTTATGTATGTGGAGCCTAATCAGACTTATCCACGAGGTCAAGGGGCAAAGCCCCTTGCGGGGTCCTGGGGCAGCGCCCCAGGCGGGGTCAAGGGGCAGAGCCCCTGATGGGGTCAAAGTGTCGGCCATCTATTTTAATATTGTAAAGTGTCAGCCATCTATTTTCCATTAGTTGGAGTATTTTTTCCCTAATTTCGTTATGTAAAAAATACTTGTAAAAAGGGCTTAGGGTTTGAGATTGAATGTATGAGGGATTAAAGTAGCTTCCTGCGGTGGTATTGAGTTGCAGGTTTCAGATTGTAATCGCTAGATAATAATAAAGATATTGGACTTGTTGTTGGTGGACGTAGCCTAGGGATTGGGTGAACCACGTTAAATTCTGTGTTATTGTGTTCTCTCTTGTTTGTTAATATTTTCATTTTCTTCTTATTATCCTAACATCCCCAAATCCCATCATTATGGAGAACACTTCTACATTCCTCCCAACACCTAAAACACAACACATTATCCAACTTGGTGTACAAACAATACTATTTGTTCATTGTTTCTTAAGACAGTTAACTTGCAACTTTAAAAGACATAAAAAAATGAGGTAAAGTGGGCTCGATTGGTCTCAAACAAAGAGCATGAGTCATTGGAGCTACTATATAGATGAGAAATAGGTGTGAAAAGGAAGTATTATGCATGGGTAGACATGTCAAGTTTTGATATAGGAGCATCCATGAGAGCATTTATGAAGACACCAAGGAGCATCAATGATCCAAGCAAGGGAGGATCAAAGACATCCTTAAATGTGAATTGGGACATCTTGAAGCTAGTAATGGGACTAGGTAATGATCAATTGATGAAAATGTAATAAATCCTAGAAGTCTTGGTAAAGGACTAAGGACCAAAAATGATGTAAAATGGGTCAGTAGTGCCCCAAGAGTCAAATTAGGATCTAGATTGGTTAGCTAAAGTTTAAAAGATCCTAGGAATTGAATTGGATGAAATTTGATAAGTTTTTAAGAATAAAAATCAATAATTTGTAAGTTGGAAATCCAAATATTTGAATTCCAACGGTTAGTAGCAAAATGGAGGGAATTAAGATTTAGGTAGTTTTAGCCTTAACTAAGCCATGAAATTTATGAGAGTATATTTAATGGAAATGAAGACCATTGTATGGCAAGGAAGGCCTATGTACGGACTGTCACAACAAAAGGCAATAAAAACTCAAAATTTTAGTCATTTCCTTTATGTACATTGCATTATTTGATTCCATAAGAGTTCTATTGAGTTTCTAATACTTTGAGGTTGCTTTTAGGATTGTTAGAATCACATTTTGAATGCTTTTAGAATACATTTGGTTCATTTTTAATCCTTTTGTGCTGATTGTTCCATTGAACTCATTGTTTTCCTCATAACAATTGAGAGTTCAATGAAAAATATGATCATTCCATGAATGATACCATTCTAATTCTCATGGAATGATCATAATATGCAATGTACTATACAATTCTAACATCTAATGTGTAGATACAGTAAGTTTGAATGGTGATCACCGTGACAAGGTTGAGGAAAACTAGGGAAAGTTCATGAATTCGGTTGCTACAGAGCAACAGTAAATAATTTGACTTAACAAGATGTGATTTTTATGATTGAAGGCATCTAGATACACCAAATACAAGGTGAAACCATGCTTTTTTGATTGCAGAAGTGTTTGGAGACCAGACATCAGAGAAGCCCTGGGATAGAGGGTTTGTTTGAAGCCAAATTAGGGCTTTTATAGTTGTAGTGACCTTGGAGTCATTTTGAGTTGATATTCCTTTGATTGAATCCATATTAGAAGACTATTGAAAGTTTCATAACCAGAGGATAAATATAATTTAGATTTTCTTTGTTAAATGACTATCTTTCTAGCCTAAAATGGGATCACCCGTGTGAGCAGCAGATACTGCTCCAAAATAACCCTACTTGATCTTCAAGTATGTTGTGTAAGGCTGAAAAGGGTATCCAGAAAACAAATTTTTTGGGGGAGTGTCTTGGAAATGTTTTGAGTTATTGTTTGTAATCCAAGATGGGTCAATCCAAGGCACAGAGGTAAACATGACTGTCTCTGAATGACAATATTTTGGTGAGTTGATTTGTTTTGTGTAGGAGTCTAAATGAAATGGATCATTGGACTAGAATGGGTGTGGAAAGAGTTTAGAAAGGTGTGTGGGTGTCTTGTTGATGAGAAGAAAAATCCAAGATACTTAGGGGGAATGGTGTGATGATTGTCTCAAGTATGGAGTCATAGGTTGCCGAGTCACTATCTTTAGGACAATCAATAATATTTGTTATGTAGACCAGAGGGATCAAGGGTGTGGTCCTATGAACAAAGGACTAAGGGTTGATTTGGTGTTTGGGTGTAGAGGAATCCAATAATATGTGATAACATAAGTGCCAACAATGTCTCCAAGAATCCTATAATTCATCCTAGAAAAACACATATTTCTATCTATACCATTTTGGACATATAAGTTAGTGGAATCCATGAAATTTCCTTAATCATCTATGCAAATTATGACATGTCAAATTGCAAGGCATACAATTGATTGGGTACAATTAAAAGGTTTTGAAGTTCAACATTTGCCTCTTGTGATATCACATAGTTACAAGATTGTTGCATGTGATGCTTTCAAAAAAATTAGAAATGTCACATATTAATAACTTTATGTTTTATAGGCTTGCGTGGGTTCAGCTTTTGAATATCCTCTATACTTTTCGGAAGATTCTTGCTATGATGCCATCAACATTGCTATTGATCACTTATTGAAGGTGAAGTATACTACCTCCTACTTCAATCACTCTACATTTTCCCAAATTCTAGTGGTCGTCGATATTCACAAGCATCTTCCAAAGGATATATTTTGGATGATGAAGCACATGCCTTTGACTCAATTGCTTGATTATGAGGGTCTCCCCTTTACTTGTAGATGATACTTTGTCATTAGCCACTTAACTTTTATTATCCACTCTCCTAGAGCAAGGGCACATGAAGTGGTGGAAGAATGCCAATGAAATCACTTGACTTTTCATGCTTCCAACTCTCAAGTGATGGTTCCTCTCAACATGACAAATCTTACTTCTATTCCAACTCCTATTGGTGAGTCCCACCCATCTTTTGTTTTAGCCTACTACCCTTCAATTTCCACTAGCTTCAATCTACTAGTGAGAAGTTTGTTCAATGTTTGGCTTCTCAAACTCAACATTTATTTGTTTCTATTGGACCTCAATGATTTCATTTTCTAGGTTTGTCACACCAAATCGGCCATATGCAATTTATTCATCTCATCCAAAACAAAGAAACTATACAAGGGTTTCAAACACACCTGTAACCAATTCTCCGCAGATTCCAATGGAGGGGAGGAGGAACAACTAGCGAATGAGAGTAATAGTGTCTCCTGTGTGGTCCACTTCACAACATAAACTATAGAAACTAATTGCTCACAAATAGGGACGTTTGTATTCAAAGCTGCACAATATAGGAAATTATCATGTATGTTTAGCATTAGAGTGGCTCGTTTAGCATTATGAGTTTATAAACGATTCATTGATGCCAACCTGATTTGGTGTAAGTCTGAAACAAATCTGCAATTCAAATGTATCTGCAAGGCATTCGTGCCCTCGACCTTCAACTCTTATTTTCCGTGTAACATAATGAATTGAAATGAAACCTTTTTTTAAGTTATACTCGTGTTCGTCTCAATTACAGTGAATTTTCCTGGTCTTCGTAATTCCGACCAACATGGGAATGGATTAAAAAAAAATCAAAGTTTTCCTTCTATTATCCAACCAAGATAAACTATTTTAATGCTTTGTCAGAAATGTTGGTAAAAAATTAGGGTCAAATGTACTAGTGTGGGGTTTGGGGATCCAAGGACTAACATCCCCGAAACTCGAAACCTGATCTCTGACTTGAGATTTTGGCAGTTCAGGCTTTCAATGTTTTAGGCCATCGGGAGGTTGGTGATCCAATGGATGAAGACAACCCTCAAATGCACGAAAGTTCACAAACATCCAACATAGGAGGGACAAACAAAGAAAAGAAAAGGGAAAAAGAAAAAGAGGAAGAAAGAAACCAAGAAAAAGCAGTATCCTGATTGCACAAGTTTTTGTAGTGCTTTGATAGATTATCAACATACTATGTCTCAACTCGGGGATTGTTCATCGAGTGCTTATGGAGGAACATCTTCCTCTAGTTGGTCCCAAAAGAAAAAAGATGTGGCTAGTGTCGTGGAACTCTCATATCCCTTAGAGAGGAACTATTTTTCAACAAAACTGCAGCAAAGTCAAACATTCACTAAATCGGCTAATATTTATGCAAGTATTCTGCAAAGGTTGTTAAAGAATAACCTAGTGACTCTCTCTAAGATTTGGTCTCTCCTTAATAATTGTCCATACCCTTGTTATGATAGATCAAAGTTTTTTCAATACCATCACGTGCCCTGCCATGACATTAAACATTGTGTGTCTTCAAAACTTAGTCCAAGACCACAAAGACAATGATGTTGTTTGGGTTAAAGAGAGGAAGCCAAAGACAAACAAGTTAGTGGACAAAGTGAATAGTGAGCTTCATATCTACACTAATCCTTTCCCACCACATTCTGCAACTTAAATCTTTGCATTAACATCATCTCCTCCTTCAATGGTTGTCAATCTCTTTGTTAACATGGTGACCACTCCCATATTGCCACCTAATCAAAGGACATGTGATATGAACATAATATTCACTCCTCTTAGTGACCCTTAAAGCGGAGATCCCTCTCCTCTCTATACCTTGACACTAGTCGATGAGGCCTCTGTTAGAGGTGTTATGCTTAATCCTACATGCTGTGTGGACATCATAACTGAAGAGGTGCTTTTCATTAATGGACTTAACTATGCATGATATGACGAGTGCTCGAAAACCATCAAGACCCACGAAAAATTGTCAATTCTCCCTCTGGGGTCAACTACCTTGACGATCCTGGTGGGACCCAAGGTGGTCTTCACAACCTTTACTGTTATTCTAGAACCATACCTCTTCAGGGTCAAGCTTCACATTCCCTAGCTAGCCTCCTTTGGAGCCGTCCCTTTTGTCATGCACAAGTGTCTCAAGTTTCCACATGAGGGTACCATTCACGCAATCCAGGATACTAGTTATTATCCCCTGGTATCCTATGAGGGATTTTTATTAGACTATTTTTTTCCTACCCCGATAGGGCCCCTACGTCCTTGACAGAAGACCTATTTTCCTGCCTATTATAAATACATGGTTGGGGAATTATCTTTCAAGTCTATGGTGCCTATCCCTTCGCCTTAGTTTGTTCTGTCCTTCCAACCCTCTCCTACAACTCAATGAGATTTTTCTTATGTCTCCTCTTTGTCAAGGGCACATGAAAAGTGTGTGCCTTAAGGGAAGCCTCCTCACCCACCGCAAACTTTGCAACCTCCAGTGGTGCCCTCTATTCCCATGTCTATGCCTAGCATGAACAAAGGAAAGGTGCCCTTGATGCCCAAGTCCAAAGTTTTCCCTCCTTTCTGATCCCCATCCTTGTGAACATATCTTACCCTATCATTTATGTTAAGGGTAAGATATTGCTTAAGACTTCGTCCTCTCCTTTAGTACCTGCCCCTTAGCCTGCAATTACTTCTCCATTTCCACCTCCTGTTGCATTGGTGGGGCCCCCTTTTTTTGTCAATTACAACATTGGCGATTGCACCTATGAAGCAAGATACCACTAGGCCTCTACATGTTAAAACAATAGCATCGATTTGATTGATATAATCAAACAAATTATATATTATTATTGTTCTATCATATATATATATATATATATATATATATATATATATATATATATATATATATATATATATATATATATATATATATATATATATATATATATATATATATATATATATATATATATATATATATATATATATATATATATATCATTGTTAATTAAATCAACAGCGGTCTATTTAACGGAGCGACTTGATTAATGGAAGTAATCAACTTAGTTGATAAAGACAATATAATTGTTACGTAACTATCAATTGATAGTTAAACGTAAAATCCTACATTAATCGGGCCGACTATTATGCACCGCCTCATATGAAACATGTCTATGTATAGATATGGCTCTACGTGCACTACTATATTTGGGGCCAAATTTTGACAGACACTTCTGACGGGTAAATTTTTTTAATGAATTTGTTATTTTTTTTAAAAATAGGCCCTGATGATGTTGGTATTCCGATGGGTTTTAAAATGACCATCAGAATTCTGACAATTTCTGGTATACATAAAAAAAAAAGTGAATTGCCAAATCATTTTTATTTCGATTGGCATAGGAAAGGAGTGTGAGAAAACAAGCTGGGTGCGCGCGAGAAAAGGTATGTGATTTCTTCATCTTTCGAGCCTCTGGCATCATATTCGACCACAAATTTCATATGCATTGCATTTTATTTGATCATGAATGCTCTCTGAAATGATTGCATTCTACTGGTGTCGTGCCCTAGCCGGTGCTTTATCTCTATTATTTGATGTTACTGGTGCCGTGCCCTAGCCCATGCTTTAACTCCATTATTTGATGTTATTGGTGCTTGTGCTCAAGGATATCCATTTTTTTGAAATGTTGACTGTGGTTATCAAATGGATAGCCCATGAGCTTCTAGCTAGGTGCCATTTGTATTGATAGCTTAGGGCATCAAATGTATTGTTATATCATTGATAGTTGAGACTTTGTTAAAAGGAAATAGGACAAAGAACAATTTTGATTTAGTGCTTTAACTCCATTATTTGATGTTATTGGTGCTTGTGCTCAAGGATAACCATTTTTTTGAAATGTTGACTGTGGTTATCAAATGGACAGCCTGTGAGCTTCTAGCTAGGCGCCATTTGTATTGATAGCTTAGGGCATCAAATATTGTTATATCATTGATAGTTGAGACTTTGTTAAAAGGAAATAGGACAAAGAACGATTTTGAGTTAGTTTCTCTATTTTGATCCCGAAGTGGCTTACAACCCTAGAGAAGTATATGAAGATTTACATATGCAATTGCAGGATACATAGCAGCCAATAATTCACAAGAAATCCATGCATCCAATTTGAATAATAATTAATACAAAGAAATAGGGTCCTCGAATGGCCCAGTCATCTAAACCTTGACTATCCCCTCAACCAGTGACCTTTCAAAACTGGGTTATCATGCAATCAGTGAGTGATCCTTCATTCTTTTGGTCTACCCTATATCCAAACATATTGGAAATACATAATACAATGATAACAAGCCTTTCACAATCCCCCTTCCCTCAAGGAACACTATCAACATCCAGACCTTGACTATCCCCTCAACCAGTGACCCTTCAAAATTGGGTTATCATGCAATTAGTGAGTGATCCTTCATTCTCTTGGTCTGCCCTGCATCCAAACATATTGGACATACACAATACAATGATAACAATTCTTTCACAATCCCCCTTCCCTCAAGGAACACTATCAACATCCAGACCTTGATTGTCCCCTCAACCAGTGACACTTCAAAACCAGGTTATCATGTAATCAGTGAGTGATCCTTCATTCTCTTATTCTGCCCTGCATCCAAACATATTGGAAATACACAATACAATGATAAAAAGTCTTTTAAAATCCCCCTTCCCTCAATGAACACTATCAACATCGGGACCTTGACTGTCCCCTCAACCAGTGACCCTTCAAAATCGGGTTATCATGTATGACTCTCATAAACTCCAGATTTCATGACCAATAAAGATGTCTTTTGCCTTAGGCCTGATGCCATAGACTCTTGCACTTTTTTCTTCTACAAATTCACATAATCATTTTTAGCAAAAGAAATAATGTTGTTCCTTTCATCAACATTACTGGGAAGTTGTGTAAAAGCGAAAGTTTCACCATTCTTATGCACAATATACACATTTTCAAAACCATAATGAATTGTCCTTCTAGATGCTTGCCATGGCCTTCCCAAAATGATATGACAACATGTCATAGGGACTATATCACACAAAAATCTATCAACATACCCTCCAATGGAAAAATAAACATAAGCTTGTTCCCTTATTACAATGTTTTGTTAATTATTCACCCAAGATTCCTTATATGGTCTATCAAGTGGAAAAAATTTCAAATTCAGTTTGTTTACCATTTCATAAGATACAAAATTATCAAAAGAACTAGAATCTATTATCTCAAGACACTTGTATGATTGATGTCCCACTTCTCCACAAGTAAACCACTTCCCTATGAAGATACCACTACCTTCTCCTGAACCAAATCTACCTCATCCTCTTTGTCCTTGCCTTGGATCCACAATTTGTTCCTTACCTTTGTCAGCATTTTTCTGACCTTGTGCCTCATTAAATCTGCCACCTCTACCTTGGTTTGAACTTCCTCCACCATTCTCTTGTCTCCCTTGTATTCTTCTTATATTTTCCTCAGCCTTCTTGGCTATTTTGTAACATTATTCCATAGATCTAGAGGTAGAAAGACTAAGTTCATCTTGTATATTAAACCTTAGTCCTCCAATGTATCTTGCAAGTTTCTCCTCAACATATTCCTCATGTTGTACTCTGATATCCAGCTTATAGAATTCCTCAATGTAATTCTTCATTTCCATGTCTTTTTGTTTAAGAGCTTGCATCTTCTTGTACAACTACACCCTATAGTCATTGGGAAAAATTTTTGCCTTCATCTTCTCCATCATACTATACCATGATGTAATCTTGGGCTTCTCATTCTTCCATCTTTTAGCTTGATCAATCAGTGAGTGATCCTTCATTCTCTCGGTCTTCCTTGCATCCAAACATATTGGAAATACACAATACAATGATAACAAGTCTTTCACAATCCCCCTTCCCTCAAGGAACACTATCAACATCCAGACCTTGACTGTCCCTAGTCTCAACCAGTGACCCTTCAAAACTGGGTTATCACGCAATCAATGAGTGATCCTTCATTCTCTTGTTCTAGCCTGCATCCAAATATATTGGAAATACACAATACAATGATAACAAGTCTTTTACAATCCCCCTTTCCTCAATGAACACTATCAACATCCGGACCTTGACTGTCCCCTCAACCAGTGACCCTTCAAAACTGTGTTATCATGCAATCAATGAGTGAACCTTCATTGACAAAATGATCCTTTGAATGGTTACTATAAATATGAATGATTTGATATAGCATATTTCTCATTTTACTTGAAGTTTAGAATAGCTTGTGCAAGGGTGAAAGTACTCTTGATCATTTTGGTCGTGACTGTTCCTCTACACAGTCAGGAAATGTAACTGTCTAATGATTATATGTAATGTTGAATGGATTAAAAGCTTTATTCTTGGTAGAAGTGAATGGAAGAAATATTTTTGGTGTTAGGTTTCATTTATTATTGAATTCAATGGTTTCCAAGATGTGTTGAGGAGTTTGCTCCTTGTTTAATGTTAATTGTTCTTGCACAATCCACTCATACAACACTGAAATGCTATGTGATTCACAATTTCATACAACTGGTCCTTTGGCGTGTATTAAACCAAATAGATTTTTCAGCATATTATTATCATTCTATTTCTTTGTTGTAAACATGTCACTGGTTCAGTTTTGTAAAAAAAAAATCGTGTTAAATTTTTTTACAAAATAGATTACAAAATACTCTTCAAAACAAAGGAAAAATTTAGCAAATTCAGTCTAACTCACTATAGATGAATGAACAATCATGCTAATAGTTCCTCTAAGTCTTCCAAAACATTTATTGAACTCCCCTAAAGTCCTATTGGATCCCCAAATTGCTTAATCCAATCAACTTACATCAGGATCATGAGAAACTTCAAAGGATTAAAAACATTACTTGGAACAGTCACTGGTTTTACCAGTCAAAACATAAGGAACAAAATTTTAAAGTGCTCACAATACATTCAATGATGAAATGAATGCTTGGAGATTTCTTACTATTCCATCCTTGAATTTAGAAACCAAAACAATAATTAAAGAAGCCTTTCAACAATGCATAACACAATGAACTTGTAGATTTAAACTTCTATTTTTATTGAATCTATGTTCCTGCCATACACTCCAGGCTTAAGTCTGTCGTACAATGACTTCCAAAGGTTACATATAACTCCATCACAACTTCCCCAACCATGAAGAACATAGGTGAAGAACTTGATGGTTTCATACTTTAATCTTTAAGAACTTGATCAAGAACATAGGTTTTAATGAAATATCAATTTGATTTGCAAAGTTTGTGTTCTTTACAAATTTGAAAGGCTCTAATACTTACTAGGGGGGATGTGAATGTGCAACCTTGTGCTTTTACTACTAAGTCTCTAATTGTTGGGCATACTGATTATAAGTACTTGACATATATCACAAATGTTGCTAATTAAGGTTGGCGGGATGATTACGCATATCCTGAAAAAAGACTGTCAAATCATTATGCTTTCAAATCAATTACCTATCGACATATCCCTTGAGAGGAAGAGAAGCCAAACACAAAGAACATGCACATAAACACAACAGCTGAAAAACTTAAATGGAATACACCAAGAAGTACCAAATGATGAATGTTCAATTGTTGTAATGGCAAAGCATCAGAACCATCCATTTCTAGAATTTGATTTTCTAGTCTAAATGATTCTTCTATAGTCCTAATGGTTTTTCTAGAACTTGATTTTCTAGTCTTGATGATTTTTCTATAGTCCTAATGATTTTTCTCTAGTCTTAATGATTTTTCTTTCGCCCTAATGTTTGTTGCTCTTGATAAATTAGGCCTTGAATTTGAATTTTTGTTCACTATTTTATTTCAGCTTGATATTTCATTCATTTTTCATATACACAAAGACTACACATGCTGATAAAAAAATGAGCCATTTGATTAAGGTTAACTATTCATGATTGTAAATAGTCAATATTCTGATGGTACTCCTTGGTGTATTCCATTTTAAAATAATGATGTTTCTATGGCTATGATAAATGTCCCTTTGTGTTGAGAAAATTAGAGTTGAAAAAATGGTTGCAAACAAATCATCCTTCTTCCACCAACATTCTAATCAATGTACAAGTAACGAGTCATTCCATTCAAGAAAGACCATGTCTGACAATATCAACCCAGAACAAAATAAGGAGTATGCATAATTTAGTGATTGTATCTTCCATTAGAGCCACTTCATATGCACAGGTCATGAACACGCATATTTTCTTGAGCGCTATTGGGAGCTTACCTAATAACACATGTACTATTGTGAAAATCACCACAAATCTATTTGCTGATGGGTCTAGCTCCTAGTATTGCTTGGTCAAATATGCATATTTTTCACCTGTGCATATACCTTCTATGATCAACTCTTATATGCACAGGTGATGAACATTCAGATTTGCCTAAGTAGTACTTTGAGTAGTCCTCCAACACATGTAATATTGTGAAAATCATCACAAGTCCATTTGTTGGAGGGCTACTCATAGTACACATGTTTGGAGGTCTGAAAGAAACAAGAGAATTTGAAGAGTCACGAGTCTTAAGATTGTACTTAATATAGCCAAGCTTCATTCAATGGTACATTCAAACATGAAACAAACCATTCTTAAACCAGATTAAACTAGTAAACCAAAGGACATACTGATTATAAGTAAACTAGTAAACCAAAGGACATGCGTTTACTACTAAGTCTCTGTTTGTTGGGCATACTGATTATAAGTACTTGACATATATCACAAATGTTGCTAATTAAGGTTGGCGGGATGATTACGCCTATCCTGAAAAAAAGGCTGTCAAATCATTATCTTTTGAATGGTTACTATGAATATGAAGGATTTGATATAGCATATTTCTCATTTTACTTGAATTTTGGAATAGCTTGTGCAAGGGTGAAAGTACTTTTGATCATTTTGGTCGTGATTGTTCCTCTACATAGTCAGCAAATGTAACTGTCTAATGATTATATGTAATGTTGAATGGATTAAATGCTTTATTCTTGGTAGAAGTGAATGGAAGGAATAGTGATGGTGTTAGGTTTAATTTATTATTGAATTCAATGGTTTGCAAGATGTGTTGAAGAGTTTGCTCCTTTTTTAATGTTAACTGTTCCTACACAATCCACTCATACAATAGTGAAATGCTATGTGATTGACAATTTCATACAACTAGTCCTTTGGCATGTATTAAACAGAATAGAATTTTCAGCATATTATTATCATTCTATTTCTTTGTTGTAAACATGTCATTGGTTCAGCATATTATTATCATTCTATTTCTTTGTTGTAAACATGTCATTGGTTCGGTTTTGTAAATTTATTTTCGTGTTAATTTTGTTTTTCTATTTTTTCCATTTGATAACCACAGTCAACATTTCAAAACAGTGAATAACATCAAATAATGGAGATAAAGCATGGGCTAGGGAACGACACCAGTAGATTAAAATTGAACCAATGACATGTTTACAACAAAGAAATAGAATGATAATAATATGTTGGAAATTCATATTATGTTTAATACACGCCAAAGGACCAGTCCCAACAATTCTTAAACAATAAAGTATGTTTAAGAATTGTTGGGAGTAGTTTTCAAACATTCATATTCACTTATTGAATGCTTTGGAGACTAGTGGTTTGACTGTCCATGCATTACCACTGATTGAGATTCATTAAAGGATACAAAACCTTTCATTTTGGGTTGTTGTGTGTGGATTCAAATGTAGGTTTGATTTGGTTAATGTTTAGAAGAGATCAATAAACTATTTAAAGACAATCTTACATGTTTGGAGAAGTTTGAGAGGCACTTATCATGACTGTACCCTCACAAACAGCGCCATAGACTGGTTTTACTAAGTTTATTTTCTCTATTTTGAGGTTCTCATTGCCAAAGTGGCCAAAGACTGTTAGGCTGATAAAATATGGGGATTCTCTTTACCGCTGCAAATCTTTGAAGGTTGCTACACTTGGACGGATGTGGATGTGCAACCTTATTCTTTTACTACTAAGTCTCTGTTTGTTGGGCATACTAATTATAAGTACTTAATATATATCACAAATGTTGCTAATTAAGGTTGGCAGGATGATTACACCTATCCTAAAAAAAGACTATCAAATCATTATGCTTTCAAATCAATTACCTATTGGCGTATCCCTTGTGAGGGAGAGAAGCCAAACACATAAAGAACATGTTGAAAAACTTAAATGAAGTACACCGAGAAGTACCAAATGATGAATGCTCAATTGTTGTAATGGCAAAGCACCAAAACCATCCATTTGTAGAACTTGATTTTCTAGTCTAAATGATTTTTCTATAGTTGTAATGATTTTTCTAGAACTTGATTTTCTAGTCTTAATGATTTTTCTATAGTCTTAATGATTTTTATTTCGTCCTAATGTTTGTTGCTCTTGATTGATCCAAATATCTTGCAGATTTTATTGATCCAAATATCTTGCAGAGGCTTGAAGAACTGGAGAGGGAAGAAGGGCTTAGGATGGCACCTGAGGGTGACAAGGATGATGAGATGGGGGAAGTGGAGTTGAATCCTAATGAAAAGGAAGCTCTGGCTGCAATTAGGAAGAAGAAGAAGATGCTTATCGTCAAACACGAGTTGCAGATGAGTACTGCAAAGAGCACGCCTACCGTACCAAGGAAGTTTGACAAGAACAAGGAATATGGCTTAAACAGAATGAGAAGACATCTTCCTAGCCTGGGCTTGGATCCTTTGAAGTTTGGTTGTTGTGGATAAAATATATAGATCTGTCTAGTGATGCAAAATCAACTTCTTTAAGCCTTACCCTTGTTGTTTCAAATATATCATTTGGGTACGCACAGAGGGCACATGAATTGGGGTATGCATAGTTCATTTATGAGATTTTTTTTGGGAAGCTAATTTCTCATTTGTCATATACATTATTATGAAGCTAATTGCCAAAGGATCCAGGCCCAGGCTAGAAAGATGTCTTCTCAAACACATAAAAACATGCACATAAACATGACAGCTGAGAAACATAGTTGTAGGCATCATGGTCACAATTTTTTAGAGACAACGTAATTGAGTTGTATACCCAAGTGATGGAGAGCAACTTCTACACCTCCAATTCCAAATTGAATACATTTGTGTTGGAGGACCTTGTATTCATGAGCAATAGATGTAGTCAACTTGGAATTGGAGGTGCAAGAGTTACTCTCCATCGTCTGGGTATACAACATAATTGAGTTGTATACCCAATCGACCCAAAGCAACTACTACTCCTCCGATTCCAGAGGAGTAGTGGTTGCTTTGCATCGTTTGGGTATACCACTCAATTATGTTATCTTCAAAATCTTGTGACCATGATGCCTACATTTATGTTTCTCAGCTGTTGTGTCATAGGACCCCTTATGACCCTTTATGACCCCTAAGAATACACATCTTAGAGGTTGTAAAATGTCATAAAGGGTCATAAGAGGCTCCTAGGAGGGGCCATATGAGCTTCCACCTTCACGTGGTTGGCCCTGTTAAGTAGAGAATGTTAAACTATTCTCGAAACAAAGAGAAGCTTAATAATTTAAGGTCTCAGTCCACGAAGATGGTGAAAAATGATGGGAATCAATGCTGGAGAGTTTTTAGATACTGAGAAGACGTATATGCAGTGGAGGTTAGAAGAGATTTTTGTGGAGATTTGCTGGAGAGGGTTTTCAGATTGAGTACCAGTGCAGAGATGATGATTCAGTACTACGTCTATAAAACCTTCACAAATATCCCTTTTTTGGCCTCCACTCATACCTCTTCTTAGAATCTAGAAACTTTGGATACTGTTTCTCATCCATGCACGAAATGTGCTAGTGATCGTATAAAATTACTTTTGCGAGACTGGGATCAATTATGAGAAGGTAAACAATAAGATAATTTTATTGTATCTTTCATTTCTTTTATGCATTCATATTTTTTGCTTTCTCTTATATTGGATATTGTGCAAGGTACATAAAGGCAAGGTGGTGATTATTCTCAATGATCGACAGGTATAAGTCTTCCAGCCCTTACCCAGTAGCTAGGACTAAAGATAGCAGAGCTCAAGAGACCATCATAGTTGGTCTACGTCCTTGGTCCATATACTGACAAAACATTTTACCTTTCATTAGCTCATCAAATGCAGTGATTTGAAAGAATTTAATGGATGATATTTCCATGTATAACGTATATCATTTTAGTTTGATGGTGAACAAATTTATCTACTTCGCACACTTGTATACATCGAGCACAACCATAAAGAAGCATCCCCTCCTGTGGCTTGAGTAATGTAGGCCATGGGAGGACATGCTTCTTTATGACTGTGCTCATAGTATACAAGTGCGCGAAGTCGATAAATTCGTGCAACATCAACTTAAATAATATACGTTATCATGAAAATATTCTATTAAATTCTTTCAAATCCCTTCATTTGATGAGCTAACGAAATGTAAAATATTTTGTCAATATATGGACCAAAGATAAAGACCAATTATGATGGTCTCTTGAGCTTTGTTAGTTTTACTATGCTAATTCGTCGGTTTTTTGACATGTAGTAATCCTTTTCCGACAGAAGAGTTATTCCTCCGACAACTACTTGTGTCGGACCTTGATTCCTTATCGTCAGACATTCCAAAGGGAACCGTCGGCGCGAGCCCATTCTGACATATGGGTTCGACATGACGACTATATCTCTGACAGGTACTCCTGTCGGAAATCTACTGAATATCCATCGCCTTTCCGACTGACGAAATGTCATAAGAAGAATATTTCGACAGATCGGTCACATAGTAAAATTGCTATTTATGTGGCCAATTTCGATGGGTAGGGATGTCGGAATACCGACAGTTACCGCTTCTGTCGCAATTTGCAATGCAAAAATGCCGACGGACAGATGTGTCGCAGTTTCGACAAATGACCATTGAAAATCTGACAAATGACCGTCGAATTTGGCCTCAAATGTACTAGTGGTGGCTTCAACCACGTAGAGTCATTTCTCTACATAGAGATGTGACTGAATGATATTTAAATGAATCATGTGTTGAGAGGAAAGCGCTCAATCAATACGACATCGTCTTCTCCTCTGCATCACACAACAAATAAATAATCAATGATATATATATATATATATATCCACAAAAATATAAATTAGTAAAATATTATCAGAGTATAACCCAGTATTAAGTAACAGATTTTCTCTATCAAAGGTTTTAAATTCCTAACATGGTATCAGAGCCTCAATAGAAGAAAATTCTTTAAAGTTTAAAACATATATTTTGATTATCTATAAAAGAAGAAGGATAAATTAGAATGGCCAACAGTATTAAGGTAGAAGACAGACTCAAAGGTGCATCTAACTTCTCATGGAAAATTTGAATTCTTACCCCGCTTCAAGAACTTGAGTTGGATTCTTATGTTGAAGAAAACAAAAATATTCCTAAGAAAAAATCGTAAAAAGCAACTTGGAAAAGACGTAACAACAAAGAAAAGAAAATTATAATCGATGTTGTTAAAGACCATATTCTCCCCTCCATAGTGAGACTTAAAACCGCCTATGAAGTTTTCGAGACTATCCAAGAGACATTTGAGATTAACAATACAAGCAGATTGCTTATGCTCAAATGAACAACTTCTAAATCTCAAAATCAATAAAGGGGAAACAATTACATCTTACTTTCTTTGGATTTCAGATTTAAGGGATCAACTATCCACCATTGGAAATAATGTTGATGACATGGAGCTAACATTAATAGCTCTTAGAAGATTACCCATCACATGGGAATCATTCATTCAATGTATAACATGACGTCCATCTCTCCCCAAGTTTGATCAACTGAAGAATGATTGCACTCAAGAGGAATCTCAGTTAATATCAAGAGGAATCGGGCCTACCAAAGGAAATGAGATTCAAGCTCTTCACACCCACTCAAACTTCAACAGCAATAAAAGGAATTTTAAACATAAGAAAGGAAACACTAACACAAACCATGTAGGGAATCCCAATAAAAATCACAAACGAGACTTCTCCAAAATACAATGTTTCAAATGTGATAAGTTTGGTCATACACATAGATACTATCCTAAGAAGCTGAAAATACAAGCGGCATTAGCATAAGTAAAAGGAGCAAAAGTATCATTACTCTTCTTAGCGTTATCAAGTGAAGTTAACTCAAGCAAGAATACTTGGATAATTGATAGTGGAGCTTCTCGACATATAACAGGATTCAGAGATCAATTTGAAACTCTAGAAGAAGATTCCTCCGAAGAAGTTACAATTGGAGGTAACTCCACCTATCCGGCAAAAGGAATCAGGACCTGCTCTATCAAGTTGAGATCAGGGACTACTCTACTATTGAAAGATGTCCTATTTGTACCAGGTATAAAAAGGGATTTAGTCTCCATCTCAAGCTTAGCCGATCAAGGCTATCATGTCACATTCCAAGAAAATAAAGTTTTAATATGGACAAAGAACAGTAATATTAAAAATTCTATTTCATTAGGATATAGAGATGAAAGCCTATACAAAGTAGGAAATAGTATCAAATCAGCTCTAAGTCATGAAGTATCTAATACTAATGAACTCTGGCATCAAAGACTAGGTCATATTGGATTTAGCACTCTTCCTTCCCTTAAGAATATTACTACAAGGATATCAAATTTAAATTCAAATCATTCAAGCATTTGTAAAGGATGTGCTCTAGGTAAAAATATAAAAAAATTATTTCCCTCTAGTGAACATAAAACTAAAAGTATATTAGAACTCATTCACACTGATTTGTGTGGACCTATGTCGACCCTCTCACTAGGAGGTTATTCATACTATGTGATCTTCATTGATGATTATTCCCAAAAAACATGGATTTATTTCCTTAAACTAAAAGAATCAAATGAAGTGTTATCCAAATTCAAAGAATTCAAAGCATTAGTTGAAAATCAAACTAGGAGAAAAATAAAAATCCTAAGGTCAGATAATGGAGGTGAATATATTTCTGAAAATTTTAAAGAGTTTTGTATATCTGTTGGGATTAAGAGGGAGTATACAGTACCTTATAATCCTCAACAAAATGGAGTAGCAGAAAGAAAAAATAGAACTATCATTGAAGTTGCTACAGCCATGATGTATTACCAAAATCCTCACACTTCGTTTTGGGCTGAAGCATCAAACACTGATGTATACATTCAGAACAGATGCCCACACTCTATTCTAGAAAACATCACTCCTGAGGAAGCCTTTATAGGAAAGAAACTATATCTAAGTCATCTTAGAATCTTTGGATGTCTTGTATACATTCATATTCCCAAAGAGAAAAGAACCAAACTAGACCCTTCTGGAAAAAGAGGAATATTTGTTGGCTACAGTGAAACTACAAAAGGGTACAGGGTATACATACCAGGACAGAAATCCATTGAAGTTACTAGAGACATCAAGTTTGAAGAGGACACTGCTCTAAAGATTTCCATTCTCACTAAAGAAGGATCAAATGAGAATTCGAGGGAGAACATTACAGAATTTGATGAAATTGAGAATCAGAGGGAGAATGTTTCTCAAAATAATGAGAATCTAAGAGAGAACATAATAGAAAACATTGAACCTTCTTCATCTCATCTTGAAAATGTTGACATTTTTAACAACAAAAAAAGACCATTATGGGCAAGAAAAATGTTTGAGGAAAACAATGTTGAACCAGATGAAATGTCCAAAGTAAATAAAAGAACAAGGAATAAAAAATGTTACCTTGCACTAATGGCATAACTAACAAAAACAGAACCGGCTAATGTAAAAAAAGCCCTAACATGTCAAGCATGGAGACATAAGATGATTGAAGAATACCAATCTATTATTGAAAATAATGTTTGGGAATTCGTGCTTAGACCAAAAGGGAAAACCGTCATCTCCTCTAGATGGTTATTCAAAATCAAATATGCTTCTGATGGTAGTATTGAAAAACACAAAGCCAAATTTGTTGCCAGGGGTTTCTCTCAAAAGGCTGGAATCGATTACAAAGAAACTTTTGCTCCAGTTGCTCGCTACACATCTATAAGAACTATTATAGCCATTGCAACATCCAAAGGATGGAAGATACATCAAATGGATGTGAAAACAACATTTCTAAATGGAATCATAGAAGAAGTATACATAGAACAACCATAAGGCTTCATCACCCATGACAATAATTATGTTTGCAAATTGAAGAAAGCACTCTACGGTCTCAGGTAAGCTCTCAAGGCTTGGTATGAACATATAGATAAGTATCCATCTGAGTCAGAGTACTCCAAGAATGAAGCCAATCCAAATATATACTTCAAAATGTCCAAAGGTGAAATGGTAATTATAGTTCTTTATGTTGATGATGTCCTAATTACTAGAGAAGATAATCTCATTGCTAAATACAAACAAGAACTCACAAATGAATTTGATATGAAAGATCTAGGATTATTGCACTACTTCTTAGGATTAGAAGTAGTACAGAAAGAAAACTACATTTTTCTAAATCAAATGAAATATACTATGGATATATTAACCAGATTTGGCATGAAGGAATGTAAACCATTAACCACTCCGATGGAAACAAATCTTCACAAACTCAAAGAAGATGATGCAGATTCAGAGCCTACAGACTCTTCCTACTATAAGCAACTAATTGGATCTCTTATGTTCTTGGTAAACACTCGTCTGAATATCTGCTATGCTACGAATGTCTTAAGCCATTTCATGTGCGAACCTAAGAAGATTCATTTGACAGCTACTAAACATATTCTGAGATACTTATGCGGTACAACTGAATTGGGTCTAAAGTATGAAAAAGTTGAGATACAACTCCAAGGATTCACTAACTCCGATTGGGTCGGAGACTCTATCGATCGGAAGAGTACTACAGGATGCTGCTTCAACCTCAGATCTACAATGATTTCATGGTTCAGTAGAAAATAGTCAGCAGTTGCTCAGAGTTCCACCGAACCAGAGTACATGGTTGCATCTATGGGTGCTCGTGAAGCAGTATGGTTAAGGAAGCTTCTATTTGGATTGTTTGGCAAGCCTCTACAACCTACAATAGTTTACTGTGACAATCAAAGTTGCATTAAGCTTTTTGTAAATCCAATTTTTCATAACCGCGCCAAACACATAGAGATTCCTTATCACTATATAAGAGACATGGTAGACAAAGATATTATCAAGCTCATCTACATAAGTACTGAAGAACAGAGTGTTGATATTCTTACCAAGCCTCTTGCGAAGTTGAAATCGAGTACTTCAGACAAAAACTTGGTATGATTAAGTTGTGATTAAATTGCTGAGATTCTATCTCTTTATGTAATTTATATATTCATGAATAAAATTAAAATTAAATATTGCAATATTTTGTGTGTTGAAAGATGACGATCTTTCTTGTGTGCAAAAGTCACTATTGTAAGGTGACGACCTTCAATAGCTTGACTTTAGTTATCTTCTAATCTAGTTCCAAATTTAGTCGGGGGTTATGATAACAAGAGGTTCAAGTTTTGATTTGGATTGCGCCGAGTATCTTGATACCTATATTTATCGCTAAATCCAGTTCTGAATAAGTCGGGGATTTTGATAAATTTTATTAGGTTGAACTTATGTTTGATATCATGCCGGAAATCCTGATTGATCATATGAGTGAAATCCAGATCCGAGTTAAGTTGGGGATTTAACAAAACTCATACCTTTGTTTATCAATCCACTCTCACTAAGAGGGAGTGTTAAAAAAATAGCATCGATTTGATTGATATAATCAAATAAGTTATATTGTTATTGTTCTATATATATATATATATATATATATATATATATATATATATATATATATATATATATATATATATATATATATATATATATATATATATATATATATATCATTGTTAATTAAATCAACAATGGTCTATTTAACCGAGCGGCTTGATTAATGGAAGTAATCGACTCAGTCGATAAATATAATATCATTGTTACGTAGCTATCAATCGATAGTTAAATGTAAAACCCTGCATTAATCAGGTCGACTATTATGCACCCAAACATGTCTATGTATAGACATGGCTCTATGTGGCTTCAGCCACATAGAGTCATGTCTCTATGTAGAGATGTGACTGAATGATATTTAAATGAATCATGTGTTGAGAGGAAAGCGATCAATCAATACGACATCGTCTTCTCCTCTGCAACACACAACAAATAAATAATCAGTGATATATATATCAACAACAATATAAATTAGTAAAATATTATCAGAGTATAACCCAGTATTAAGTAACTGATTTTCTCTATCGAAGGTCTTAAATTCCTAACACTACATACCTCTCAACTTGGACCGAACTTACATCAGAACCAACTTGCATGTGAGTATAAGTATCGCTTGTGGGAGAGGGCCTTGGCACATGAGATCATTGCGAAGGTGGAGAGTGAGTCTTCAGTTACCATGTCTGTTACTCCTACTTCAGCTCTCATTGCCTTCATCCCTTGGCCAACCACATCTTCTGTCTTGGTTTCCACCGCTTTGGGAGTGACTATCGGGCCCTACACCAAGTGGGTTCATGTTTTCATTTACCCATCATAGGGGCCCTTTATGATCACTTCTCTTCCATACATCCCACCTTTTCCCACTCCTATGAGCGTGCTACACACATAGGTCATGTCTAGTGCAATTATGTCCAATCAGCCTTCACCTACACCATCTCCTGACCACCATCCTTACTTTCCTAGGGTGTTAAGGTTAGCTGCATTGGATTAGAGTGTCTCCCCTCCATCCTTTAAACGAAAGTTTGAGTAGGGCGTTGTGCTTCAATTTTGTCATCGTAAGTCCGCTCTGGTGGATCCTCTTTCGAATTTTGTTCTTACAATGGAGCAAGCTTCAACTTCTCTCGAGGTCGTCACTACTGCTAGAGGTTGACAAGGTGCCTTCTTCATCACTACCTCAGGTTGAGTTGTCTGCATCTTACAAGACACGTACTCTCAACTCTAGAGAAAATTTTGTTGCTGACAATGATCTTTACAATATCACTCATTCTTGCCTCAGTTGAGCTCTTGAATCAGGACATTGAAGTGGCCTCATTCTTGGCTTTGGTTTTTTGTGGGGCGCCCAAGGTTGCTTTAGCAGTTGTACCATTGCAATGTCGACCTCCCCATATGATCAAGAGTGGGAGGATAAGGATCTGTTGGTGGACAATCTGTGAGACAATACCCACCCACTTCTACATCTTTAGATTAGAGTGTGGCTATCTGTGATCCCCCTGCTTGTTTGTTAATGTTGTTCCCCTCTAGAGGACCCTTGTCCTTTGTTGGTACTTGGAAACAAAGGGTTATCTATTTTGCACTTTCTTCTATTTTCCAACTTAGTCTTCTATCTTTTGTATATCTACTTTCAATATTTGAGGATGATGCATAGTGTTGAGGACATTTATGCCTCCCTTCCATGTTGACCCTTTTTTTTTTACTTTTCTTTGTCTTGATGTGTTCTTCATATCTAGAACATATTGGCCTTGATGAAATACCCACAAGAGGTCTTATATCATTTTTTTTCACTCTATAAGAGTTCTAACACTGAGTAATCAAATCCTCTTGTCTCTATTTGGATGTTATGGATATCATGTGTCACCTGTTGTGCGGTGACATTCCATGGAAACATCTCGTATGTTGACATGCCACAATGTCTCTTTCTCTCCTTAGAATGTCGTGTTCCCCTCTAAGCAACACGGTCCATTCTAAAGTGGGATTGTCATATCTTGTTATTCGATTGTCTTATTATCTAATTGTCTCTACATGATAGGTTTTTTTATGAATTTTTAAATATTTTTTTTAAATCTATTTTCTGCCTTTACGAGGGCCAATCCACATATCAAATCTCTAGACCTATTGTATGACTATCTATCATTCACTAATCATACCAACATGATCAAAGTCACCCTATTAAACAACTATCTAGCTTTTGCTACTCGTGTTAGTGCATGTCTTAAATCGCCCTATCACACAACTATCTAGCTTTAGCTAGTCACATTGGCGCATGTTTAAAGCCGCCTTATCGTGCAACTATCTAGCTTTTGCTACAAACATCTATGCACATCTAAAGTTGCCCTATCATGCGACAATTAGCTTTTTCTACTCACATAAGCGCACTCAAAGTTGCCCTATCGTATGACTATCTAGATAACACAACTTGCTACCCATATCGGCGTGTCATCAATGATCATTATCTTCATCATCAACATGCTTGTCTGCAATTTGCATGTTGGGTGTGGCCTCGTGACAATTCAAAGCTTTTCCCTTGGGGCCAATCTCATGTGAACGAAAGACCCTTACATAAGTCAAGTAGATTTTCTCTTTGCTTTAGCTTGTATTTTCGGCTATGATATGCTCGCTAAAATGGGGGCAAAATGTATTGTCACAAATTTGTACCCTTGTGTAATTTACCATTGTGTAATGCTATTACCTTAGCTAAAAGATAAAATTCCATGCAAGCTTTCTTGTCCCTCCATTTTGCCTTGTCCATTCCCAATCGAACTCTTAGCCACGCGGCCTAGTACAAGATGCGTGGGCACCGCAAAGACATATGTGGGCACAAATTCATCGTGTGAATCTACAGATGTGCAGTAAACCATTGAGATGTTACAACTGCCACCACTACAATGTAATGTCTCTTACCACTGACCATCGACGTCGAGAATCAATCCAACAACTTAAAACTCCAATGTTTTACCTTCATTTGCTCTTATTGACATTTTCTTCGTCTCACTATCATGTTTGGGCTCTCATTTTGTAGCTTCTTCACCATATTCTTGAGTTCAATTATGCTTACACAACTTTCATAGTGCACATTGGCTTTTACAATGTTACAAATTCATTGTCTCTATCATCTTGCCTTCACTCAAGCTTTGGCTTCATGGCTTTGAAGGTTAGTCACACTATTTTCTTTTACATTTTGTCAAGCATATCAATCACCATTATCTCTATTGTTTGTGTGGTTATCTATCACCATTATCTCAACACCAAAGTAGACAGACAACCACCCAACATTTTTAGTGTTGCTGTGCGTTAGTTCATTGGAAGAAGTGTAGCAACATAGCGATCTCGTCAATTTTTCCTCTTTGTAAATCTTCGTCTCCTATTCTCTTGTATTGTCTTTATTTCCATACCATGGTCATCTATACTTTCCATTATTAGATTAGTTTATTTTTGTTATTTCAATTAGCATTTCAATTTTGACCTAGTTTTTGTGCACTATTCATACTTGAAGAACGCGCATTCCATGGACAACTTGCATCCGTGTTGTCATCCTTGACTCGCATGGGTTTCCTAGAGTGTTGGTAGAAGTGAGGTGGCAAAAGGGTTGGTTCGACATTTGAACTTTAACCAGTGTCAAGGTTAGTGAATTTTCCCTTCTCCACACAAACAACTTTTAAACTCTAGTGCCAAATTAAAATGAATTTTCCCTTCTCCACACAAACAACTTTTAAACTCTAGTGCCAAATTAAAAATCAAGAAAGAATTGAGTCTAAATACTACCTCCCTATTTTTATTAAAGTGTGCACATTATGTGATTTAAATTTCTTGAGAAAATTAATATTTTTCCAAGAACACTTATGGAACGCATGGATTATTTGATTTCACTAAACGTCCGAACTAGTCTACAGCTAGTTTAGTGTCAATTGAACATTTCAGGACAGGCATACTTAATAAACGGTTGAGAAAATTTGACAATGTCCTATAACAAGATTAACATGTTATATAAAGACTTCAACCGAATTTTTCTAACCACTAAGAATAAATAACTCTAGAAGACAGAAGTAACACTCGATCTAAACAAATATTAGTTATGCTAACTAGACATGATACAAACACTGATCAATTCCGGATATTCTACAGATTTAGCAATATAACATAAAGTTCATATTCTTGTGTCAATAAATACTTGACATCACTTTTATCCCCATCATTCCATATATCATTGTCATGTTCCAGATACAAATTTATCTACATGACTCGAATAAAAGAATACTACACATTTCAAGGAAATAGAAACGTGTGCCTTGTTGGATAAATTTTCTCAATGTCCCTATGTAATTGTAAACAGCAAATATTTTCAACTCTTGGACTTAAACTTTACCTGGACTTTAATTGCCGCTGTCTCTGAGGCTACTTTACTCGTTCTTTCTACTTTAACATGGCGATGAAGTTTTAAATTGGTTGGGGGACAGTTGAGCAGTTGGGGGCACTCATCATCAAGCTTCACAAGAAAAGGGCGGAAATGAAAATTTCAGCGTGTGAGATGGTATGTCCCATAGACTATCTTTAGCCTTGCAGAAGTTAAAATTATTTTCTTTCTTTCTTTCTTTCGGCATAAAGCAGAAAGCCATGTCATTTATTGCCACCTAGAAACAATCTTTTGAAGTTTACCCTTGACTGTGTATTCCAGGAGACTATAATTGACTCTTTTTTATAAGACTATCGTATGATATGAAATTGTTTACCTAAACAATTCAATATTTTGCTCAGACATTCAATCTTTTATATGTCAATACCATATGTTCATTCTCCTTACAAATATCTCAGTATCTGCACCATTCTTTCCTGACTGTAAACGTATTTTAAATACACAAAATCCACATGCATGCTCATTGCATATAGGAATAATAGTTCGCTCTGTGCTTCCATACTCATGAAGGATATACAGGAGTACTACGTATTTGATCTTAAATCAGAATACTTAAGAGACAGTGGCTGCCCATTCCAAACAAGACCCTGATTCAGAGAAAATATACGATTGCCACTGATTTGCCTCTCTCAATTTGATATTCTCTGTAACAAAAAATGTAATAGAGGATCATTGCCGGATACAGATAGACATAATTTGCTCAAAAAAATACAATTTTCCTATCTATCGTGAAATTTTTAAAATTCAACAAAATATTATAAAATAAAAAAGGAAGCACTTATTGTGGTAATGGATTTAAACACAGTCAATGTAAAAGCTCATCCAAGATGTAAGAATTCGGCATTCTCTATCCATTGTGAAATACTTGAAATTCCAAAAAAATATTACACTAACAAAGAGCGCACACTTACTGTGGAAATGAATTTACGCATAAGCAATGTAAAAGCCCGTCCAAGATGTCAAGATAAGGGAAGGAAAGGGAAGCACACAGAGCTTTATAAATGGAGTAAGATGCAGTCCTTGTTCTCAGGCAATTTATTTCATTCTAATTCTTAACTGTAAATACCATTAAAACAATTTCAACCTGTTGATGCCTCATGCCCATCTGGTTGCCTACAAGGGGTTTAGGGTTTCAATTTCCATCTACCTTACATAGCCAAATTTTTGTACCCTACATTTGACCTTGGGTCCAAGCTCAGGAGTCAACCCAACCTTGCCAACCCACCTATGCCCAGAATAAAACCACACATGCCAACATCACTGTTTCTTTCTTAAATAGGGGGACCCTCACATAACTTTCCAAACATTGTCAGAGTTTGTTACATGAAATCATACTCGATATGAAATGTATATGACAACTTGATTAATAGTAATACATAACTTCTAATGTTTATGACGATTCCATGACATAATAAATAATAACAAGCTGTTTGACCCTAAAGCCTGCCTCAGTTTTTACTTGCAAGGAAAGAATCCTTAGAGCTCAGATAATATCATGTCGCAAATACTTCAAACTTCATACTTTTGTGAGGGTTTGTGTATCTTTAAAGGGAAAACAATAAGGCATTGCAAAATACTAGAGCTTCAAATACTGGCCCACACTGTTATATTATCCGTGGGCACAAATACCTGTCTTCCATTGTAGGCCTTATAAAATTGTGAGGAGCAATATTATACAAAAAGAAAATTATAAATCAGAGAACTGAAGGATGAAACACAGTTTAACCAACTTACAAGAAAAAATAAGCAAGAAGAATAAAGTTGATGCTGTAATAATACCCATACGGTTTAATATTATTGTTACAAGACTCTCCAGGCATGAAATTATTTTGGTAGAACATGGTAAAATTTTACCAACAATTTATAACATTAATATTGAAGGCATTATTTACATACCTTACTTGGGGGCACATCTAGTGCGTTAAGAGCCTGAAGAATAAGATGATAAAATACAATCGCAAGAGATAGCGACTGCACGCTCTAGAACAATGGTATAAAAATACACAATGCCTTATAGCTCAAAAGGCTGGAATAAGAGACCACTTAAAGAATTGCCAGTTGTATAAAGGCAATTTTTTCCTCTTATTTCTCTCGCAACATACTGAAGCAGAATTGCAAATAAAACAACTCTCACAAAAACAAGTTCTACTGTAGAATATATGCTTGTGCATTATTGCAGCTCTTAAAACTGGTTGACAGGTACAGCAGTTCATGTAAGTTAAAGCAAATCCAGAAGCGGAGGTTGATCCACAGGTGGCTTTGAATTACTACCCTCTGAAGAATGGATAGAATGCACTTGACTTTTTACTTTCGCTCTTCCTCTTCCTCTTCCTCTGCCCACTCCAGAAGGTGGAGGTGGAGCAATCTTTAAAACTGCAGGTTCATTCTTAGCAGAAGAAAATATCGACCCAATATCTTCTCGCTGTTGATTTGCTGAAAAGGCCAAGGAACCAGACGGCATATGTGGACTTAAAGTTGACCAGCTCAATGAACCAGAGGGATTTTGAGCTTGCATGTTAATAGAGCTCCTCATTGGCCCTACATTACCAATTTGTTTTTTTGAATTATTGTTGATATTGTTACTTGCACGTGGAGGCCAATCCGCAAAGGGATCAAAGTCATCAACAGCAGGGTCTGGTTCAAGATGAAAATTAGTCATGCCATTTGATGCTGATTTTTTGCTTGCAAGGTCCTGAAGGTCATAGCTAGGTCCTGAGGACCAACTTCCAAATTCTGTAAATGTTGCAGAACCAAGTTGACTATTAGTTATTTTTGGAACTTCTGTAGTTGCAGGAGCTGGGGGTGGCCACTGAACATCTACTGGTGTACATGAACTGGCAGATGATGTGGGTGTAGAATGAATAGAACTATCATATCGCATTCCATTCATTGGAGTGTTATTTTGGACAAAGCCAGACTTTGTGATATTAGATAGTGAGTTTCCATTAATAGTAGACATATTGGGATTACTAAAGCTTTGGGGGCCTTTAGTAATTGAACCCCAATCTTCTGAATCCCAGGAGCTGCTAGATTTTCCCCCTGGAACTGAGGCCACACCCTCTGTCTTAAGGGAGTCAATATGAACCCCATTCATTCCCACTGATGATGTTGAACTCGTATCTAGAGTAGAAGGATTCAATTCATTAAGAGTTACACCACGTTTCTCTTCAATTTTCCTGTGAAATCAAGGATTTATCAGTATAAGCTACTTTTCTTTGCTTGGTCAAATTACTAAAAACAAGCCCTGCTTGGATAAGCCACCATTAAGACATGCAAACTAATTCCATACCTAAGGATTTCTTTTACAAAGAGCATGTACTTGGCAAATTGTTGAAGATTCAACTGCTGTACAACCAGCAACGGTACAAGTAGAGGAAGCAAATGCTCTGCAGCAAACTCTAAGTCATACTGAAAATCACAAAACACCAAAAAGTAAAATATTAGAAACTTAAGACAGTTCAAGCTCGACTCTTGCAATGGCAGAACCTTTAAAACATTCTTGTTCCAAATTGATTTCTCCATTTTCACTTTCACATCAGATATTTAAACATCAGTCAAATAGAATATTGAAATAGCTACCAATAAAACACACAATACTATTGAAAATACATTTCATTGAAAGTACCTGCTTGTATATTGCGTTTGTAACTCCAAGAGTACACATTAGTGTAGGTGCAGAATGATCGACAGCAGTACACCTTTGTAATGTCTGCAATATCTCTAAAACTGATCGCTTATCCAACCACTGTACTAGCTCTCCCAGGCATTGCAATGCATTCACTCGTACCTGCATTAACATTTTACATGAACAATCATTAAGAAAATAAAAATAATTAGCACACTCGTAATGTTCATCCATGCAGCTTGCAACAACTCTGAAAATATTCTTTAACAAGGCAAGACCTACCAATTCATGGACAGAAATGGTAGATCAATATCCATCATCAACAAGTCAAGAGGAGAAAACAGATACTGGATGAAAACTGTACTGGGAATTGGGAAAAAAGAGGTATATTGAATTTTAGAAACAGGAAAGAGAGATATACAAATGAATTTAGCCAGAGATAACAACTAATGATATTCTATTTGAAGATCCCCAGGGATAGGCCTAAGCTTTTTGTCTTATGTGTGTGTTTGTTCAATGTTTATTGTCTATCAGTAAGATATGCATATAAATCTTGACAACGATACACAAATGAATAGTAAAATTCTTCGAGAACAGTAACACTTTCCTCTGATATTTACTATCTATAGCATTTATTTCTCATCCATTACTTGAAATGCATTGTAAGAATATTTAATTTGTTCTTTGTACAAGAGTGTGGCCCTTCAAAAAATTGAAGTAGACGTGCAAGAATCTTACTGCAGCAACTGTAGTTTTAAGTGCCAAACCATGAACACGAGGAAGAACTGATTGCTTCATAACCTACAACAAGCAAACATGATGTCATTGAAAAAGTAGCACTGTGATCCAAAATAGTATATGTTAGCATTTTAAAGCATATCTAAAAGCAATTGGAATTGCCATATGGCACTGTATTATCACAAATATAATTTGTCCAAAATACGGTTAGCATACACTAGTCTTGATGAAGGTCATCATGCCCAGTCATATATTTCTGAATAAACACATCTCTTTTTAAGAAATAAAGCTCAACATTGTTCTACTTCTTCACTCTAATCCACTTAGTAAAATTTTACACAAACACACATAAAAATTTAGATCAATATACAAATGATAATTTTTGCAGTATAAACTTCATCTCAACTAAAATAGGGTTAGCGCACACTAGTCATGATGAAGGTCATCATGCCATGTTACATATTTCTGAATAACCTCATCTTTGAGAAATTCACATGGTGAATACAGATTGATTCCAACAAGACTGATGCTTGATAAATGAAACATGAAAAGAAGAATTAATTATTACCTAGCAAAATCTACCTTTTAAAAGAATGGCTCAATAAACCCAGAATGATAACATAGAGCATCTGTTTCATGTTCATGTTTTTCTGTCTTGAAACTGTCAAAACAATTTTGATTTTTCCTATATTGAATTTTTAGGGCATTTAATGGTTTATGGATGCAAAAAAAATAAAAAATGCCTTTTTTTGTTACTTCTGGCACTCAGCGCAATTTGGGTATGCCTGGGTATGTCTGGGACATATCCCATGCATACCCAGACACACAGGTATGTACCCTGGGCATACCCGGGCGAACCTGTACCCAGACAAGGGTGCGAGGTGGGTTCAAAGCATACCTGGTAACTTAGCCTTAAATGATTACTTGCCACAATAACCCTACAGAATCAGACTCATTCCATTGTACTTTATTTTGCAAATTAGGGTGTTAAGTCCATTCTGAATTTAGATTACATCAAATAAATGACGAATTTTATTGGAAACCTTCAACAGATAACTGCATGGATCATTTGGCACTGTACGAAAGACATCTGTGACTCTACTAGGCATGTTAGAATCTCCTTTCTTTGGAGATACAAATTTGAAGTTACTTTTTCAAGAGTTCAACAATAATTCTGGGACAAATTTAAATATTGAAATATGTATTGGCTGCTCATGGTATTACCAGAATGGATGTTTTTAGAATAAATGTTGATTCTCTGCATGTTGGTGCCCAAAATTACATGATGTCAAATCAATCTGCTAATGTCAGGAGAAAGTTCCTTAATAGACAGAATGCAAGCAATCATATCATTAAATGTCTAATTGACTCATTATATAATATAAGAAGGCACACTCTCTAACAATTAAACAGCCCCAAACTATGACTAGAAAGAGCCAGTGGTATGCCAAACCAGTAACCTGAAAATCGAGTTGTTTCGCTAAGGGGATTGTCCGTCGTAAAACTTCTTCTTGTATTCGAACATCAGCATCATCATAAGCTCGAACTAACAATGGAAGTACATGTGCTACCAAGTGCTCTTGACTGGCCTGCAATAACATAATTGTTGGTAAAATTTAACTCTATTTGCAGATTAGCTGGTTAAAATGCTCAGCGATAGAGACCATTGCATATATGACATTTAACAAAATAATTGAGGACCATAAGAGACATTTCCTATTGAAAAGTCAAACATAAACATGGCTAGAAAACAATGGCAAAGTAAAGATTAATTGAAATGTCACAGAAATCAATCAAACTAAGACACAAGGACTAATCATAACTATGTATGGAAAGATGAAATCAGTAATCACAGAATCAGCACTATCCATGTACCTTGTTGATAACAAGTTCAGCATGTTTCACCAGGAGCAACAATGTTTCACCTGCTGCTGAGGACAACACAGGAACCAAAGCCGGCAATGTTGAAAGTTCAAAGTCATTTTTGTCCTGCAAACAAAAAATCAATGATTGTCAATTTGGCAGTAAATCTCAGATCCCTAAGTTAATTCATTTGCCTAGTGTCTGACTGCTAAGAAAACTAAAATATACCACATCAACTTAAGCCTCAAAATCAGTTCTCCCAATGTCTTTACTGTAAAGTTGATATGGTTGTTGACAACAAACTCTATACCATTGGAACATTAGTAATCTGCCTCACACATTGACCTGAATGGTGTTCTCTAAATGTTCTCTATATAAAGGAACTGTGATTTTAATAAGGAAAAGACAGACATAGCAAAGGTAGAGGTCCCAGAAGTTATGTGGCATGAAGCGTCCTCAAATACATATCTTCAGGATAGGTCAGGACTTAGCCCTAAACAAAGTTCACTATACAAAAGCAAGGGGAAACATCCATACAATTGTTTCTAAAAGCCCCTTTGAACAATAGGAGCCAAATTTGGCAGCATCACATGTTGTTGGCTTCTACATGTGAGGACGATTTTACAGACAGTTAAGCAACTTAGAATTGGTTTAAGCTACCTTTGTAAAACAGAGCTATTTGCAGCCTTTCTGTCATTATCTTGTGGCCCATTTGATTGAAAAGAAACTTGCACATCTTCAATGATTACAAGTCACCTCTGGAAAAAGTGGTTTTTGAATTAAATGCAGTGCTGCCAGAGAGACTTTAAGGATTTCAAAACAGCCACAAAATTATTGTCCTGGTGATGAACCTCAAATATTTTTAGAGCTTAATTTGTTTTACTTTAAATCCTTATCGCTTCAAGTTAAGTCAGTCTGCATCAAATCTATTTTTTGCCAATGTGAGGTGTCTCGCATCACTTGTTAGTAGTCTATAATCAGAACATCAAGTCAAAAAAATTGATTGCTCACTGATTACTAATTCTAATTACTTTTTAAAAAGATCTTGATTGCATGTCCCAAGGAAATAAAGTTACTCTTGTGATTTTCTACCCTATGACTTTCTAATACAACAATCAAAAAATGTATATAACCAGATTTTTAAAATAAGATAAGATGTGTTTAGCTTATCCAAAATAATGCCAGTATTGAGCTCTTGAAGTTAAGCTGCCAATATGCTACAACAGATGATCAGAATCTAAAATATAGTTTGAGATATATAATTGGAAGCTATTAAAAATCTATCAAATACTTTTCTGATGCAGTCTGGATGGTGTCAGACATGCTTAACCGGTGTCACCTTAACCGATGTTCTTTTCATGAGAATTAGCTTCTCTGTGGTTTTTCCCATCTTGGGTTTCCATATAAATTCTGGTGTTCACGGTGTTGATGTTTTTGTGCTTTCATGTTCATATCTGTTATAAGATTCTGATTGCTTTAAATATTCATCGGATTTACATAGATTAAGGAAATTGTTTGATAATAACTGATTCACCCCCTTCCCCCCCCCCTCTTAGTTATTCGGCCTGTTCAACAACAGATTCTGGTCCAGGAAAAGATTGTGACATGCAGTTTGGTCATGGTGTCACAGGCATGTCTTTTGTCAATGAGACCACCTGAGCAATGTGCTTGTGTCTTCTATACCTGGCAAAGGATTCTGCTGACAAGCACAGACGTGTCTGTTGTAGGCTAGAGAAAAGACCTTGAACTTCCTCACTAGCAGTCAAACCCCTTAGTGTTTTTACTCAAGATCAGACACACCAAGCAACAATGCAATCCCTAGGGATGAAGATGCTTTGAATTGCTAAAACGGTCAAAAAAGACACTTTCTAGTGCTGATTCTATTACTGACTTTATAAGACACTTTCTAGTGATGATTCCATTACTGACTTTATTAATAAATGTTGGAATTAAGAGTTAGATGATAAATAATGGAAGAGTTTTTTGAAGTAAAATGGTATATCATTCTTAAGCCCAAAAATGCTTGTTTAAAGTGGTTAACCTTGCTGCAGAGATTGCCATATAAAGTGAATTCCTCTAATATTGTGATTTGTAAATTTGTAACATATAAAGGAAGCCTGAATCAGTAAGAAACTTTTTTGATGTTTTTTGCTAAGGAAATCTGGGAATTTTGTGTGCTGTTTTGAATAACTGGGGGGATGAAGGGGTAATTAATTGGAAAGAAATACTCACTGGAACTGTGAATGATTTGGATAAAGTATATAATTTATTTTGCCTTTGCTCTCTACTGAAATTTTATGGATTATATGGAAAGTAATAAATGAGGAAAAGTTTAAAGGCCTAAAATGGACACTCAGTCTACAAAAAGACTTGTGTTTTTCAATGTATCTATGCAGGTTACTCTAACAATGGAGGTGGCTAAAGTCAAGTTCTTAAAGCTGCTAAGGGAAGGCACCATGGAGGTCAAAAAAGAAAAAGTTATGTATGGACAAATGTGGCCATTCAACAAAGCAGAGAATACTCCTTTCCTGGAGGGTTAACTAAACTTCCAACTGAAGTGCAATGATCAAATTCCAGCAGAGACTCTGAGGAAAGACCTGGGAGTCTAGAGCAGAGCAAAGTTTCAAGTTAATCAGGGTGAGGATTTTACTGTGGAGGTGGTGAGATCAAGTAATGAGGCCTTTGAGATCATTCCACTGTTGGATTAAAATGGGATGGATGAGTACAGTGACAGTAGGAATGAAATATCATTCTTAGAATTTTTAATTTAGACTGCCCAGATATAAATGCCCAATACCAAATTTCCCAGATTTCATATGCATTAATCAACAACCAATAATTTGCACAGCTAGACAACAGACTATAAAGTGAATTAAATAAGGATTATTGCTGTACGAGACTTAATCCAGGAAAGATCTGATCCTTACTTAAATAAAATTCTGTTAATGACTTCCAACTCAGAATTGACCTAAAAAACCGGGTTCGTACCAACTGGCCCCAAACCGGGTTCAGGTACACACCCGGTACTGGTACTTCAGTGGGTGCTTGCTGGGTACATGATTGGTCCGAACCATGAATCCGGATAACAATACCTGATGTGATACCTGTGGTATTGTTATTTTAAATGCAAACAGCAAAATTCGACAATAGATTTTGCAAGCCAAAAAGTGATCCATTCCATTCGAAATTAGAGTTTATACAAAGTCTGATGGATCGAAAGGGTCACTAGCATCCCTTGGAAATGAAAATGAAAAGTCCATATAATATTTATTACAAAATAAACTAGAAAAACTACCAAAACTATCAAAATATTATATACAAAATTATGTCTACTTGGAGAAGTCATAACTTTCTACTCCTACCTCAGAATTGCGAACCATTTACTTTGCTGGAAAGATCTCCAAGAGTTCTAGCTTCAGTCCCTAAAGGACAATGTCCTTCACACGGTTTCAAGGCCCTGAAATGCCCTAAAGATCTTCGCAAAATGAAAATTACTAAAACATAGAAAATACTAAAAAATTAGATTTCGGAATTTCCCATTTCTGCTTGTGCCAACCTCCTCTGGACCATCCTGAACTGTGTTCTGACAATTCCTCCCCCATTGAGAGGCAATGGGTCCCATTGCATCCACACTCTCTAGTAGGTGGGGAGAATGAAGCTGAATTTGTTCATGCGTAAGTCACTTTCCTTGATGAGAAAACTGACCAGCTTGCACCACACGATGCAAGTAAATAGTCTAGTTCTTTAAGTTCTTCACAACAACCTCCACAACTTGATCACTTTGGAGTGGATTAGCAGCTTCTGGATTTAATTCTGTATGATTGATTTCCTTAGCAACATCTGCAATGTCTAGTAATGGAGGGAAATAAGGCTTCAACAGTTCTACATTTAAGACCGGATGAATACCCAAAAATGGAGGCAAATTGAGTTCAAATGCATTTTCACCAACTTGCTTGATGATCTTATATGGACCATAACAAAGAGGACGGAGCTTCTTGCGAGGGCCTTGCAATCCCTCCTTCTGAAAATGCAACCATACCTTATCCCCAACCTGAAAATTATGAGGAGTTCGATGCTCATCATGCCTATGTTTATCCTTCTTAGTGGTCTGCTCCAAAATTTCATGAACCTGTTGCCGCAAATGATGAATTCTATGAATGAACTTCATTGCTTTGTCCTTCTCCTTATCCAAGCATGGTACCAAGTCAGGCTGCATAACTGGTATAGAAATATTTATTGGTGCCAAGACAAACTTCAAACGGGCTATGGCCAGTTGAACTATGAATTGCCCTGTTGTAGCTATGTTGTACATAGGGAAGGCTTTCATCCCATGTACGGGGATGTTTCGAGTGATACATGCACAAAATTTGAATGATCATTCGATTGACGACCTCAGTTTGACCATCTGTCTGAGGGTGGAATGCAGTGGACTTAGTTAGCTCTGTGACCATCATTGCCCATAATGAAGACCAAAATTTGTTGAGAAATCGACAGTTAGTTTTGTGACCATCATTGCCCATAACGAAGACCAAAATTTGTTGAGAAATCAACTATCCCTGTCTGAAATAATGCTGCTCGGTAGCCCAAAATGAACCCAAACATGCTCAAAGAAGAGTTTTGTAGTGTCTTCTGTAGAGATTGCCTTTCTACAGGCCACTAAGGTTGCCATTTTTAAAAATCTATCTACCACAACATATACACAATCATGCCCCCATCTAGTGGTAGGAAGACCAGACATAAAGTCCATAGAAATTGAATGCCAAGGTTTTTCTGGAACAGGAAGTGGTAGATATAAACCAAACTTACGATTTGTAGGCTTTGCAATGGCACATGCTGTACAAGCTCGAATGTATGCAATCATGTCATTTTTCATTTTTGGCCAATAAAAATATCTTTGAAGTATAGCAATAGACTTACCTATTCCAAAATGTCTTGCAACCTTGCTGTAGTGAGCTTCCCATATCAATTTCTTGCATTCTGCCTCAGGCACACAAATTTGGCCAAGGTGGCAAAGCACTCCATCTTGCAAATAAAAATCATTCACATGTTTACCTTTCACAAGTGATATATACATCGGAAAATTCATTATTATGTCCATATAAGTGAGCCCAAGTTTCTGTTTGGTGACCACATGATTCTAAAACCATGCTTATACTTGCAATTGGAGGCCTACTCAAACAATCTGCTATCTTAATGGTGCTTCCCTTCTTATGGTGAATATTGAGATGAAATTGTTGAAGATAGGCTGACCACCTTTGGTGTCTATCATTCTGCAATTTGCCTTGTGTTTGCAAAAATTGAAGAGGTTTGTGATCTGTGTGGATGACAGTTTCCTTGCCCAAAATATAATGCTTCCATTGCTTGCAAGCTTAAACAACGGCATATAATTCTTTATCATAGGTGGGATACCTATGCACTATATCAAAAAAGGTCTCACTATGGTAGGCAATCGGATGTCCATGCTGCATGAGTACTGCTCCCAGGGCATATTCTGATGCATCAGTTTGTATTTCAAAAGACTGTTGTAAATCAAGAAGAGATAAAACTAGTACGCAACATAACCTCTGTTTTAACTCCTTGAATGCTTGTTGTTGAGCACCTGTCCACTTGAATTTTGCTTGCACTCCTCCTCGTAGTGACTGATTTAAAGGCCAAGACAAATGTAAAAACTCAAACACAAATCTGCGATAAAAGTTAGCCAACCCCAAGAAGCTACGCAACTTTGTGAGGTTCCTTGGAGCAGGCTAGTCTTTAATTACTTGTATCTTTTTAGGATCAACATGAACACCCTCACTATCAATAACATAGCCCAAATATTTAATACTCTACATACCAAAAGAGAATTTTTCCTTGTTTGCATAGAGTCCATGATCTTGCAAGGCAGAAAATACTTGTTCCACATGTTGCAGATGGTCTTCCCAAGTTTTGCTAAAAATGAGAATGTCATCTAGATATACAACTACAAAAGAATTAATGAATGGCTTGAGTACATCATTCATTGTCATCTAGATATACAACTACAAAAGAATCAATGAATGGCCTGAGTACATCATTCATCATCCTCATAAATGTGGTTGGAGCATTTGTGAGGCCAAAAGGCATCGCCAACCATTCGAATAATCTCTCCTTAGATTTAAAAGTAGTCTTCCATACATTTGCTGGATCAATTGGCACTTGATGGTACCCAGATTTCAAATCAATTTTAGTGAAGAATTTTGCCCCTCTAAGCTGGTCCAAAAGATCATCTATCCGAGGAATTGGATATCTATTTTCCATAGTGATCTTATTCAATGCCCTATAATCAATACAAAGTCTCCATGTTCCATGCTTTTTCTTTGCAAGAACAATTGGGCTACCACAAGGAGATGCACTTGGGCGGATATGTCCTTTCTGAATCATTTTTTGTATTTGCCTTATGATCTTATCATTTTCTAATACTAACCTCCTATATATTGGCTCATTAGGCAATGGAGTCCTTGGTATCAAATCAATAGAATGTCTAACTTGACAGTGTGAGGGTACCCCTTTTGGTAACTCAAACACATACTGATATTTTGCTAAAATCTGATCCATTGACCCTTTCTATTTTGTTGTGTTGGCATACTCCTGAACTCATTGGTCCTTTTGCTGGAGCAACTGCCATTGCATATATTTATGTTCATAGGTATCTTTAGGGTAATATTCCTCTTTTATATGCTCCACAAATTCTTCCCCTGTGGGTCTACTATAAAATATCACACTAGATTCTTGTCTATCTTGGGCTTCTTTAGCCGTTGTGTGAACTTCCCATGCCAATTCACATGATTCTCAGCTTTGAGGAGGGCGAAGGTGATCTTTTCAATATTTGAGAAATTATTAACACAAAAATATCTCTCCAATTTGGATAACTAGTCATCAACAATGTCTGCATCAATTTTCCCTTGAAAAGTTGGAATATCAAAATTTACCTGCACTTTGAATGGGGTTTGCCTACCAAATGTTGAATTCTTCGGACTGGCCTGTGACTCGTTTTTCAAGCATACATGAGAACTGCTCCATCATTTCTTCACGTTGTTTGTTTAATGCCTCTTCCACCAACGTTTTGAAGGGTTCTTCCATCCCATCAGTTTGTTGTTTTGCCACCTACGAACGTGTGCGTCTAAAAGGAAGGTAATCTAAGGGATCTCTTGTGCTCAATCCCAGCCTTTGGTAAGCTGATTGTTTGCAATGTTACATATAGGAGTGAATAAGCTTTGATACCACTAATTCGAACTATGAATCCGGATTACAATGCCTGGTATGATACCTGCGATATTGTTATTTTAAATGCAAACAGCAAAATTCGACAATAGAGTTTGTCCATATGAGCCATATAGATGGAAGAAGAGACGCTCAAGATATAATTTTCTACGTGCTTTAGATTTTGGGCAGACGTTCTGATATATATTGTTTGGCAGATTGTTTTGTATATCGGTGACACATTATTGTATGCATCTGAAGAGATAGTGTGTTTTTGTTACCTACTCGATCTGTATATGATTGAGCTATTTTTTCTACAAGTCATCTTCTGTATTAGATGTCTCTGGGAGATTATCATGGTTATTACTTATTTTGTTGATCGACTGTTGAAGTCATCAATCTCAAGCAAGAGATTATTGTATTGATTTAAGATCTCAATAAAGAAATCTCTTTTGGTGCGGCTGGGTTTTTCTCTCGAGTAGGGGGGTTTTCCAAGGGTAAATTTTTGTGTTCTTTGTTCTTATGCTTTCCCGAGTTTCTGTTTAGTGCATGTTATGCTATTATGGTTCAAAACATTAACATGGTATCAAAGCAGGTCTAATAAAGATCCTGAATCAAAATAGGAAAATTGAGAATTTAAGAGATGCACGAAATGAGGGATTCTTATGAGAACGTGTAGCTGAAGAGCCTTGGAGAGTAGAATCTATGAAGAAGCTTCAATTTTTGACATCAACATGAAGTATGTTGTCAGGCTTGTCTATGCTTACATGGTTGGCATTCATGTCTATGAGGATAGTAGATGTGCTGGTGTTCGAATTTTCAGTCTCTGCCTGCACTATAATTTTGCGATAGCAAAAGATCTATTGATGGATTGTGAGGAAATTTAGACAATCAAGAGATAAGTATTTTATACCCTGAATAATGATTATAAATCTTTTATGCAGTTCTTTATTAAAGTAATTCATGTATTCTTTTAGCATTGATCTCTATATTTTTCTTCTAGGTAGTTTGATTCTATTAATAATTATTAATCTCTCTTGGTTGCAGGATAGATCAAGAAGCTAAATTATGGTGGATTAATTATCTGAAATCTCATGAGGAAGAGTTTATACATCCAGTTGGGGTATTGATCATTTATGAAGACTTAGCCCGCAGTCATGAGTCTAAGTTGATGAGGTTGGGTCAGCCTTGAATGAAGAGTTTGCTTCAACAAGGAAGTTGAGAGAGACGAAGATAGTAAACAACGGAATTCCTATCATTGTGATCAGCTACTTCTAAGAGGAGGATATGACAATTAGAGGGAGCTTGAGCAGCAAAGGGAGAGTGCCAAATCCTTTTGTTGAGGATCAACAAGCTCATGTAGCAGTGTGACTACTAAAGCTCCTTGTTTGGGCAACATTGGTATCAACTCTATTTTGTTATGATAATCAAAGTAGTGAGAATGCTGCCCCTACTGAGAGGGAGTCTCCATTCGAGGGAGTTTGACTTAGACAAGGAGGTCAAAAGGTTGATATCTATCTCAAAGAGAACCACATCATCATGAAGATTTGTTAATGAGTTCTTGTTAATTTAAGGCAAACTTCTTATTCAGATTTCAATTTATCTTTCATATATATATGCAATGCTGATTATATATATAAATCTTGATTCTAACAATGTCAATGTTTATTTGCAGGAGTAGAAGAACTGAATGCATGTAATTGAAATGAACTTGTAATTCAACTATGATCAAATTGTAATGAAGAAATATATATATATATATGTGTGTTTCTGTTCAATCTACTTGGTACTTATCAATTTCTGTACTTGTATTGAACAGTCCGAGCAATATAAATATGTGCATGGTAATGTGATCAGTCACATCTATGATAGACGTGACTCCTTGAGGAGTCACGCCTATCATAGGCGTGACTAATTGTTACACCCTTTGGTAATACAAAGCATTGAAACTCATTATCGGGCTTGACACCGATTCAATACCAATTACAATTCATTAGTTATCGGGTTGATACCGATTCCAATTAGTAATCAGGGTTTGTTTCATATTCGATCATAAAGAGAATATAAAGCATGATAAAAATCGTATATATTAATATATATGTGTGTGTGTGTGTGTGTGTGTGTGTGTGATGATGATGATAATAATAATTATCATCATATATATATATATACATGTGTCTCTTTAATCTGATCAATGGTATATGCTTCAGTATTATGAATTTATCTGATCGTGGCTATATGCAACAACACTCCCTCTTAGCTAGGGAAGATAAAATCATATATATCACATCTCTTGTGATAAGAAGTCTCACATATCTCGTGAAGACAAGCATCACATAACACGTGATGATAAGTATCACATAACTTGTGAGGTGTCACATAACTCGTGGCACTAAGTATATCACATAACTCATGATAAGAAGTCTCACATATCTCGTGAAGACAAACATCACATAACATGTGATGATAAGTATCACATAACTCGTGACACTTAAAGGATGATATGCTTGAGAATATCACATTCTCCTTATTCATCCTAGCTATGGTATGTGCATTGACATTACGTCACATAATGTCTAACATAACAGATCATGGCACATCCGTGAATGATATCAAATCAGCATGATATCAACATTACATGATCGTCATCTTATAATGTTTGAATACAAGTGTTCATTTCCAAAAGATCGCCACCTTTTAAAGATGAACATAGGGGGTAGAGCCCATAAAGTCATATATCGACACATATGACAAAAGAAGTTTACACATTAAACATCTTATATGTTTATATATATATTAGTAAAGATTACAATGCAAATTACAATTCAATCATACCAAGACCTTTCCTGAAGTATTCAACTTTCACTCTAGCAAGTGGCTTGGTGAGTATATCTGTTGTCTGATCTCCTGTACTGATATATTCCAACTGAATCACATTCCTATCCACCATGTCTCTCACATAATGATGAGGAATCTCTATATGCTTGGATCTATTGTGAAATACCGGATTCACAGAAAGTTTTATGCAACTTTGATTATCACAATGGATGACTGTAGGTTTCAGGGGCTTACCAAATAATCCCACAAGCAGCTTCCTAAGCCATACTGCTTCTCTTGCTGCCATAGAGGCTACAATGTATTCGGCCTCTATAGAACTTTGAGCCATTGAAGACTATTTCATGCACATCCAAGATATCATGGTGGATCCCAAACTGAAGCAGCAACCAGAGGTACTTTTTCTATCAGTTACACTTCCAGCCCAATCAGAATCTGTGAATCCATGTAGATTCAAGTCAACTTTCTCATAATTGAGTCCATAATTTAGAGTACCTTGAAGGTATCTCATAATATGCTTCACAGCAATAAGATGTATCTCCTTAGGTTCACACATAAACTGACTCAAGGCATTTACTGCATAACAGATATCCGGTCTAGTATTAACCAGGTACATCAAGGATCCAATTATCTGCCTGTAGAGGGTAGGCTCTGCAAATGGAGAATCTATTGCTACCTCCTTTAGTTTATGAAAGTTTGTTTCCATGGGAGAAGACATGGGTCTGTAGTTCATCATACCAAATCTCTTCAATATGTCCAAGGTGTACTTTCCTTGATTAAGCACAATGCTATCTGAGTTATGCCAAACTTCCAATCCAAAGAAGTAATGTAGAAGGCCTAAATCCTTCATTTCAAACTCATTAGCAAGGTCTTTTTTACATTGATCAATAAGGTGATCTTCTCCTGTAATCAATAGATCATCAACATACAAGATTAATATTAACATATCACCTTTGCTTTGCTTGAAGTATAGATTTGGATCTGCATCATTCTTAGAAAATCTCAATTCCATGAGATAGCTATTGATTCTCTCATACCATGCCCTGGGGGCCTGTTTAAGTCCATAAAGAGCTTTTTTCAATTTGCATACATGAGATTCTGCAGTGTGAATCTCAAATCCTTCTGGTTGCTCTAAGTAGACTTCTTCCTCTATTTTCCCATTTAGGAATGCAGTCTTTACATCCATCTGATGAAGTTTCCATCCTTTGGCTGCTGCAATGGCTAGAACTGCTCTGATAAAGGTATATCTAGCAACAGGTACAAAAGTTTCCTCATAATCAATTCCTTCTTTCTGTGAGAAATCTCTGGCAACAAATCTGGCATTATGTTTCTCTATACTGCCATCTGAAGCATACTTGATTTTCAATAGCCACTTGGATGAAACAATAGATTTTTCCTTTGGCATTGAAAAACTTCCCAAACATCATTTTTTAAGATGGACTGGTATTCTTTTGTCATGGCATCCTTCCATACTTGGTGTTTGAGGGCTTCTGATGCATTAGAAGGTTTAGAGAGATCATTCATTAAAGCCACATAGTTGGAAAATCTTCGAGGTCTTTTACTTTCTCTAAAGGCCCCTAAAGGAGCTGCAAAGATCTTTGCTTCTTCCATTGTTTTGGTGACCCAAAGTGGTCTTTTCTTATGATTCTCTTGAGGTGAGTTTTGTACTTCATTTTCATCCTCTTTAGGATACTCCCTCTGAAACTCAAGAGCAAGATCCTCTTCTAGGTCTGAAGGTGGAGTATTACTTTCTAACTCAATAGAATTTCTAGCCCTTTTGAAAGCTAGGTCTTCCTCAAATATTACATCTCTACTGAGTTCAATATTGCTATGTCCAAGTACAAATACTCTATAGGCTTTAGAAGTTTCACTATACCCAACAAGGATTCCTTTTCTTCCAGAAGGTTCTAGTTTTGTTCTTTTCTCTTTAGGTACATGAAAATAAACAGGGCATTCGAATATCCTTAAGTGAGTGATATCTGGCTTTATACCTGTGAAAACTTCTTTAGGAGTTTTGTCTTCAATATGGGAGTGAGGACATCTATTTTGTATGTATACAACAGTGTTGGAGGCTTCTGCCCAAAGATAGGTTTCTAAATTTTAATCAAGGAGCATTGCTTTAGCTACTTCTACAATAGTTTTGTTTTTCCTCTCAGCAACCCCATTTTGTTGAGGGTTGTAAGGAACAGTGAACTCCCTCTTAATCCCAGGGGTATTCCCACCCATTATCAGTTCTTAGGGTTTCTATTTTCTTCCCAGAGGAGTTTTTAGAGAAGGATTTGAATTCCTTAAATTTCCTAAGGATCTCTTCTGATTCTTTACATTTGAGGCAGTAGATCCAGGTTTTTCTGGAGAAGTCATCAACAAATATTACATAATATAGAAACCCTCCTACTAAAGGTATAGACATGGGTCCACATAAGTCTAACTGAACTAGTTCTAAGACATTACTCGTTTTACTAGAACTACTTTGAAAAGAACCCTTAGTATTTTTGCCTAGGGCACACCCCTTACATGTACCAGAATGATATTGCTTTAACTTAGGTAAGCCAGTGACTAACTTTTCCATGGAAGATAAGGCACGAAAGTTTAAATGTCCTACTCTTCTATGTCATATCTCATTAGAGTCTGCAATTTCATGAATTAGGGCAAGATTAGGTTCAATACATACCTCATACAAGTAGCCTTTTCTATGCCCTATGGTTAGAGCTTTCTTGAGAGAAGAATTCTTTGGCCATGCCAACACCTTGCTATCCATGAAGGTTACTCTATACCCATTATTCTCAATTGCAGATATGGAGACTAGGTTCCTCTTGATGCCTGGAACAAAAAGAACTCCAATGAGTTGGATAGACATGTCTGACTTCAACTTAATGGTGCAAGTCCCAACACCTTTTACTGGATGTGCAAAGTCGTCTCCAATGGTTACCTCTTCATCAATTTATTCTACCATAGAGTCCAATAGTTCTCTATACCCAGTGATGTGTCTTAATGACCCACTGTCTATGATCCAAGTATTAGATTTGTTGGATACTTGATTAGAGAGAGCAGAGTAGAATACATGTTTCTTTGAATCATGCTCCTTTTTATTTCTTTTCACTTTGGCAAATGTAGCTTGTTGTTTAATTCTATCTGGACATCTCGTTGCATAATGCGCATATTGATCACATCTGAAACATTGAATGTGAGAAACATCTTTCTTAGATGAACCCTTTTCATGATGGTCCTTCCTCTTCTTAAAGTGTTTCTTCTTGCCTTTCTAGTGAGAGTTTACATTTAACACATGAAGATCCTCATCTATGTTCTTTTGTTTGATCCCTTTCTTGTTTTGTCTTGACTCTATCTAAAGACAATTTGACCTTAGTCAATCGAAGTTTGGATATTTAGACCTTGCATTAATGCCTTGAACAAAAGTCTCCCAAGTGTTTGGTAGGCCATCTAGTGCAATGAGTGTTAGTTCTTTGCTCTAAATTACATATCCAAGTGTCGACAATTCATCCCTTAGAGCGGATATTCTCATAAAGTATGCATTGATGGATTCTCCATTGTTCAAATTTATATGATTAATTTCCCTCTTTAGGGCTAGGGTTCTACTAGCATTGTTTATCTCATAAGTGCTTTCAAGTGATTTAAACATATGATAGGCAGTCTCATATTTTGTCAAGATTGGCACTATATGATCTCTAACGCTATAAACTATGATCTTCATAGCTTTTTCATTTTCTTCAATCCAAATGGATTTCTCGGGATCACTCTCTAGCTCTTCTTTCTCCTCTTTTATGAATGACTCGACTTTATTTTCTCTTAGAATCATTTTAATTCTGAATTTCCATGATGAGAAATTGTTTCCTCCTTCAAGCCTATCCTCAAATCTAATAGCGCTTGCCATGGAAATGTGATATATTATAATTGATAATGAATTTCTCAAGTTTGAGAGCTTCTTGGATCTTCCTTTACCAATGCTCTGATACCATGTTAATTCAAGGCAAACTTCTTATTCAGATTTCAATTTATTCTTTCATATATATATGCAATGCTGATTATATATATAAATCTTGATTCTAACAATGTCAATGTTTATTTGCAGGAGTAGAAGAACTGAATGTATGTAATTGAAATGAACTTGTAATTCGATTGTGATCAAATTGTAATGAAGAAATATGTGTCGTTCAATATACTTCGTACTTATCAATTTTTGTACTTGTATTGAACAGTCCGAGCAATATAAATATGTGCATGGTAATGTGGTCAGTCACGTCTATGATAGATGCGACTCCTTGAGGAGTCACGTCTATGATAGACGTGACTCCTCAAGGAGTCACGCCTATCATAGGCATGACTAATGTTACACCCTTTGGTAATACAAAGCATTGAAACCCAATATCGGGTTTGACACCAATTCAATACCAATTACGATTCATTAGTTATCGGGTTGATACCGATTCCAATTAGTAATCGAGTTTGTTTCATATTCGATCATAAAGAGAATATAGAGCATGATAAAAATCGTATATATTAATATATATATAATGATGATAATAATAATAATTATCATTATATATATATATATATATATATATATATATATATATATTGATATATATATATCCATGTCTCTTTAATCTAATCGATGATATATGCTTCAGTATTATGAATTTCTCTAATTGAAATATGCATTAGTAATATGAATTTATCTAATCGTGGCTATATGCAACAACACTTCTTCCAAGCATAACTGATGTAACTGATGCAGAGATTGGATGAGTATGTTATGGCATGTGTTTGATGCAAGTATGGTGATAGGATGATCAGTTATGGTGTTGTCATTGATGTCAACTTAGTGGTTGTGGGTTGACAGTGTTTCTATTATGATGAGATATGTTTAAAAGGTTGAATCCTACGTTATGGTAAGAGTTGGAGTGTGCGGTTGTGAAGGAAGATTAAATGATGTCTAAAGATGATATGTCTATGACCGCACAAGTTTATATTATGTGTGTTGTGACTTATGATTATTTGAAGGCTGTCAGGTAAACAGGAAAAACAAGTTGAAGCCAGGGAGTGATGATTTGATTATTGTGTCAAATTGGTTTGGATTCTTGTGTTGCGATTCCGGATGTGTCGTCTTGATGATGTTATTGGATTTCTGGTGCAATTGCATCAAGATTGGTGATTGGTGGATAGAGTTACAATGGACAAAATATTAATTAGTGAAATGCACAGGAAGTTCTTAGTTCAATCGGTCAGAAACTTAACCGGTGATGTTGCACTGTGTTGCGATAAGTGATTATGTGTTCAAAGGATCATGGTGACGTGTCAGATCGATGAGGAATGATGAGTTGACATTTACATGATCATGATGATCAGATCTCTTGGAGTTGTACAAGTGCATTGGAGAGTGTGATATGGTTTGACTTTTGTTTGTCAAATCGATGGTGCGATGGATCTAGAGGCCAACATGAAGTTGAGATTGTAAATGATAATTGGTATTACATTTTAGGGTTTCAAAAATGAGTGGGAATTAATTGTAATGACATAATTTAGGTCTAAGCCGACCTAATCAGTAAAATGTATTTATATCATTTCTGATGTATTATGTATTATGAGAAGAGAAAGATCAATGTGTGGTGTTGTTGTTGTTGCAGTGGTTTACACTGATCAAAAGGTGTTAGTACAGATATGAGGAAGTGTTTCAGAGCAAAGCATTAATCGGGAATTCACTAGATCTGTCATGCATTAAGTGCAAATATCAAATCACTCTTTACTTGTTGATTTTATCATATTGACAAGAGAAATCCATTAACCAGGTCACTCCTAACAGGGTGTGCAAGATCCTAATAGGTTTGAAGATCAAAATCCTCTAACAAGATGACTTCTGAAGAGTTCTAAATCCCTTAACTGGGTGGATCCTAATAGGCCCTTTTTTGTAAGTTCCTAACAGGGCTGAATACTCTTAATCGGGTATACCCTTAACCGGGTGGATATAATGCTCCTAACAAGGAAACTTATTGCTGCAGTAGTGAGGATTTTTGGGTACTAATTCTAACACATGGATTCTCCCACTAACAAGGGTTTCCACGAGAAAAATATCTATGTTAAAGTGTTGCATGTTTTTGATGTTTGATTTACTTTGTTACTACTTTGCTATTTGCTTTGCAAGCTATATCTTGTGGAAGTTGGTGGTGAAAGTAGTTAGAGTTTTTGGTTACACTAGTTCACCACCCCCCCCCCCTCTCCCAATGTCATCTAGCATTAACAATTGGTATTAGAGACAGGTTTCCTTGAAGAAGCCTAACCGCTTGGGAAGATCCTTGAGGCAGATATGGAGGGTTTGACATTGAGATACAATAGACAACTTGAAGAAGCTGAAGAGGTCATTGAAAAGCTTAACGAGCAACTAAAGATCTGAAGGGACGAGAAAAGAGCTTTGTGAGCAACTAAATGAAAGCCAAGATTACATTGAGCAATTGTCTGAATCAAGTGGATCTGAGGAATCTGACGCAGCCCTAGAAGCTTTGTCTCAAGAGAATGAAAAACTGCACAAGGACAAGAAACATCTCAAGACGGAAATGGAAGCTTTTTCCACTAAGATGGATCAAGAAATAGAAGCAAGGAAGATTGCTGAAAATGCCCTAGAAGCTAAGGACCAAACTTTGAAGGATAAAGAACATGAACTTTCTAGATTTGAACAAGAAGTTGGTACCTTGTAGATATATCTTCATGAGTCCAGAGATGAAATGCAAGATCTAAGAGGAGAGATCAACAATCTAATGATGAGTAATGAAGATTTGAGAAGAAAGAATGAAGGCCTATGCAAACAGAATGAGAGATTGCAGAAAGAACTTAATGATGCAAACAAGTTATTGAAGAAGTTTAATGAGAAATTTGAGAAACTTGATGAGCAACTGAAAAGTCAAAGAAGAAGCAATGTCACAATCGGTCTAGGCTATATCGGTCAGACTACTTTTAAGATTGGAGAATCATCTAAATCCAAGAAGCCCAATCAAGATGAAAAGTCTCCACCCAAGGTGATCAAGAAATGTCTTGGTAAGAAAGTTTACAAACTAGTTTGTTTTCATTGTCATAAAGTAGGACATGTTGCAAGAGAATGCAAGTTTAGACCTACTACACCTACATGTTCAATCTATCATGAAGGTCACACTGCTAGGGTTTGCAGGAATAAACCTAACGTGCTTAATGGTCATTGTTATAACTGCAAGAAGTATGGTTATAGTGCAAGTGAGTGCATGACAAAGATGAATAATCAAGGATCATTTGTGAACCGACAAAGATATTATCAAAATCAAAACCGGTGGAATGTTCAATGCTCACATTTCCACAAATATGGGCACGTGGTTGTTAACTGCAAATTTAAGGCAAAGATAGGTAAATCTGGACCTTGGAGATCTACTGGGATGATATGTTTCCATTGTCATAAGATTTGTCACATTGCAAGACTTTGCAGATCAAGAAATCAGGGAAGCCAACCGGTGAACAAGGTGAATGATCAGAGAGGAAAGCAAATTATGAATGTGGAGGAAACCAGGAAGCAGATGAGTAAAGTATGGCCAAAGAAGGATGAGTGCAAAACATCAGAAGGACCCGCATCTCCATCAGGTGTGGAGAATTCATCAGCTAGCTAAGCCTGTTTTGGTTTAGGGGGAGCAATCATTGTCAGATCAATCTTAGACCCCCGAGAAGAATGTGCGGTAAGTTTTATTTGCATATTTAGATGCATAATGATGAATTGTGATGTGATGTAAAGTTTGAATATATTACATGAAGTGTTACCTATCAGTAATCGATTTGAAATGTTAAGCGATGCATAGTTATACTCAACTAGTAACTGGAAGAAAATTAAGAAAGTGAAGCAACTCACCCTGCGAAGGGATTTACAAAAGAAGCAAATAGATAAAGGGAAATTTATGCAGCAAAGTGAGCAGGCACATCTGATGTTGTAGGTGATAATGATGAAAAGGTTGAAGTAGTATCTTCAACAACCGACAAAGCTCCTACAGGTAGACAAGCAAGAAGTGCAATAGTTAAACAAGAAAAGATCACTTCATTAGTGAAGTTGCTAGTGAAGTGCAAAAGATAGTTGCTAAGGCTGATATGCCTGAGTTCTCCAAAAGCAAGAAAGCATCTGAACCGGTGAAGGCTACTGGAAAGAGGAAGAAGGAGAAAAAAAAGACAAAAGGATGAGGATATAAGTAAAGAAAGAATGAACTAAATCAGATGAAGGCCAGTAAGAGGTGAAGACCACAGGGAAGGAGTCCAAAGTTGTAGGTGCCCCTGCTGAGAAGACTGTGATATCTGATATGAGTAAGTTTGTTTCTGTTGACAAGATTCTAAGATGAGGTTAGTATATAGAGTATTTTGGTTGGTGTCAACAAATATTTGACTAGCTCAGTAAAGATGAGATGTTGTTTAGGCATTAATAAGTAAAGCCATATTTGAGTTACTTGGTCAAATCCCTATGTCTTTGTATTGGTAAAACTAAACCAGCATTCCAGATCAAGAAGAGGTTGATAAGTTTGTCAACCAGTGAGACGCAATTAGTGCATGATGTTGAAAGAGAACTAGCACAAGAGGAAACATAAATTACACACACTAAGGAAGGATGGAAAATTGAAAATGTTAAGATCCCAATTGATGACATTTTTGTTCCTTATGCTCCAGAGGAATAATTGCAGGTACTGGTAGTTGTAACTAGAAGAGATGAGAAAAGGTGAATAGGTGCATAACTAATGTTGTGTGAATTGAAAGTGAAAGGGAAATGCAAGTACAAGCTGAGGAAGGTACTTCTGACAAAGATAAAGAGCATGAATTGGTAATGCAGATTTTGAAGGTATCAATGATGATGATGATAATGATAAACCAGTCATACAAGGACCTATTGATATCAATGCTCTGAGCTCAAGTGAGATGATAGAGATTGCTACTGTCTTGAAATTTAAGGCTAAGAATCAAGTGATTAAGGCAAAAAGGAAAGAAGCCCAACTCATCCAATCAGCAAGAGATGTATTGGCAGATCTGTTGCTAGAGGTTGATTGTGATAAGTATGCCACATTTATTGCTAAGTCTGATAGATTGGTGATTGCTTTAGGTGAACAAAAGAAAAGTCTAGAGGTTGTTGAAATGCATGGAGTCCAAAAGACAAGAGCATTAAAGGAAACTGATATCAGTTCAATTCATTTCATTAGAAAGAAGTCAATTTATTAGTAAGTGTGAGCCAAGCCACAAAGCCTTACAGGGAGATGGTAAGATTCTTGTCACTATTTGTGATTTTGCAAGTTTGTTGAGGTTCTTGAGAAGAAGAAAGCTAAGGCACATGAAGAACTCAAGAAGCTAGTAGAAAGTTTTGTGGCTCACTCAACTACAAATTTTGGTATATCAATTGAATAAGCAAAAACAAGCAAGAACAAAGGATTGAAGATGCTGAGGTAGACTTAGTTCTACTGGATATGTGTGCATTTTATGCATTAGAGGAGTTAGCATTGTTGTTGAAAGGACACATTGTTTTTATTGAAAAACCTATTAAAGAGCTGGAAGGATGATCTTCAAGAATTGAAGACAAGTTTTGTTGAGTGCCAATTTTGTAAAGAGGGAGTAGTAGCTCCTGTACATTTGGTTCGACAGTGAGTGATCAGCTAAGAGGAGCAGTCGGCAAGTGATGAAGACATTTACAACAGATGAAGATTGAGGCGTGTTGCGTCTTTGGCATTGTTGTCAAAGGGGGAGAAGAATTACTTAAAGAACCAAAGGGGGAGAAGTAAACCAAAGGAGAAGTATTAGTAAAGGGTTAAGAGTCTAATCAGAACAGGTAAGGAGGATAAAGTGATCAGGAACAAACAAGATTTATTTGCTTGGTATTGTTAGGGTTGCCATCAATGCCAAAGGGGGAGATTGTTGGCATAAATGATGTAACTAATGTAGAGATCAGATGAGTATGTTACGTCATGTGTTTAATGCAAGTATGATGATAGGATGATCAGTTATGGTGACTTCTGAGAAGGATCCTAACAGGTCTGAAGATCAAAATCCTCTAACAAGGTGACTTCTAAATCCCTTAACTAGGTAGATCCTAACAGGTCTTTGTTGTAAACTCCTAACAGAGCTGAATACTCTTAACCAGGTATACCCTTAACCGAGAGGATGTAATGCTCCTAACAGGGCCACAAATTGTTGCAGTAGTGAGGATTTGTGGGTACTAATTCCCACATATGGTTTTTCCCACTAACAAGGGTTTCCACAGGAAAAATATGTGTTAAAGTGTTGCATGCTTTTAATGTTTGATTTACTTTGTTACTACTTTACTATTTTATTTGCATGCTATATCTTGTGGAAATTGGTGGTGAAAGAGTTTTTAGTTACACTGATTCATCCCCCCCCCCCCCTCTCAATGTCATCTAGCATTAACACTTCTTTGTGAGGGAGAAGTTCAAGGTGCAATCCCTTGTTAAATGAGTTCTTCTCTGTGAGGGAGAAGATCGAGGTGCAATCCCTTGTTAACGAGTTCTTCGTGAGGGAAAAGTTCGAAGTGCAATCACTTGTTAATGCATTCTTCTTTGCGAAAGAAGTTTGAGGTGAAAACCCTTGTTCCACCCTCTGGGAGTAGCCATGGTGGATATCATGTGAGAGAATCCATGACTTAGTTTTCTTTTCTTTCACCCTCTGGGAGTAGCCACGGTGAATGTGATGTTGAGATGACAATATTATGTTGAGAAAATATGTGATGAGATTTTTGTTATTGTGTGTTTGTCAAGTTGAGACACACTATGACATATGAATGATCTCTCTCTTACTAAGAGGGAGAGTTAATGTTTATGGTAGCTACGAGAGAGCTCCTTCATACCTGCGATGACTACTGCTCTGTATTCTCTACTTGTCTTCGTGTGTACATGTGTGAAGTCTGGTTGTCTCATCGTTGTCAGCTCATATGCCTAGGTGTACATCTCATATTTGTGGTGGATTTCATATTAGTTGTTTCAGTTGTATAGAAAGTGAATCAACCTTACTCAGTTATTGTCTTGTCCAACTAAGAGACTTTGCAAACTTTCTTCATCATGGTTGATTTGTTCTGTTTTCTTTCATATATATATTATGTCTTCTTCTTTGCTTGTATATGTTGACATGACACCGAAAATTAGATGACTGGGCATCGTGGATTCTATTTGTGTTGTTTCTCATCAGTTCATGGTCATAATCAATGACGTCAGTTACATTTTAATTGCCACCAAGGAAACGAAGAGTGTAGTCAATGCTTGTAACGGCTAACCTTTTGCATGCCATCAAGAAGATCATTTTGGTTCAAATAAAGTTTATTTTGTATGAGCCATATAGATGGAAGAAGAGACTCTTAATATATTCAGATTTATGTAAGGAAAAATACAATCTATAGATAGCTTTTAAGACTGAAAATAATAATGACAAAAATTAACAAAGAAAGGAGAAGATAATACCCGATTTGTAGCAAATAATCCCTCTTCACTTTGAGCCTAATGTTCTTCCATCTTCAGCTGCATATCTTCTTCTAATGTGTATGAGAAATGAATAATTATTATTCAATGTATGACTGCTGCAATAATCAAATTCGGATCTGCTTGTAGAGCGAATTTCCTTGACATATTATGTCTTTTATGTCTTGGATAATTCACACCATAGGTCACATATATATGTGTGAAGACATTCAAAAGACACACCTCAACATCAATGGTAAAGGCCGACCTGAATCGGCTAAGTATATTTCGCATAGTATTAACACAAGTCGTCCCTTTTGGACAATATGAAGTCGTCCCTCTAGGACAATATAAAGATGTTTCTTATCTTTCATTCAGAGTTTAATACAACAATTAATGAGATGTATGTTAAGATAAATAAAAAATAATAGGTATATAATTTATTAATCATCTCAGCATACATGTCATTGATTTGATCTTTCTGAAAAGGCCACAAATATCAACACTCTCTCTTGGTCTTGAGGGAAGATCAAAATAAATCTCAAAATTAACATAATGTAGTTAGATGATGTCATCAATCATATCATGTCCCAATAATATCTCATGATGTAAAGTATAATCACAGAGTCTCAATGCTCTAATGCTCAAATGTCCAAGAGCCTCAATGCTCAAATATCCAAGAGCCTCAATGTTCAAATATGTAGGAGCCTCAATGCTCAAATATGTAATAGCCTCAATGCTCAAATATGCAAGAGCCTCAATGCTCAAATATGTAGGAGCCTCAACGCTCAAATATGCAATGCCTACAAAAGCAAATGTATGAATATGTTAGTATAACAAAATACGCATATTTTCACCATGCCAAGATTATTTCTAAAATGCTCAATTTTGTTCTTAGCAAGGGGTTTAGTTAGAATATCTGCAGTTTGTTCCTCAGTACGGACATATTTTAATTTAATAGCTTTCCTTTCTACCATGTCTCTAGTATAGTGATATGGAATTTCAATGTGTTTGGATCTGTTGTGGAACACGGGGTTAATAGCAAGTTTAATACAACTTTGATTATCACAATGAATAACTGTAGGTTCCATGGGTTGACCAAATAATCCTACAAGGAATTTTCTTAACCAAATTGCTTCTCGGGCTCCGAAGGAGGCAGCAATATACTCAGCTTCAATAGAGCTTTGTGCAACGGAATTTTGTTTCTTTGTAAACCAAGAGATCATAGTTGACCCTAAGCTAAAACAACATCTTGAAGTACTCTTACAATTTGATGAGCATCCGGACCAATCTGAATCTGAGAAGCCATGAAGTTCTAATTTCTCATTTTTATATAATAAGCCATACTCTATGGTTCCTCGAAGATATCTTAAAATGTGTTGGACTGCACTCATATGAAGTTGCTTTGGTTCTACCATAAATTGACTTAGAGAATTTACAGCATAAAATATGTCAAGTCTAGAGTTAATTAAATACATTAAGGATCCAATAATTTGTCTATAAAGAGTAGGATCTACCAATTCTAAACTAGACATAGCTTCTCTCAACTTGAGAAGATTTGTTTCTATGAGAGTTGACATAGGTTTGTAGTCCATCATGCCAAATCTTTTTAATATATCAATTGTGTATTTACCTTGATTTAAGATGATTCCATTAGATTGTTGCCACACTTCTAAACAAAAAGTAGTGAAGGAGTCCTAGGTCCTTCATTTCAAATTCATTTGCAAGATCTAGTTTGCACTTTTCTATGAGGTATTCTTCACCTATAATTAGAAGATCATCCACATATAATACTAAAATTAACATATCACCATTTGTAATCTTAAGGTATAAATTAGGGTCTGCATCGTTCTTAGTGAATCCTAATCCGAGAAGATAACGATCTATCCTTTCATACCAAGCTCGAGGAGCTTGTTTGAGCCCATATATTGCTTTCTTGAGTTTACATACATGAGATTGTTGATCATGAATAATGAATCCTTCAGGTTGTTCTAAATAAACTTCTTCTATTTCTCCATTTAGAAAGGTAGTTTTCACATCCATTTGATGAATCTTCCATCCTTTGAATGCTACAATGGCAATTATAGTTCTAACAGATGTATAATGTGCAACAGGTGCAAAGGTTTCTTCATAGTCAATTCCTTCCTTTTGGGAGAAACCTCTAGCTATAAATCTTGCTTTACGTTTTTCTATAATTCCATCAGCAAAATGTTTTATTTTGAATATCCATTTAGAAGATACTACAGATTTGTCTTTAGGTCTAGGGACGATGTCCCAAACATCATTCTTAATAATGGATCTATATTCTTCTATCATAGCATCTTTCCATGCCTGGTGGGAGAGAGCCTCTTCAGAAGAGGAAGGTTTTGAATCTATAATCTCACTCATAAATGCAGTATAGTTAGTATATCTCTTTGGTCTTTTGCTTTCCCTAAATGTTCCTGGAGGAGCTGCATAGTTGTTTGCATCTTCCAACATCTTTGTGGCCCAAAGTGGCCCTTCTTGTTGATAGTGGAAGAGCTAGGAATGCATGGGATATCTATAGATTTAGGAGCATCTTTAGTGATCTCATTTCTCTCCCTCTGAATCTTGGAAGGTTGAATTTTATCAATGGATTGAGATAAATTATTATACTCATGAATTATCCTTAGATTTTGAGAAGGCAAGGTCTTCTTCAAATATTACATCTCTACTCAATTCGATTTGATTTTGACCCGGAACGTAGATTCTATATGCTTTGGCTGAATCATTGTATCCTAAAAGTATATCTTTCTTTCCTAAGGTTTTAATTTAGATCTCTTCTCTTTAAGGAATATGGAAGTATACAGGAGATCCAAAGATTCTTAGGCGACTGATGTCAGGTTTGTTCCCAATAAATGCTTCTTCAGGAGTCTTATTTTCTAAGGATGAATGAGGACATCTGTTCTAAATATAGACTGCAGTGTTAGATGCCTCAGCCCAAAGTAGAGTGAGAAGATCCTGGTTGTGAAGCATAGCTCTTGTAGCTTCTACAATGGTTCTATTTTTACTTTCTGCAACACCGTTTTGTTAGGGATTATAAGGAACTGTAAACTCCCTCTTAATTCCTGCTTCTTTACAGTAGGTGTTGAAGACCTCAGAAGTGTACTCGCCTCCATTATCTGATCTAAGAACTTTTATCCTTTTGTTTGTGAGATTTTCTATTAGAGATTTAAACTCTTTAAATTTCTTGAGAACTTCAATTGATTCTTTGCTTTTGAGAAAGTATATCCATGTTTTCCTAAAGAAATTGTCCACAAATATAATATAATATAGACATCCTCCTATGGATGGTACAGACATGGGCCCACAAAGGTCAATGTGAATGATTTCTCGAATTTCTTTAGTTTTACTTTCACTATTGTTAAAGGTAGTCTTAATATTATTTCCTAGAGCACAACCTTTACAGACACCTTCATGTTTTAAGGGTAGGTTAGGAAGACCTACAACTAGATTAAACATAGATGATAATGTCTGAAAAATTTAGGCAACCTAATCTCCTATGCCATAGTTCACAAGGATCAGTGGATGCAACTGAGAGAGCTTGAAGAGAGGTTGTATCAAGCTTGTATAAGCATTCATGACGAATTCCTATAGTATAGGCTTGTTTTAGATTTGAATTTTTAGGCCATGCCAATACTTTCCCTTCCATAAGGTGATTCTATAGCCTTTATCCTCAAGGGCTGATATGGAGACAAGATTTCGTTTTATGCCTGGGACATATAAGACTTCGGATAGTTAAAGGCTTATCCCGGATTTCAATTGGATAAGACAATTCCCAATTCCCATGATAGGATAAAAGGTATCATCTCCTATGGTGACTTCTTCTCTACAAGTTTCTATTAATGAATCTAAATTCTCTTTGAAGCCAATTATATGCCTAGAAGCCCCGCTATCAATAACCCAAGAATATCGATTAGATGTTTGAGTTGATAGGGCAGAATAGAGGACTAGATTATCCATAATTTTTAAGCCTTAAAAATTTGAGATTGTTTTCCTAAAATCTGAGATGGATCTTTTTTAATTTGGCTCTGATACCATGTTAATAAATTAAGATTTATGTAAGGAAAAATACAATCTATAGATAGCTTTTAAGACTGAAAATAATAATGACAAAAATTAACAAAGAAAAGAGAAGATAATACCCATTTTTAAGAAAATAATTTCTCTTCACTTTGAGCCTAATGTTCTTCCATCTTCAGCTGCATATCTTCTTCTAATGTGTATGAGAAATGAATAATTATTATTCAATGTATGACTGCTGCAATAATCAAATTCGGATCTGCTTGTAGAGTGAATTTCTTTGACATGTTATGTCTCCTATGTCTTGGATAATTCGCACCATAGGTCACACATCTATATATATATGTGTGTGTGTGTGTGTGTGTGTGACGACATTCAAAAGACACACCTCAACATCAATGGTAAAGGCCGACCTGAATCAGCTAAGTATATTTTGCATAACTGGTATTAACACAAGTTGTCCCTTTTGGACAATATGAAGTCGTCCCTCTAGGACAATATAAAGATGTTTCTTATCTTTCATTCAGAGTTTAATACAACAATTAATGAGATGTATGTTGAGATAAATAATAAATAATAGGTATATTATTTATCATTCATCTCAGCATACATGTCATTGATTTGATCTTTCCGAAAAGGCCACAAATATCAACAGAGACGCTCAAGATATAATTTTCTGTGTGCTTCAGATTTTGGGCAGACATTTTGATATATATTGTTTGGCAGATTGTTATGTATATCGGTGACACAATTTTTATTGTATGCATCTGAAGAGATAGAGTGTGTCTTTGTTACCATCTCGATCTGTATATGATTGAGTTATTTTTTCTGCAAGTCATCTTTTGTATTAGATGTCTCTGGGAGATTATTGTGGTTATTACTTATTTTGTTGATCGACTGTTGAAGTCATGAATCTCAAGCAAGAGATTAGTATATTGATTTAAGATCTCAACAAAGAAATCTCTTTTGGTGTGGCTGGGTTTATCCCTCAAGTAGGAGGATTTTCCTAGAGTAAATTTTTGTGTTCTTTGTTCTTATGCTTTCCTGAGTTTCTGTTTATTGCATGTTATGCTATTCTGGTTCAAAACATTAACAGAAACGAGGGATTACACATAGGGGAACGGTGATAGGGTCACCTTCTAAGCACGCCACCTCATGGTATATGGCTGGAGAGTCCCATGGGGCCAAAAGGGGACAAAGGGGACTGCCTTTGGGCTTATGAAGGATGGACTTTCTGCGCACTTTGTTATGAATACTCATGACCTCTATCATGGAAAACGGGTGCATAAGGATGTTCAATCATTGGAAGTAAGATAGAAGTGGCAAGATTGAGGAGAATGGTGATAGGACATCTCACTACGTACCCCCCCTCCCTCTCCCCCTCCCCCCATATGGATGGCACGGGCCACATGAGGCCAAGAGGGATGGTATATCCACTCTTGGGCCTAGGGTAGAGGATCTCTAGTTCACCCTATCAAGTCGCCCTATCTTATCTCTTCTATGTTCGGGTCATCTTAAAATTGATTTAAGCAATCTAGTGATTTGATCTACATTTCCAATATATGCTTATTTCTAACTAAAGAAACCTATTTATGAATTATGACTATGAATTTATAAATGATTCCTAACTTGCTTGCAGGGTCTCAATCAAAGTGAAAAGTATCTCCAAACCCTACTTGTTTTGATTGAAAAATTGGAACTTAAGGAAAAATTTGGGTACTCATAATTTGGGGACATTACACAGTATATAATGGACAGTCTAAAATGTGTGTTTAGTGGATTATCTTCAGGTTTTGTAGCATGATATTCTGACCCTCAGTGGTCTGTACTTGAGAAACTCATTATATGATGTATCCTTTTATAAACTATCTCTAATACGAAACAATGCAATGCGACTAATTGATTGACATTAAGCAGCTACTTAAACGCGGTGAAATAAATAAAATTCACTAACTAATTAACTGCATCTAAATACAACTTTTTCCTATAATGTTCAGAATTTCTACTTATAGAAAATCAATACTTTCAGTGGAAACAAAACTCTTTCTGCTTTGTAGAAATTCAACTGAAAATAGAAAGAAAATTAATTCAACTTAGAAACACACAGTCAACTTTTCTTCATTAAACAATTTATATCCAAAAGAAGACAAATAACAATTTCCAAGAATATATCATTGCCCATAAGTTTTATTGGGCATTCTTTCTTGAAGTTTCTTGACTCTAAATCTATTGAGAGATTTCCCAGTATTTCCTCAAGATCACCTTCAGAAATTCACAGAGGATTCCAATCAAGATGCTGCATGGACAAAACTCTTGGGAAAAAAGCAATGGGTTCAGTGTGATCTGGAAATTTGAAGATTTTTATTGCCCCTCTTAAAAAAATAGGATTTGTTTTCAACATATTTGACCAAACAAAACATATGCAGAGTTGGAGGATAAAGGTTTGGATCATGAGTCGATCAAACCCAAGCCTCTGCACCTTTACATGCTGCAATCATGCAACTCTGAAAAACAAAGAACACAGAAGAAATGTTTCTAGAAAAGTACATAACTGTTAATTTTTCTACAGAAGCAACAGATATGAAAACACAAAGTGACAAAACGAATCACAAGAGGCAGAAAACAATTTTAATCTAAGCTACAGTAATTCATACATTCCTAAACTAAAAGTTGATGGTTATTTAAGTTTATTTTGCTCCTTTCTATGTCTGTGAAAACAATGTAATTTTGTAGTTTCCCTCTGGGATGTGATTCCATTCCTGTATGGTAGTCACATCCTTTGCAGCCCCAAAATAATAAATACAAAACAAAACATGTTTTCCTATATTTTTGGATGTCAAACAAAACGTTTTTCCTAGAGAAATATTTGAATTTCAATTCCATTGACATCTTTTTTCTCCACTTATAGAAACAAGTCAAGCATTCAAATATGTACCTGTGATTCAGCAATAGTGAGCACCATGGGAAGAATCATTGGTTGCATGACCACATTTCGAAGTTCTTCACAGAGGGGTGGAAGAACCTGCACATGGAACCGAACTTTGTAATATGGTTATGTGAGGCTCAATTGTCTAATACAATGCTACAATTATTTGATATATCAACATTTGTGCTATGGTAGAGGAGAAATATAAGCAGGCAGCATCTAGATATCCCAAGGAGAGATATAGATGCCGGGACGTATCAAATATCTAACCACACCTCAAGTTATTCACATGCAATAAACATATATTATCAAGAAATGATTTAGTTGTGCACCATCTAATGAAACCAATCTAACCTCCACTAAGCAATGTAGATTAAAATCTCCTAATTTCAATACTAGATTTGATTTTAAATCCTCTACTAACTAGTGCCAACTTTGATCCCCAACTTTAGTTTGTATAAGCTCTCATTCTTGTGATCATGGAGAGAATTTCAATTCACATTGTTATATGAACAAGAACCATATGAATTTAGTTTTTCCAACTTGTCTAGGTTTCTGTTTTGGGTCCAGCCATCTTATTATAGCTTTTCATTATGTTAGAGTTGATTAATTTTCACCTCTTGAAGTTTTTCTAAACCTCCTGCTTTCTTTTTATTCATCTTGAACTTTCAAGTGTTGTTGAAATGTTTTTTGATTGGAACCTTGATAGAATTTTTTTTTCTTCTGTCTGTCTTATTCGAAGTAAAAAGATGGTCGAAAAAAGAGTGTGTAAAATATGGGCAGCCTCTTGAACAGGTAAAGAAGCAAATCAAATTCATAGAGGTTGTGGACATTAAAACTGTTTGGAAGACCCTCTAAGCCTATGTTTATAGTACTGAGCTGTTAGACACGCTTACACTTAATCAGTAAACCATGTGAAATCTCCATCATATCATCAACCTCCCCCATCCAGATTGTCCTCAATTACATAATGCATGTTATCAAGAGCACAATGAATGTTAGCATCAATGCACACACCACAGTTACTAATGTGTGTCTCACCAATAATTTATTATTGATAAGAGTATACTCATTGATCATATAGTCCGATATCTGCCCTTGCATCACTTCAACTTTTCCCTGTGTACATAACACCTTACAAATTGGTGGATTCCGTAACTAAGTCTGACATGCACACATCCACAATAAACTATGCTTCATTTCTAGATGTGGGATTGATGTCAGAGGCTTCACTATGGCAAATTTTATTATTTATACCGCTGTTCTACATACCCTAGGCATAAAACAGAAAACAAAATAAAAAATAAAAAACAGGACCAAACACCTTTCAAGTAAAATTAAAACCACAGCAATGTGCTATAATATAAACATGCAATGTAAGATCATATGTAGCCCCTTCTGAATTTAGAGAAACGGAATGCAAATAGGATTTGCAAATGTTTCAACAAAATCCTAATTAGACTATTACAGGAACCTACTTTGAAAAGGCAATGACTTATATGGATTTCAATATGAATTTTGTTTATGGATATCATGATATTTACTAATTATTAGTAAGACATGTTTACCACGAACTTATGACTTAATGAAAATTTCCAGAGACTAATATCATGCACAACCTAGACCAGAATTTCTGTTATAAAGGGCATTTCAATACATACTTTGTATTCTTAATTGTACTATAATTCTTATTTTAATTGAAATTGTGGTTATAGGGCAAAATAAAGTAAAATTCCCAAAAGGGACATTACATGCTCCAAGCTGGTTGTTGTATATTTCCTATACATTTGCAAGTGCTTGTTGCTGTCAAGGAGATCGTAGAGGAAGATTTTTTTGAAGAAGGCTGGTTTTAAGTTTTCAGTTTTTTTTCCCTTCAATTTTTACAAATTAACTCTATTGTTTGTTTAGAAAATTTTTATTTGTTTTCATTCTTTTAAGTATCTATAGCACGTGCTTTTTTAAATTGCATGAACTATTAAGTTGTGCTTATATATTTTTGTTTTCAAACTTCATTTTTTTCAATTTTTGAACATTCTGTTAATTGAACTTGTTTTTGTGGGTATTACAATGGTAACCATTTCTAGCTATGTGACCACTTCAATATAGACCCAAATTACACCTTTTGAAAATATGCTGAAATGGTACAACAAATTCCAAGTGATGGAGGTTATGTTTGGATTTTTGGTCATTGAAGAGTTAGATATTCGAGCTCACACAGTCGAGTGGAAGGCCATTTCTGCAAGATCATTCAACTAGGCATCAAATTTTGTCCAGGAATAGACAGAAATGGCATTCCTAAAACACACATCTTGGCATATATTGAAGAGCAAGAAACAGTAGACCATGCAGTAGGTCATAAATCAAATCATCCTTTTTTAAAGAAAGGATCTCAAGAGATGAAGCCTTCTCCACCGCCTTCTCATTTCAAATGGTATTTCACAATGAGTCTAGAGAGATTGCTGATCCAGACATAGTGAGACGTGTCTATGCGAATGGATTGGCATCTAATGTTGTTCGCTCAAAATATTGGCAAAAATGGTGAAATCAATTAATGAGACTCCAAAAAGGTACAAGGGCGAGTTTTCAGAAGATGTGTAGCACCTTATTGGATATAATGTGAAATTTGTAGACTTCTTGAAGCCCATAAAGGATCCGTGGGTCGAAACAAGGGTATCCATCATTTCTTATGGATGGAAAGATGCAAAAAATCGCCCATTGATCAATTTTATTGCAGTGTCCCCTAAAGGGGCACTGTTTTTGAGAGCAGTGAATTGTGAAAGAGGTGAAGGATAGTGCATTTAAAAGTTAAATGATAATGTTCCTTACATTGTTGTTTACATTATTTGTTTCGGGGCTTTCACTTTTTCTCTAAAATATTTCTTTTCTTTATGTTTGTGTGCATGTATATATGGCTAGCATGGCTGAATCAGGAAAGTTAAAGAATCCCACTCACCTTATATCTAAGCACACGAGAATCAAAGTCCTTCCACATCCCGGACAATGCCCTTAAAAACTCAGACTTCTGCATGTTATCTCTTTCCTGCAGTGCAACATTGAATCCCAGATGTTACCATAGAAGCTCTTGTCACAAAAGTTTTAGAGTGAACCCCTCAATGTTATGTCATGTTCATTCTGAAAAAAACCATCTGTTGAACACAGTTCTAATCTGCATTAAGACAATACCAAACAATCAGCTCAATGGAATGACAGAATACATACAAGCATATGATCAAGGAAGCGGAGAGCACGTAATCTTGTATCATCCCGGAAAAAGGAAGAACCTACAAATATAACAAACTCTGTAAGTAAACAATACATAAGGAGCTATTTCCTACCAAAAAGGAGCTCAAATTTGAATTCAATTTGTTAGTTTTTATTTAAATTTACTTTCATTGCCTACAAAAGATTTGTTTGTTCATTACTAACAGGAAAATATACATTATTGGGAAATAGAAACTGAACTTACCTTGGTATTATTATTTAAACACATTCAGCTGCGAAAAACAATTCCTTTTCTGCCCTTCTAAACAGAATATGTGTTAAAGAGAGGAATCTTCCCAGCATCTTTTAATCAAAATTCATAATGATAAGTAGGAGATCCAATGAGTGCTAAGTGTTCCATTCATTCTCATGAGAGATGGGTTCATGTGAGCCACTACTCATGAATCATGGGTCAATGAGTTTGACTCAAAAACTACACAGTTGAATCCTGATAGCAATATCACAAAATTCATATTCTTAGCATGGTTTATCCCACTAATTTGATTGCACTTTACTTCTGCAAATCTGTTGTCATAGAATGTTCTTTGAGAGCCACACTACACATGATGGTTTCTTTGGGTTTGCTTCCCCCAAAGACTGCATTAGCAATTATTTTTTGAGAAAGGGTCTTTCCAGGCATATAGGTCAAGCTCAAGGAGGAGTTTCTCACCTTATCCAACTCAATGTAGCAATGGCTTCTAGAAACAGACCTAGAAACATAACTCTTCAGATATATCTACCCTAATTGTGTTGTTCTTGACATAGCAAAATTCACCTCTTTGCAAAATAAATTTCCAAGATGAATATTTAGTACTATTGTAAACTGGATGCAGGATCATCAATTGCCTTGCATGCTATAACCAATAATTTTCACCTTGATGATTGTATGTGTGAAGGGTGTTTAGAGGATTCTAGATTTCAATGTAGCGTGTGGAAGCTAATCCATAAGATGCAGATGAACCGAGACTTAAATCAAAATTCTAAAGACATTAGCTGCTGCTATGGCCTCAAAAAGTTTTGAGGTCACAAACACTCTCTCCTAAATGTTTATAACATAGAATCTCTATCAGAAACCTCAGTTGGATTGTTTATTCATCTGTTATGAGCCCCTAAAATAGTAGGTTGTGTTTGACGAGTAGCAATTTCTTCTATTTTAGACCAACCATATTATTTTTAAATAAACCCTCTGAGGTAAAAGTAAAATTATTGCAATTAAAAGTCCTACTTGTTCTTTTTATAATTGATTATTTTTAAAAGCCTTATGTTGCTAATCTCTGTCCACTTAATTTGGGATTAAATAAAAAAATCAGGATTTTATCTATTATATAAATATAATAATTGTTCTTTTATTCAAGAATTTCTGCCAAGCTATTCCCGTTTTAAACCCAGATTGCACAGTAAATGGAATACCACTATGGCCTCAATATATGTACTGATGTGGTTCTAGTATAGGTACTACTCCAGGTACTTCCACAGCTTTTTATTATCTTGGATACCTGACTGTCATTGTACCAAACAAATAAAATGAGTGATGGTCCAGGAATGGGAGTCACAATAAAAACATGAAATACAAAAAATAAATAAATTAAAAACACAGACAAAGAACACAAAAAACTAAACAGCTTTTGGTCGCACTACATCTGCTTCTAATGAACCAAATGTTGATTTGGAAGCTTTTGACGAAGAGAAATATGATAGTTCTTAAGAATAAAATGTGGCCAACTGTTCTCCTGTACTGAACATATAGTATAAACAAGTGTGATAACATATTTCAAGACTCATTCAATATTTAGAATGATAAGTTATCTGCAAGGTTTACTTATTTTCTTCTTTAGTTCTACATGTATAGCATTAACATAATTTTTTATTTTGTAACTTGTATAGTGTGTCTATCATTTTTTTATATTTAATTTTTAATTACTTTTCGCACAGATGTAGCCAATTGGTACCATATCCGGGATCCCAAAAAGGCAAACTCTTGCACCTGAACCTCATATATGTACCAATATCTGCACCTATAACATAGGCTTATTCCCATGGTTGCAGGATAATAACAGCTTTGGATTTCTTCTAAAGGTTAAACAAGGTGTACACAGTCCTTCAAAACTTTTAATACTCTAACTCTTCTTATGTGTCGATCTTTAATTTGGATAGTTTGTGTTCAGTGCAAGCTGTATACCAGCAAACCCTTCTTGATGTTTAAAACCTCTGGCTTTTCATCAGCTAGCAGCAAAAAAATTTAAAGATTACAGTCTACCCAGTGGTATGCCTTACCTCTTACCTTATGCAATCCACAAGGTTGTGATTGTTGTACAAACCCATATAGCACAAAATAATAAAATATTATTATTCTACTAGATATCAGGATGCCAATTACATTGAGATCCATCTCTTCATATAGAGTATGGAAAATAAAACCAAATAAACATGACACAACTCACCCTTAATGCCGAAAATAACTAAGTTACCGGTTCAAATCCAGGTAGGGATGCAGGTACGAGAACCCGGTATGTGGATATGCGAAATTTTCTTTGGGGGGGTGTGTGTGTGTGTATACAAAAAAATATACAAAAAATTAATCAAAAATATAGGAAATGAGGAGATGACAGTGGCACATATCACAATGCCTTACCAACACTAAAACCTTTAAATGCAGAGCCTGGCTTTATCAAAATCTTTACAAAAGTGGAGATGACACATAATACAAAATCACATGTACATGAAATTACCCATCTGCTCATGATCTCATCTTTCTTTTCTGTCTCAACTTTGCATCATGAAGACAGTTCTACAATTTATTGCTTGTATATGCACAGACTACCATCTGCCAAGAGCTTGGCTCTTCCAAGATTTAGTCTTATGGACACCTACAATCCATTTACTGAACAAGTGCAGGATTGAACAACTGACATAAGCCATTGGACTTACAATTAGTATAACATCCAAATGTATTATCCATACAAAAAAAGTGTTTTTTTTTCCAGAACGCTTAACGGTCTGATCTCAGGTATACAAATTAGACAGAGAAATTCAAGTGGTTAGGTACATAGGAGGGAAGCATGTGGGCCTAAATGAGGATTAATATCTTCAAATTGACTATGAAAACTATAATTAATTGACACAGTCTAACAATGTTGCCTAACAGCAAAAAAAACTCCATGTATACAGCATCTAAAATGACTGATTGTCATGATGCATAACATAATTTTTTGCCATATGGCCCACTTATTGAGTATCGATGTCTTCTAGAATATATTTATGATAATTACCACATTCCTGAACTTGGTACTTTGGTACATTGCATAAACCAGGCAAAGGAGGCTGATCTTTAAAAGTTGATACTGATTGTGCCCGGATGTTGTCCGGGTGCTCATCCATAGTCTGTGGATGCGCATCCACAGGGCATCCAGACGCGTCCCCAAGCACATCCGAACCTAAATGCATCTGCACTAGGATGCAAGGGCAAGGGGTGCGAATCCGGTATCTAAGGAAAATAACAAACTAAAAATGGTAAACTCACTTAAGTCACTAAGGTGATTTTATTACAAAAGTAAGACTTATCTTCTAATAATCATTTAATATTATTTTAATACCTCCCTCTTAAGGCTTACCACACTAAAACAAAACAAACTAACATAAAACATATCAAACTAAAAAATGCCATGAACCATGAATTTGCCATTCTTCATAAGCTTTACTTTGAAAACAAACCATACACCAAGTAGAACTCCATCAAGCTGCCTCAAACCCTTGTAAAGATGTAGAACCTGAGAGAAATTCCCAAGTTTGTGAATTGCCACCTTCCCTAATTCCCAAATCACTGATCTCCTGAACCATTGGACAACAATCTGGGTTGAGCTACACTCACAAAGCCCCATCAAGTTGTCTCATGACCCTCATAAGGATATGACTCCAAAAACCAACAAACTCCCAAGCTAACTCAGCAACCATCAATATTGATCTTCATCTATACTAGATTCCTTCCTGTCTTCAAATAACTAAGTTGCTGGTTCGGATTCCGGTACAGATGCGGGTTTGAGATTCGGGTTCAAAATTTGTCCAAAATTTTTGGGGGTTGGATTCGGATTCGTTTTGGGTTCGTCCATACAAGAATATATATCCATCAAACAAATCATCATCATTCAGTTGTTGCAAATTACAAGCACAAAAAGTGCCACTATCATCAGTACTAGCAATGTCAGCCTCAGGAGCAGCCTCAACATCACTAGGTAGCTCGTGATCATCATCATCAATTGCAAGTGCATCAAAGAGGGCAATCGAATCTTCCAACTCCGCACGCTCTAGTTCAACATCCCTATGCTTTGCCTCCCCTTTTATGTAAGCATTGTCTTTGTGTGTTGTGAGCCTCAAGTTTGAATGCACAAAGACCAAGTTATTTGCCTTCTTGGAATTTAGTCTATTGCGTTTTATTGAGTGGATGAAGGAGTATGTGCTCTAGTTCCTCTCGGATGATGATGAACCAACAACCTATCAAGATTTTCAATTTTGAAATTAGAGAAATAAGAGTTCTAAATAAAAAATTTAAAAAGTATAAATTCAATACTCATCAACAAGAATTTAGAAATTAGAATCTTAAGAGTTAAGAACTTACTTGTGATAAAATTTTGATGGCAATGGGTTGTAGGTGCTGGTACATTTGTCAAATGGAAGTATCACCATTTATGAGCATCAGCTTTGTTCTTGTCTTCAAGAGCCTCAAGGCCACAATCATTGGTGCTTGCGAAACTCATGAATTCAGACCTCACTGTAGGTCGTATGTGATCGGGATAGAGTTTTTGAAGGGCTGCCTTGTACCTTTGAGCAACTTTAGGATCTTTGTATGGGGCAACTCTAGTGGTACTCTCCCTGAGGACCGATCAACTATAGAACCTGGGGCTCAATGCAAAGGGAAGGAGATACAAAGGGGTAGTCATTTTGTTCCATCTCTCTACCATGATTATCTGTAGTTCCTTGAAGAGCTTTTCTTCAAGATTATTCTCTCTCTCATTTATGATCTTTTTAATATCCTCAATCATGAAGTCTATCTCATCATATAACTCACCCGAGCAAGGCCTATCCATGTTAGTGTATCGGATCATGCTCAATATAGGCTCAGTGAACCTCAAGAGGTACTTAGCACGATCCCACCAAGAGTCATCTAGTGTCATTGCCTTAATGGAAGCTGCCATGGTACTACGCGATTGCCTCCATATGCTTCAATTAGCACTGATTACCATTCTAGACAATGCATCTTTAACCTTCACAAGGCATCTCAACAACCTATTTTTAAAATCAAAACAATAATAAATTAAAATCAAGATTAAAATTTAAATTTAAAAACATAGAAAGTTTACTAAACTAAAGTCTAAATCTCTAAAACATATTTAAATTTTAAATAATTTAACTTACCTTCAAGAGCTCCAATTTCAAGAATTGTCTAAATCATGGTTGAAAAACTTTGCAAGATATCACAAATTTCACAATATATCGCAAGCCAAGTTGCTGGGTGATTTTATCGCCAATAAAATCCGCAACAATATAATGCTTTTCGTGCAGCGGTTTTTTCCTAAAAAACTCACCAAATTGCTCGAGAATAGGGATAAAAAATTGCCACATTTTACTTGTGGCGTCGTCATTCAGCAAGAGACCAGTCCCGCCGTAGGCAAAGGAAAGCAATTTTGCTATGCATTTCTGGGCGTAGCCGTTCATCTTCCCCACGTCACTGGGCGTCACGGAACAAGTGCTCGTGAGGGAGTAAATCGACATGAACCGAGTAAAATGGTGTTTTCTCAGTATTTCGACGAGTTGGGTTTTGTAGCGGTGACGGAGAAAGACGATTCTCTCAAATTTATTTTTTATTTTCTGTTCATAAGTTTTCATTTATAAAATTTTATAACTTTAATTTGGTATTTGTTTTTAGGATTTTTATTTATCTATAAAATTAGATTATGTATTTTAAATTTTCAATAATATATGTTTATAACATTACAAATGCTAAATAATATTTTATTTCAATTAAATTGTTATTAAATTTAATATTCTTTTATTTTATTTTTAATATTAAAATAAAATAAATCAAACTTTTCTATTTAAAAATATTCAATTTAGATTTAAAAAACCTATAGATAAAAATTTTAACGACTTCAAAGTATTTAAATTAAACTTAATAACTATATTATATATAATATAATATTGTTTAGTTTTAATAACTAGCACATTTTAAAAATTAATTTATTACTATTGAGTTTTTTAATTAAATTTAATATTTTTATTTTACTTTTATATTTAATAAATTAAATAATCATAAATAAATATTGCACACCAGTTATATACATATATATATATAATTTGAATATCGAGTTTTTTTTATTTAGAATAATTAACAATGAATATTATTGTGACTTTAAATTAATACATATTACACACAAATTTTATTATTAATAAATAATATATATTTTTAATTATAGAAATAAAATGTAATAAATGATCTATTTAAAAAAGGTTACAATATAAATGTGTTAGATAAATCATAATAATCACAAACTAACATTAAAGTCTAGTGTATATGTGTGCTTTAAGAATATTTAAAAAAATTATATATTTTCAAATGTTTGATAAAATTGCCGATTTATTGCCGACTTTTTGGCGGGTCCGAGTTTTTCAAAAATTTTAGGTCGGCCGAGTTTTTGCCGAGTCCGAGTTTTTCAACTATGGTCTAAATATGGCTTGTGTCATATGGTGGTTTGTGACGAACATTTGGATCTCCTCTGCATCTTCATAAAAAAATTTATCCACTCAATTTTAGTGCCAATTTTTTTGCAACATTAAGTTGAGTGAGTGGACAGCACAAGGTGTCCAAAAAACGTGTTCAAAGAGCTCCTTAACCAATAACCCGAGAGCCCTACAATTCATGGCATTGTCGTTATTACCTGAACAACATTTTGAGGGCCGTCTTGCTCAATGGCTTGGATGAGAATTTTTGCAATGAAAGGACCCTCCTTCACCTCCCCTTCACAATCCACATCTTTCAAAAACATTGCACCTCTTGTGGACACTGCAATGACAATGACCAAAGGATGATTTCTTGCATCTTTCCATCCATTGGATACCATGGTCACACTTGTTTTGATCCATGAATCCTTGATGGGCAGCATGGAAGCCTCTACATGTATCACCACTCTGTCCAATAAAGTGGTGCGCACCTTCTCATAACCCGGGCCCTTGAACCCTTTTGGAGCCTCATTAATTGATCTCACCATTTTTTGCCAATACAATGAGCGAACAACATTAAATGACAATAGATTTGCATAGATGCATCTCGCTATGTCTTCCTCGGCAATGTCTCGAGCTTCATTCTGAAATAATATTTCCAAGGGCCCCTTTTCTCTCTTATTTGTCACCGGTTCTTGAGGAACACGCAAGAATGGATGGCCCTCTAGAAGTGGTTCATTGCGAGTGGAAACTGAAGTCATAGATGTTTTTTGTTTTAGTTCTAGACTTTTCCAAAGGATGAGAATGTGCATTCCTAGCTGCTTCGTTTGCTTGTTTTTGCTTTTGAATATATTTGTTCACAATATGGTTTGGAAGAAGGGTTTTAGGTAGTACCCTATTAACTATTGGCTTCCTTGTACAAAACTTAATGCCTTTTTGAGGAATAAAGCACAAATGTGCTTTCACTCTACAATAAGAGCTACTATATTCTTCTTTGCAATGGCTGCAAATCCACAAATAACCTCCACCTAGCATCGGTTGAACCATTTCTGCATATTCCCATAGTGGAGAGGAATTGTTTGTTTTGAAGCGGGAGTTTCCGATGCTAGAAACACTTGCCATTCTATGAATATACAAACAACACACAAGACCACAAACCAAAATGAAAAAAGAAAATAAAACTAGAGCTCAATTCATTTTGTAAAAAAATGCAAAGAAACTTTTAAAAACAAACAAAATAAACAAAACCCTACCTCTTTTGTTGAAATCTTCCTCTTCAATGTCTTTGAAGAGTTATCCACACATGCAACCACATAGGAATAGCTCACAAACAAGCTTAGAGCATGCAACAATCACTTGTCAACACTCCTTGAGCAATGGCAACCAAACAAGAAGTTTAGCAATGGAGGCAAGAAGTTTTTCTTTTCATTCACAAATGCACAAATGACATATAAAACAACCTTTTTGGTCTTAATAGTGGTAACTTTTAGGGTTGGAGGGTCAAATAGACCTAAGTTGGCAAAAAAACTTTATGGAAAAGTAGGAAAACGATTTCAGTCAAATTAGCCTCAAATTCTCCCCAAATTCGTTCCAGTTCCCTGGGTGCATTTCAAAATTCTGTCAAATTCGTCAGAAAGTCTTATCGGGTCCTTCTGATAGACTTTACAATGAATTTCTCAGTTTGCCGCAGACTTTACAACGAATTCGCACCAAATAAGACTTTCCTGCGAACCGAATCTCGACTTCAGCCTTCAGGGAGCGAATGTGGTAACGTATCAAATAACTTGGCTTCTTTAAAATACATAAAAGGCAACTTCTTCAACATTGTCCACATTTGAAGGATCTTCAACGATGGCTACATTACTTACTCTAATCTTTACCTTTAGAACATCATTTGCCCAATTTCTACTGTTCCAAATTATGTGACCTATTTTCTTGAAACAATAGCATTTTGTTCCCATTTTGTCCTTATCAGATGTAATGTCTCCTGCTAATTTAACAATAACATTCGTAATAAAAAATAAGTAATGAACTAAGAAATTGACTGTTTCCAATCCATATCAGATCTTATTATTGTTTCAGTTATAAGATGGGCGAAGACATTGGAGACAATCACCAAAGCGCTTGGAGACCATTGATAGGCTCCCTCAAAGTTTATAGATCCAACCTTTAACCTGTCTAGGGCTCAAGCCCTCAAGGCTAAAGAGAATGCTGGTCTCCACCCTATCTTGGGAGCTATCCTATTGGATTTAGACTGCCCCTCTTTGGCTGCCTCATCCCTTCCCTTCTTATAGATTAACAGCAATAAGATCCAAGTCTAATAAAGTATTACAGTTATTCTAATAACTCAAAGTTTTATGTTCTCATAAATGTATGAGTGAGAGATGACTTATTAGTTGACTAACATTACAAAACATATTTGTAATGACCCTTTTCTATACAATTCATTTTGATGAGGTCATCAATGAATTACTGTAGTTTGATTGATGTCATTGACGTATTTCTCCTAAATACTTGATCGTTGTACTTTTAGTAATTGTTGCCATTTGTACCTTAGAACACTGTCATTAACTTTTGTAATTCTTTACTTGACTCTTCTTTATGATTCCTTTTGCACATGCATTATAATTACTATCTTATTAGATAACCAAATCTGTTAGTTAATGCCCGTGAGATTCATTGACTTTCACTGGTAATTCTTAACCGCTGTAGTCACCATGAGATCATTGTAATTAACTCACGTTGAATACATCAATGGCCACTAATGAAGGTCGCGTGGTTATAATTAGAGATAGTGGTTTTACAAGCTTCCATGGTTGCTTGGTAGTTTTGGTTTTCTCTAAAGTCTTTCCTAATCAATGTGTAATGACAGGACCCTCTTGCCACTTTCAATCAATGCTACTTGCTCACTAGTGAATTCTCTTGTCTGAGTGATGTCGTTTTGTATTTGTTACAGAACTAATAATACCCCGATACCCATACACATCATGGCCTTGTTATAATCTTGTTAACAAAGGGAGTTATGTCATTAGATCCACCCGAACACCCCCCCTGATATCTTCAACTCAATATATAGATCACTACCTTTAGCCCATGTTGCACGATGATAACCTCACCATCTACCATAGCCAGTAAATCTGCGCTGACTGTGTAAGGTTGGTTTTGATGGTATCATTCTCCTCCCGATGAATTCTCCCTTCTCCCGCAATGCTCACCGTGTCCACTCTTTGTGCACAATGATATATTACTGGCACTGTTTTATAACAGCCCATTCCCACCGTATTTTTGGAGATCGATGTTTCTCTCCCTTTATACTCCAATGTGGAGAAAGCATCGTTTTATGTCAAGAGTTGCGACCCTACTGTCGCAGGATGGATGATGAGGGAGAGTCGACGGTTCATAATGTCGTTGGCTCATATCTTCTTTTTTATCATTCATTGTTTGATAATATTAATATTATTTGATCAATTATGTTATATTAATAGTATTAATTGTATATTAGTTGATATTGATTTATAATATTAATAGATTATTATTATATGATAAATTAATATTTATATTGATTAGTATCAATGATCTATATATTATAGATCAATATTATATTGTAGATTAATTTAATATTGATTAATATTATATATTAATAATCAATTTTATAGATTAATGTTGTATTATAAATTAATAATAATATTATATTGATTAATTACATATTCATGAGCGAAGGAATGCATTTTTTTAAAAATAATTATATTTGCATTACAAAATATTTTTATATTATACCAACATCAGTTATAACTCGTGACATCAGACCTCATACAATTTGAGTATAGTGCTAACTTAATTTGAGCATCATCTTCTGTATCCCTCGCAATAGTTCTCTTTTCTTCAACTAGGAGAACTGAAATCATATCTTCTGGACAGAAAGTTAACTAAGAGTAAAGATGACATTGCTGAATATTGAAGATATATTGTTTAATAAAATGGTTTTAGCATCCTCTGTTACAAGATTCAAGAATTGGCAGATTAACGGATTTCCGGAAGATTGATTGATTAACAGAGAAACAAATGTGTTCCTTATAAAGAATTACAAGGACATTGTTTCTAAAAGAAACAACGTAGACTGAAGATGAAATTAGAAACAAAACTGAAGACAGGATAGGAAACATTCCTATCTGGACTGAAGACGAAAGAGATAGGATAGGAAACATTCCTATCTAGACTGAAAGACGGACTACAGACAAGTAGTTGACCATTATAGAAAGTATTTAACTAAGGAGATAATATCTTAATAAAGATATTAAAGATATTATCTTAATACCCTCCCTTAATGGTCAACGTATGGATGTCGGAACATTCTGTGATAACTAAAACCGTCCCTGGATCTACAAAATGTTGAAACCGGGAAGCTTTGCCACAAGAGTGCTATGACTCAAAACAGACTACAATTACAAAACTTCGTTTTTGTGGAAAAAACGGTAAAAACCCAGAATCTCACGCAACCTTGCGTATTACAGACAACATGAAATGATTTTTAAGGAGAAAATCAACAAACCCAGAAACAAAAACAAAAACAGATTCAAAAAGTGAAAAATGTAGCTTCGCCTTGGGTAGGAAGCTCGGCAACTTGTGTTGTTGGCTGGGAAGCCTTTTGCTTGTTGAAGACGCGTCGTAGTGCCCAAAACGAGCTCATCCAGGCGACAATACTCAAAGTGAACATATGCTGCTTTAAAGTGTTATAATTGTTGCCATTGAATCGTTGACTGCCCTCCAACATCAGATTAGTTAGCGATGCCATCTTGCACGTTTCCCAATGTACGGAAAACAAAGATACAAAGAAGAGGCGCTGACATGTACTTTGAGACAAAAAACCATAAGACCTAGGAAAAATTGAGAAGTACCCAGAAGAGAGCTCGAAAAACCCAAAAAGAATACGCTATCAAAATTTGGATCTGCTGGCTTGAAAATCAAGACAAAAAAATCGAGGTACCCAGAAAAACGGACAACCCAGTTGAGCTCTCGAAAAACCCACCAAGAATTTGTAATCAAAAAATTTTTTCAAGCCCATAAATTAGGGTTTCGAAAAAAAACGACCTGCTGCAAAAAAACCTCCAAAAAATAATGGCGGATTTGCAGAAAAAACGTGGCTGAATAGGGCCGAAAACTGGCCAAACTCGCAAACCCTAGACGTGAGTAGCAGCAGATCCCACAATGTGGGAATAAACAAAAATTAATTCGAAATATTTGAGCAAATAACTTGGAAAGAAATTATAAATTTTCTGAAAACATTTAAAGAAATGGCTTTGATACCATGTTACAAGATTCAATAATTGGCAAATTAATGGATTTCCGGATGATTGATTGATTAACAGAGGAACAAATGTGTTCCTTATAAAGAATTACAAGGACGTTGTTTCTAAAAGAAACAACGTAGGTTGAAGATGAAATTAGAAACAGAATTGAAGACAGGATAGGAAACATTCCTATCTGGACTGAAGACGAAAGAGACAAGATAGGAAACATTCCTATCTAGACTGAAAGACGGACTACAGACAAGTAGTTGACCATTATAGAAAGTATTTAACTAAGGAGACAATATCTTAATAAAGATATTAAAGATATTATCTTAATATCCTCATCATCCACTACATCATTGACTTCTACTAGTTGTTAGCAAAGAGATTTTAAATTGTTCACATGGCTTGACATAGCAACTTTGTCAATCATCTTGAACTTGAACGGCTGAAGCTGTATAAAAAAATTGCATTAGCCACTTTCGCTCCAATAGTGTATCCAAATTCTCACAAACGTCTTTAGATAGATGGTTTCGCCAGATCTATACGATGCAACTCAAAATAATAAAGGTTAAGAAGTTAAGACCAATGGCAGCTTTCGATTTATCATCTCTACTTTGTCATTCCAATACTTTACTAGCATCTATAGAAATAATATCATTTCCGTTTCTATTTCCCCAATTTTTTGTGCATCAGTTGCTCAAATATTTATATAACAGAATTTCCATTTCAAAAAAATATAGTAGCCCCAACAATGAAATTCTTACGAGTAATTGATGATATTTTTATAAATATTGTCTCATAAAGTTGTACGTAATAATCCTTGTTATAGTTGACTCTATCGCCTGGATAAACAAAGGCACTGGTCATTTAAAATCATTGGAATATAATTATTGGAGTTATTAATTGAAGTCATAAATCTATATACTTCCTTCTTGCAAGGATCTAATCAATTATTGATAAACCTTACACAAACATTCAAATCATTTCAAGTAATCACATAACTTTATATTGATAATTTCGCCGCCTAGGAAAGCACCCTGCACCGCGAATTTAAGCTTATGAGTTCTCCGGCTGGAAAAAATCCTCTCCAATTGTTTAATTAAAACAAAGCATTGCGATGGTCCCTACGGATGCTGGCGCAATGTGATTTCTGCCCGGTGCTCTGAATGCCAAAGTGAAGAAATTCAACCAAGCGCGAGTAAACAACAGGAGTAACTATGACTCTCTTAAGGTAGCCAAATGCCTCGTCATCTAATTAGTGACGCACATGAATGGATTAGCGAGATTCCCACTGTCCCTATCTACTATCTAGCAAAACCACAACCAAGGGAACGGGCTTGGCGGAATCAACGGGGAAAGAAGACCCTGTTGAGCTTGACTCTAGTCTGACTTTGTGAAATGACTTGAGAGGTGTAGAATAAGTGGGAGACTTCTGGTGCAAGTGAAATACCACTACTTTTAACGTTATTTTACTTATTCTGTGAGGCGGAGACGGGGCAATGCCCCTGTTTTTGGCCTAAAGGTGCGTCTAGGCACGTCGATCCGAGCGGAAGACATTGTTAGGTGGGGAGTTTGGCTGGGGCGGCACATCTGTTAAAAGATAACGCAGGTGTCCTAAGATGAGCTTTGCGTGAATGAGGAGAAGCCCGAGTTAGGACTCGGGGAGCTAAAGAGTTCAGGCATAAATGGACTTGAGCACCAGAGTCTGTGAAAAGTCGTATTAACCAAACACTTGGTTGCAAATGGAAGGAGGTTAGATAAATGATACATGAAAACACTTGGATGACTCGAGCTCAAAATTGACAAACCCCACCCACATGAAAAGACTTGGATGACACGAGCTCAAAAACGACAAACCCCACCAACATCAAAGGCAAAAAGAGTGTACAAATCGAGGCAACAGAGGGCTGAATCTCAGTGGATCGTGGCAGCAAGGCCACTCTGCCACTTACAATACCCCTTCGCTTATTTAAGTCTGTGGATCCCGACGGACCCACAAGTCCAGATCCGGACCCTGCCTGGATCCAACGCAGACCCGTAGATCCCAATGGACCCACAAGTCCAAATCCAGACCTTGCCTGGATCCAGAGTGGACCCTTAAGGATCCAGCGTGGATCCCCAGGGACATGTGGCCAGGGAACTTAAAAGTGGGTCCAAGCTACTTTAAAAAAGTTTTTTTATTATTTTTTTGCTTCTAATTTTGAATTTTCATTTTGTAATTCAGTAATTCAATTTCTGCAGATCCTAACAGACCCACAAGTCCAAATTTGGACCCGGTTCGAGGGTCCAGGGTCTATATCCGGTAAATGTAGGTAAAAACACAAAAAGCTAAACCTGAATTATACAAAAATGAAAATATACCACTTGTACACATTTAATTGTCAAACACATTTCTAATTTGCTAACAGTACTACAAGTTAGATATATCAAATGAAAACCCAACTACTAAGACAATTGAACAATTCTTTCATACTATAATCACTTAATTCTATTTAAATTTTATTCTCAACAATGCATTTCATACATGTCGAGAGAACTAAATAAAAATAGCTATGGTGAATAGCAAATTTAATTTGAGACTCTAATGAAAGAACTTTTCTATCTGAAATTAGAGACCCTGCCATCCACAGCTGCACTGAAAGCCTACCTCCGCTACCAATTAATAGCCTATAGTTCAAGCCTCTATTTTGATCTTTCTCCTAATCCTACATCTCTCTGGTGGATATTTCATATAACTTTTAGATTGTCAATATTGTGGCTGTATTTCCTATAGGCTAAAACTAGATTATTTTGGGCTTCAATGGCAGATATAGTTATGCTATAAATAAGAGATAAGTGATAACCCCCATTTAGGAATTAGCACACCATATTATCTAAAATCAATGAAGATGATAACAAAATTCCTCCATCATCTTTTACTATCCAGCCACCAAAAATATGCAGGTTCAACCCATCTCTGTGTTAGATGCTACATATTCTGTTGTTTTCTGCCATTATTTTCTGTTAGTGACAACTTCCATCAGGGAAGCTATAATACACTTGCTGGAAAAGTTCATTTGTGTAATTGTACGGCTATTGTCATTGAGAGATTATATTTAAGAAGACAAAATAACTATTATATGATAACATATTTTCAGTCATTGTGTATCAAGGCTCACAAAACCATGCATTATCAAGAACAAATGATACCTGTGAAATCCAAAGCACTTGGTCTTGATAATTCATCTGTACTAAGCATTCGGCGTATATCATGTAAGAGTTCCGGAGGAATGTTTGAAAAGTTCTCGTGTGACAAGTAAGTTATCTTGCTTGCATACTGCAGAGAAGCACAAATTTTAGTTTCTGTGACAAAGTTCAACAACTATAGCTATGGTAAACAGCAAATAAAATGCTAAAAATAATACAGAAAAAATAAAATCTCTAGACCAAAAATATATGTGGAAAGGACATTCTAAACATGCAGTTCTCAATGGACCAAATATCTCTAGATTTTATGCAGGTACTTTCAGGATGAATTGTTATTAGCCACCAGTGACAATTTATATATAATAAAAAATCCCATTGTGATAAACAAAGTATCATAGCATTTCCAAAAACCAGCAAACCAACTCCCTGAGCTCTAAACATTTGTTGACTACTAATGAATGGGACAAGGATTAAAAAAGCTTAAAAAAAATTAAAGCATTGAAACTGCTGATTCCACAATGAATAGCATTAATCTTTATCCAGGATGCAAAATCCTATGTTAAGTTAAGAAGACAAACCGTTCGAGCATTGTTGCTACAGTCCAAAAGAGGTCTTCGTGCAATCAAGTGGTATGCAAGACATCCAAGACTAAATACATCTGAAGAACAGCTAATGCTTGACATCTTACTGCGGACCAGCTCAGGAGCAGTGTAGTTTAAGGAAGGAACGAGTGGTACCACAGCATCCTCAACATCATATTCCTGCATATGAAATGGTCCACACGATTGAAAAGATATAATGATTCACTCAATTAAAAGAATGACAAAATACGAAATCTGGCAGAGAAACAAGATTCACAGTTTTTTTGACTGAATATGTCACTTTTATACAATGCACATATAGCACTGAGTCATTCAGATCAAACATTACAATAGAAAACATCGTTAGTCATACCTGCAATATCAATTTAGACAAAACAGAAAATATGTATACTTACTGGATAATGAAAAGGCTGAGCTACATTTGGATCTCCTGAAACCTGATCTGCGGCAACAGCAAAGCCAAAGCCACCCAACTTCCAGGCTCCACTATAAGTGATAAAAACTGTCTACACTTGGGTGTCAAAAATAGCAATAAGTTTCATGCAAAGAAAACAATATTTGCCTAAGGTTCTCCATGATGCATGATAAAGCAAAATAATAAATCCAACTGTTTGCACACAACTTAAAATCTAATGACATCTCAAGCACATTCATGTAAGAAATATCTCCCCAGAGAGAGATTACCAGCAGGCATAATCACATGTTTTCTTATTCTTTAAGTCGACGAAAACATCCCACAGAATTTTCATAACTAATAATGAGTTACATTGTGTGATACATCATCGAATAAGAAGAAGAAGAAGAACTTCTAACATCCACGAGGCTAAACATTAAATAGCCCAAGGGAAAGATTAGTGGCATGTATCTTCTTAACAAAAGATACGATATCAAGACTAGGATATTATTGTGACTTTATATGTCATTTTAATCAATATTACATAATACTTTGGGAATTTAAAGAATAACATCTTAAAACTTTTGGAATTTAAAGAAATGCAAATTCACTACCTACCTGCTGCAAACAACAAAGTAAATGATTATTGGGAAAAAGAAGGCAGATACACATACATATATTATTTGTTTAAATGTTAACCTACCTCTGGTGATATGGCACGATGAATCATCCGTGCATTATTGTGAAGAAATCCCAGTGATTCCGTTAGTTGTAGCAAACCATGCTTTATTTCCAACTGTCCCAACTCCTGCATAGGCTCACTAACAAGAAAATTAATTGCAAGTTCAAATTGTCCAGGAACAAAAAAGTAAACTTCCTCCAAAGTTAAGTAACATCACCCAAAAGTAGAAAACCAGTACACCTGAAAATACCAAAAAATGCATGTATTTAATGAGGTTCTGAGAAGAACATCACCATATATTTGGAAAAATATAAGTAATACAATATATGTGAGAGAAATATGAGCAGTAAACCATCATTTAAGTTTATTGATTTTTTATCACTTACTATCATTATTGCTGAACTAGAATGCTTTCTCTACAAAGATATCAGAGACGAAGTCCATTATCATTCATAATATTTCATCAACAAAACAAATAAAAGTCCAGACTCCAAGCATAGAAATGAAGCACAGGATTCCAGAAATTTTGAAACACTTCATACTGAAAATTACCATAGTGTATACAACATTTAGTATCTGTATAGAAACCCCAAAGAACATAACAATGATATGTCTTTAGTACTCTGCAGAAATATTGATATGATTAATGTGAAATGAGACTCAATCATTGGAATATGCAACTGCATTAAACAGCTTGTAAAATCAGAGAGATCACAGGGACCAGAACCACGAACTAGAGAGGTCCCAAAAGGCAAGGAAGAACTGCTTGTAGTTTCAATACTTCAAAAAGCAAAGATGCTAGCATCTAAACCCAGATATTTGCATCCCAAAGCCTACTTCTGGATTAGAATAAGCTTTTGGTACACATACACTGCATAAACTGCTTCTTTCTCATAATTATTACCCATGTGGGATTATTAACACCAAAACAACAAGCATGCACACAGTGAAAGGGATTATTAAGGTGGAATTTTTGAATTGTTTTTAAAGTAATTGACATGCATTGCATATCTAATAACCACTAGGTAAAAGGCCCACAAATTTTAAAGTAATTGACATGCATTGCATATCTAATAACCACTAGGCAGAAGGCCCACAAGGAAGGACACTAGAACTGCTGGAGATTTATTACCAGAGGGAGGATGGTTTCAAATCAACAAGGGGAACATACACCACAAATCAACAGGGTGGTTGATCACCTCACAATAAAATGCTCAACCCTCAAAGCCATGACAAAGATTACGAATCAGCAGAAAAACGTTATTGAAAGGGAACCTGAATTCTGTGCCTACTTTAAGTGCTAAACAAATTTAAGATATGTAGCGAAGAGACTAATTTAAGATATGTTGGGAAGAGACTAAAGATTTGCATAGTCATAACTTGATTTGGACTACCATACCTTATAGAAATGCACATAATCTAAGTGCTTAAGCTAGGATAAACTGAGAGAGTTATGGGTGTAAACCCCCATGTAGACACCCTGAATTTGACCACAGCACATAGATAATCAAATTATATTATTTCCCAAAATTCATCATCTCATAAAGTCCCAAAATTATTTATTGCTTATTCCCATAATCAAATTCTATTTACTTTATTATGTTCCATCCTTTCTTCTAGAAGTTAATTAATTATTTACCATAATTCCTCATCTCATAAATTCCCATATTATTCATTTGCTTATTCTGATAATCAATTAAATTTTGTTTAATTTATTATGTCCCTTCCTTTCTTCTAAAAGTTAATTAATCTAATAAATATAAACATTGACCCCAACTCACAAATTCTTCTAAACCCAATTGATTGTAATCAATTAATTAACTAAACTTGTCTTGATCCTTATTAGCATTTTTCACAATTAAAAGTCGGACCAAATCTCCAAACTTGTAGTCATGTGACAAGTGTCCTCTACTCCTCTTAAATATTTACATTCATGGGTCAGCAGCACTCTCCACCTCATTCTTTGACCAATCTCTTCGTTGGTTGCTCACACATGTGTGAGATCATTCTAGCCACCCTATAGTTTCCCTTTTCTCCCAAATGTCACACTCCCAGATTTCTCTCTCCTACATTTGTCACTTATCCTACCACTTGTTAAGTCCTTGTTCATCCCGATGTGCTCATACGTGTGAGCACACCTAGCTTTCTTCCCCATGAAACATCATTTTTCAAGCTCTCACCTTCTGACACAAGTGTTTAAGCTTCCGTCCTCTCATTCAATCTCAGCCCTTAATCTCACAAAGCATCTTGACCTTGTTAGACACACCAATATACTAAGAGGGGGATTGAACCAAATATGCTAGTTTCAAAATCATTCAACATGACTTCTTATTAATAACTTCTTCAAGCATCATATCCAATCTCAAATCTAGATCATTAGAACAAATACTAGATCTTACGCTATCATTAATGCATTTAAGCAAGTGATAAACACAATCACACATCAACACATAAAAACACCAGATATATGTGGAAACCTCACAAAATAACAGAGAACTTATAATATGAAGTAGACATCGACCTTAAAGTATTTAATATTATATTAATGGCCATTTAGGCGTATTTAGGTTATTAGTTAGTTTATTAGGTAATTTCTAAATAACATAGGAACTTTCCTATTAGCCTTTTAGAAAGTTTCTATTTTGTTCTCAATTGTTTTCTTTATAAGGAGACTTCGTCTCCATTTTGTAATAACTCTTTTACCAATAAAAAAATATTGTAACATGGTATCAAAGATTAGGTCATTTTTGACGAATTTTTTATAAAAAATCGTAAGGTTCGTTACCTAGAATTTCTTTTCCAGAAGTCTTTTTCAATTTTTATGAAAAATCATTGTGGAGGAGGTTTTTGGCATGATGCTCATGTTTTCTCTGGTTTTGGCCCACGCGTGAGCTCTGTTTGTTTCATTTCTAGTTTGTACATTTTTAGAGGGCCCACGTGCACACTCTACTGGCATTTTGGAGCTGTGTTTTTTTCCTACAAATGGTATTTTAGGGCGACATTTGGTGAGCCCGCGTTTTTGCAGGATCCACGACTTCCTTTAAGCTTGCATTGGGAGTTTTTTGCTGCACGTTTTCTCAAGGGTTTTTCATGGATTTCCGGCTCATTTTTTTGTGATGGGAGCTTGGAATTTTTTTGGTCTCTCTTTATCCGTTTTTATACACAATTTTCAATGGCCTGTGTTTTCTGAGTTTGTGGACAGCTGCATTAGATGTCATTGTGTTGTTCTTCCAATCTGTTGAGCCACGTGTCTAGGGGTTTTTGAACATAGAGACTTCAATTTTCTGGTCTCATGTAGAAAAAATATGGATTTTTGGTGTGTTTTTTCTGCCTGTGAAAGTCTACGGTTTCTGCAGAAGTTTTTCTTGTGCCTTGTGATTTCTGCAGAAATTTTTTCTGCTTGTGGGTTCTATAGAAGCGTTTTCTACTAGTTTTATGACAAAAAAACAAATGCAGAATATAATTTTTTTAAAACAAAGGATTTTACCATTTTTCCCTTAAAAACAAAGCTTTGTATTAGGTTCATGCCATGTTTGACTGGTATTTGACCTGAAAATCAGATTTTTTCAAAGTTTGTACCAGCTCTTCATTGAAGGTTTTTGACAAAAAAAATTTTAAAAAAATAAACTCGAGTTTGCCTCGTTTTTTGTGCAAAGGAAAACGGGAGGGATGGCGGCATTGACCAACATCATGTTGGAGGGCAATCAGCGGTTCAACGATGGGAACTATAATACCTGAAAGCAAAGGATTCTCTCGATTTGAGTATTGATGCTTGGACCAGCTTGTTCTGGGTAACTCTACTCGCCTTACAACAACAGGCAAAGAGCAGGACAAGTTTGATTAACGTAATTGAGAAGTGGTTATGATGTTGAAGTTATCTGTCACTAACGAGATGCTTCCAAAAGTGTCATCTGGCAAGTATGCTGGGGAGATTTGGGCACACCTAAAAAGTCTCCATGAAATGTCGGATAAAAGCCAAGCTTTCTTTTTGAAGAATATGTTGTTTTCCCTTATGATAGATGAGAAGATGTCTCTGAAGATCAAGGAAATACGTGATCAACTAGAGGCCACTAGTCGCAAGATGAAAGAGGACAGGGTGGTATTACACTGAAGAGTCTCCCACGGTCCTATGAACATTTTATTGAGACGCTCAACATTATTTCCACTAATGTTGACTTCAAATTTGATGAGTTGTACGATAAGCTATTGCAACAAGTTAGGTGGAGACAATAGTTTGGTGGCACTAGTGACATGGTCAATTTGGAATAGGCATTTACTGCCACAAATAAAGGCAAAAGCGTGTCCACTTAGCAGAAAGGACAGAATGCATCTAAGGAGGGTTCCAAGAAGAAGATCACCTATCGCTATTGTGGGAAGCTTGGTCATATCCAAAAGTTATGCAAACAGCAATTAGCTGATCAAATGACCAACTAGGGAGTCTCATTAGCAGGCTCATGTAGTAGAGCAATCTCAAGGGAAAGAGTTGGCCTTATATGCGTTCATGACCAAATTATTTGAAAGTTTTGTTTGTTTTTCTTTTCTATCAGGGTAGTTAGTAAAATGACCATTAAGGGAGTGTAATAAAGTAATTAATATTATTTTAACAGTCATTTAGGCGTATTTAGGTTGTTAGTTAGTTTATTAGGTAATTTCTAAAGAACATAGAAACTTTCCTATTTTGGAAAGTTTCTAATTTGTTCTCAGTTGTTTTCTTTATAAGGAGACTTCCTCTCCATTTTGTAATAAGTCTTTTATCAATAATAAAACATTGTAACAGACCTACCAGAGACACCAATCCCCAATCAACATTCCATTGGCCCTACATGAAATCTACACAGTATCTCTGATTAGCGCACGTTACAATTCTCTATCACATCAATTGGGAACATCTATTACAATAATAGTTAGTTTTTATTAATGGTTATCTATTTGACTGTTGTAAATCTATTGTAAATATTAGAATCTTTCTAACATTTAGTTTTCAATTATTTAGACTAGAATGTTTCTATTCTTTACGAATGTTTCCTAAGGAAACATCGTTCATTCTTTTGTATCTATTGAGCTTTCGATCTCTGTTAATATCATCAAGTTTTTTACCAATTACTTCCCGTAATATGGTATCAGAGCTAGATTAATTTTTTGGAAAATTTATAATTTCTTAATTGAAATTATATGATCTAAATTTTCAAAATTATTCTGGATTGGTTTTTGCAGAATTTTTTTCAGACAACCCGTATAGGGTTTCACGTCAATATTGATGTTGTTTATGCAACTGTTTTGGTCGGCCTGTGTTTTCTCTTGGACACAATTTTCCTTTGCATTTCTCTGCCAACAAGAAGTCTCTTAAGTGAAAAACGACCCTCTCTATGGTGTTATTCTCTTAGCATCTGCCATTTTCTGAAAGAAAACTCCATTTTTCTGCAATTTTTGGAGCTATTTCAAACTAGTTAGGGTTTTCCTAAAAAAACCCTAATCTTTTGTACCAAATTGAATTTTTTTTTGTAGATTCTTGGTTGATTTTTTCTGGGTGCCTCGATTTTTGAGCTAGCGAAACCAGAATCTGATAGCATATTCCTTCTGGGTTTTTTGAGCTCTCTTCTAGGTACCACTTCCTTTTTTCTGGGTCTTTCGACATTTTGCCTCAATGTATGTGCCTTCTCAATTCTACACGTTTTTCACTGAAAATAATGCCATGGCATCTCTAACAAATATTCTGCTCAAGGGAAATCAGAAGTTCAATGGTCAGAATTATAGCACGTGGAAGTAGTGGATGCTAACCATCTTTGAATATCGTCGCAGCAATGCAATGGTTCTAGGAACTACTAAATGTCCGGATGCCGCTAGAATTGATCAGGTTACCTATGACCAGCATAATCGAGAGGCGGTGATGCTTCTCAAGTTATCATTGGTTGATGTTCAGCTCCCTCAAATTCCATCCGGTAAAACCGCTAACAAGATCTAGGAGCACCTCAAAACTCTGCATGAGACTTCAGATAAAAGCAGGGCTTTCTTTCTCAAGAACACTTTGTTTTCTATTGTCATTGATGAGCAGAAATCGCTCCAGGATCACCTGAATAGGATTCAGGAAATCCGTAATCAGTTGCTTGCCATTGGACGCAAGATGGAGGAAGAGGACAGTGTGGTAATCACCCTCAAAAGTTTACCCAAGTCCTACGAGCATTTTATCGAGACTCTCAACATCACTTCTACAGGTGTTGACCTGAAGTTCATTGATCTTTGCACACTTCTACTTCAGCAAGATCGGTGAAAACAACATTTTGGTAGCAATTCTAGCACCACCTCCATAGAGCAAGCCTTTGTTGCTAAATCCTTTTAGAAGGATAAGGGAAAGTCTCATTCTCAACAGCCTTCTCAGCAGAAGCCCTCTGCTCCAGCATCTGAAGGCTCCAAGAAAAAGAACATTCAATGCAACTATTACCACAAGTATGGTCACATGAAGGTTGAATGTCGCAAGTGCTTAGCTGCCCAAACTAAGCAATCTGGTTCGCTGCCCAAAGCGAATAGTGCATAGCACACTGAGCAAACAGAATCTGCCTTTTATGCCTTCGTGGCTAAGAGACCAACATATCATGTCAAGTCGTCTGCCTGGTACATTGATTCAGGTGCCTCTCGTCATTTCACCCACCGTAAAGATTGGTTCATTGACTACCAGCCTTATTCAGATTCAGTTATTTTTTATGGAGGAGAAGAGTACACCGTTGTCGACAAAGGCAACATTCAGATCCAGTCTACTGGGAGGAATCTCAATTTCCTCGATGTGTACCACGTTCTAGGGACAGAACTAAATCTACTTTCAGTCAGTCAAATGTTGCGACACTCTTCACGATTGGATGTCACCTTCAATTCAATTGGGAACATCAACCTAGCAACCACCAAGTCACTTCTAACTTTCTGCCTGTTGAAGTTTAACCACTGAAACTCTGGAACATGAAACTTTATTACCTAACGTTAATTTACTTAACCATAGACCATATTCGCAACTGAGGCAAAACGCAGAGCAAAACAAATTACTAGTGTAAACATTGTCTGAGAGACAAACCTCAATAGCATTCTCCAACAAATCTCATCAACATAACCTGGATACCTGGACTCTTATGAGATGCCTAGACTCTTCTAGAAACCTTGACATCAATGAAAGAACAAACCAGCACCTTTGACATCAATGACAACCATTGTCCAACAGATCTTCCATTTTAGCTTCCAAAATTCTATAATTTGGCGCCTTCCCATTTCCTTTTCAACAATCAATTTGACTAAACTTATGTTGTTGAATCCTATTACAATCCTTGTATTATCAAGGTTATGCTATGTTAGAGAGCATCCACGTGTCAGCTGCATAAAAGAGTAAATCAAGTGAGTTAGGGTGCATCACTTTAGCTCAATCAAAAAGATTGGGAAAGTAAAAGATAAGGTAAACACTTTAATTTGTCGTATCATATTTTTTGATTATTTTATTCCTTTTCATCATCTTCACTCTAAAACACTAGAAGATTCATCTTTGAATTTTTAATTTTTAATTAATAGCTTTTATTACCATGTTACGATCATAAATAGTATTCAACACAAACCACAAAATTATCATGTTCCAAGATTAAGATTGTAATAAGACTTTCAAAGCAAGTGATTTTTGAGGGGCCACATACATTGCCATTGTGGCTCTCCCACATTCAAGCCACTATGGCCTCCCTATCTCACTCCCACTTAACATCAGCCCTCTCAAATAATTAATACTTACTATTGGCCTCCTATCTATAATAATTATTATGATAGCAATGCTATATAGCCAACATAATGATTCAACACATTATTACATGTGTCCTTAGATCATGTAATCATTAATGCATTTTCTTACCTCATCTTCATTAGCCAACAATCATACCACATCATATCCTAATATCACACATTTTTTGTACTCATCTTGAATGCTTATAATTTTATCATGTGCATGAACATATTAAATAACTTTTTTTAGATTTATAACATTGATGGCACCATTGCGACATAATCCTCCACTTGGCACTCTTGTTGTTAATGTTGGAAGTAGTTGTTGCGAGAGAGCTCCTTCATATATGTAACGTCAACCACTCTTAGTCGTCACCACTCAAACTTACTGTGCAAGTTTTATTAATCGGTGTGCTCGTCTGGAGTCTTTAATCTGCATGGTATCGTTAACTGCATCGTGACCACATGTATGATACTTGGCATATGGCATTCAAAACAATTGACGATTCATTATGAAACCATGTGTCTCCTTATATTCTAAGGAAAAGGCTATTTGTTAAAGTTCAGCATTGACTGACAAAAGGTGTGTGTATAGAGAGACCTTTGGATGGTGATTTTGAAGAAGTATCTCAGGTGACTAGTGCATACTTGGTACTGAAGCGTTGTGTAACTCTCGTGCCTTGTAATGACAAGAGTAACTATCGTCATCTCATTGTGGGTCGAGTTGAGTCTTGGATAGTCTATGTTTGCGAGAGACATAGAGATATGATGGGTGGTCGGGTTTTATATTCAGCTTATCGGATTATTCATTCTTGAGTGCTCAGAAGTTACGGCTGCTCAAGTTTTTTTCCGATTAGCAGTGTGATTGGAAAATCTATTAAGTTGATCATCGTGATCCTATTTTGACAAATAGACAATGATAGTTTGGCAATTTTATTGTGTGAAAATTCATTCTTAGAAATATGATCATGTAACCTGTTTTATATATTGTCTATGATTCAAATGTGGAGATAGATATATATTTTGTAGATGATTAATCCTTGAAGGATATACTTTTAGTATCTATTATGTGATGACAGTCTTGATGAAGAAGTCTATCTGCAATCTAAGCTTGTGAGCTTTGTATCAAACATTGTGATTATTCAATAAAGGAACTATCTTTGGTGGGCTGGGTTGTTTCCCTCGGTGAGGAGGGTTTTTCCCAGGATAATAATCGTGGCATCTGTTATTGTATTTTTTATTATTGCATTCTTATATTCTGGTTCGAAAACTTTAAAATGGTATTAGAGCGGGTCTAAGGAAATGATCCGAACTAAAATAGGACTAGAAGGATCATGATGTCTAATAAAAACGTTGTTTGATGATTCGCTGCAGGTGTTTCAATCTCAGCTATTGAGGCTTCTCATGCAATCTTCTATGCTAGGGTTCGAATTTGCATGCTCTGCCTACACTATAACTATATGATGGTGAAAGATCTATTGGCGTATTGTGAGGAAGATTAAACTATGAAGAGAACAGTATTTTATGATTGTATCTTGATAATGAGTTCATGAATTTTATATATTTAATTCATGCAATAACATTGAGAATAGTGACTCATGTATGCTTCTAGCATTAGTCTATTTGATTCTATTACTAATCTCACTAAAATGCTTCTAGGATGGATCAAGGAGCACAAGATAATGAGAGATTGCAGCCTGAACTGAGTTGGTGGCTCAAGAAGAAGAAGTACCTATTCAGATTATCTTGTGATCAGTTTATTCTAAGAGAAGGATATGATATTCAGAGGAAGCTTGTGTGGCAAAGGAAGAGTTCCAAGACCTTTTGTAGAGGATCAGCAAGCTTGTGTAGCAGTGTGACTGCTAAAGCTCATTGTTGGACAAATATTAGAGTCAATTTCTTGGTATTGTGATTATCAAAGCTTGAGTATGTTGACCCTGTTGAGAGGGAGTCTCAATATTAAGATCTATTTTGTTATGATAATCAATGCAGTATACTGCCTCAGCTGAGAGGGAGTCTGTCTATTCATCACAAGCAACCTTGGACGAGGAGGTCAAAAGGTTGATATCAGATTTAGAGGGAGTCTGATTTGAGAAGCCCGAAGGTTGATATCTGTCTCAGAGAGAGCCTTATCATCATGAAGACTTATTCATGAGTTCTTCTCCATGAGGGAGAAGTTCGAGGTGCAATCCCTTGTTAATGAGTAATTCTCTATGAGGGAAGTTCGAGGTGAAATCCCTTGTACCACCCTCTACGAGTAGGCAAGGTGGTAATGCATTCTTCTCTGGGCGAAGTTTGAGGTGAAAGCCCTTGTTCCACCTTTTGGGAGTAGCTATGGTGGATCCACCCTCTATGAGTAGCCATGGTGGAAGTCATGTGTGTGACTCCATGACTTTACATCTTGTTTCTTTATTTCACCCTCTAGGACTAGCTATGGTGATTGTTGTTATGCTGAGATAACAATATTATGTTGAGAAAATCTATGATGAGATTTTGTTATTGACATTTTTGTTGCAGCTTCATTGTGCTTGTCAGGTTGAGACACACTATGATATATGAATGATCTCTCTCTTGCTAAGAGGGAGTGTTAATGTTGGAAGCAATAGCTGCGAGAGAGCTCCTTCATATATGTAACATCAACCACTCTCAACCATCAGTGTTTAGACTTAATTTGCAAGTGTTATTTATCAGTGTGCTCGTATGGAGTCTTTAATCTGCATGGTATCGTTACCTAGCATCATGACCAAGTGTATGATACTTGGCATATGGCATCCCAAACAGTTGACGGTTCATTATGAAACCGTGTGTCTCCTTGTATTCTAAGGAAAAGGCTATTCGTTCATGTTCAACAATGATTGGCAAACGATGTGTATAAAGAAACCTTTGGATGGTGATTCTGAATAAGTATCGCAGGTGACTGGTGCATACTTGGTGCTGAAGCATTGTGTAACTCGCGTGCCTTGTAACGGCAAGAGTAACTGCCGTCATCCCCTTGTGGGTCGAGTTGAGTCTTGAATAGTCTATGTTTGCGGGAGACATAGAGATATGATGGATGGTCAGGTTATATATTCAGCTTATCAGTTTATTCATTCTTTAGTGCTCAGAAGTTACGGCAGCTCATGTTTTTTTCTGGTCAGCAGTGTGATTGGAAAATCTATTAAGTTGATCATCGTGATCCTATTCTGACAGATAGACAGTGATAGTTTGGCAATTTTATTGTGTGAAAATTCATTCTTAGAAATATGATCATGTAACCTGTTTTATATATTGTCTGTGATTCAAAAGTGGAGATAGATATATATTCTGTAGATGATTAATCCTTGAAGGATATACTTTTAGTATCTGTTATGTGATGACAGTCTTGATGAAGAAGTTTATCTGCAATCTAAGCTTGTGAGCTTTGTATCAAACATTGTGATTATTCAATAAAGGAACTATCTTTGGTGGGCTCGATTGTTTCCCTCGGTGAGGGGGGTTTTTCCCAGGATAACGATTGTGTCATCCGTTATTGTATTTCTGATTATTGCATTCTTATATTCTGGTTCGAAAACTTTAACACTTGCCACTTGATCAAATTATATTATTATCAATAAATTATAACATCTATAAGCAGTAAATATATGTTACTTTTTCTAAAAAAAATGTTTAAGCACTGCTCTGTTCTTTGAATTGGAATCATCTTAAGTAAAGCTGAGTTTCATTTGTCTACTGCTTAAATTCCCATGGTTCATCTGTTATTGTATTTCTGATTATTGCATTCTTATACTCTGGTTCAAAAACTTTAACACTTGCCACTTGATCAAATTATACTATTATCAATAAATTATAGCATCTATAAGCAGTAAATATATGTTACTTTTTCTAAAAAAAATGTTTAAGTGCTGCTCTGTTCTTTGAATTGGAATCATCTTAAGTAAAGCTGAGTTTCATTTGTCTACTGCTTAAATTACCATGGCCAAGGGTTCCTCCTCTAAAAAGAAACAATGAAACAAGGGAAAACCTTGTTTAGAATCTTGGGGAGGCAGTTAGATTTGATGATTAGAGACTTGATGTGGCAAAGGGAATGTAACTATGTGGCAAATAACCATTTGAGGAGGAGAATGACCAAGACTTTGAATTAATAAATTGGACTGAAATGGACAATGACTAAACTACAAGGGGGAGAAAAATAGATAGTTATGTGCATCATTAAAATATTCACCGATTGTATGAGAAAGTTACACTTGGTGAAGGTTTTGCAAATGGGGTTGCAAGCAGAGTGGGTTTAACCATGGGGGAAACTACGTAGTTAAGCGCGCTCAAGCTGGAGTATTACTGGGATAGGTGACCTCCCAGGAACTCCCGGTGCTTCACCTCTGTGAACATCACCTAGATCCAATGAGTGCTAAGTGTTCCATTCATTCTCATGAGAGATGGGTTCGTGTAAACCACTACTCATGAAACATGGGTCAATGAGTTTGACTCAAAAAAACTACACAGTTGAATCCTGATAGCAATATCACAATTTGACTTGCTGTGGAAAATATCTCCTACTTATCAATTGATGAGCTTAAGGGGCTTTCTAATGAGTGGTTCATAAGGCACAACACTTGGTGAAGGTTTTGCAAATGGGGTTGCAAGCAGAGTGGGTTTAACCATGGAGGAAACTCCGTAGTTAAGCACGCTCAAGCTGGAGTAGTACTGGGATGGGTGACCTCCCGGGAAGTCCCGATGCTTCACCTCTGTGAGCATCACCTAGATCCAATGAGTGCTAAGTGTTCCATTCATTCTCATGAGAGATGGGTTCGTGTGAACCATTACTCATGAAACATGGGTCAATGAGTTTGACTCAAAAAAAATACACAGTTGAATCCTAATAGCAATATCAAAAAGTTACACTGGTTGACCAACTTATGATCTAAGTTACAACACATCATTGAGCATCTTTGAATGGAGATAATGAAACCAAAACATAAAGCTTTTGTTGGTAAGTGGACTATGACGCACTCATAACAAGTGGAAGGAATATGTTATTTTTAGCCTGTGAACTCATCTTAGGATTTGGCTATCAATTTCATAACAAAAAATGTCGCTGCCACTTTTTTGGATGGTTTTACCTCAGCTCATAGTTTTGTAATTTTCATTTGATGGTTTCATGCTAAGTTGCTGGTTCGGATTTGGGTTCGGATGCGGGTTCAAAATTTGCTCATTTTTTGGAGGGTGGGTTTGAATTCGTTTTGGGCTTGTCCATACAAAAACAAATGTTTATATATATATATGTATGTATGTGTGTGTGTGTGTGTGTGTGTGTGTGTGCAGCAACAAATTAGTTCATACACCACTATGCTAATAGTAAAGCAACATAGCAAAATACACCACCATATATATTAATGTTTTAGTCCAAATGACGTGTTTTACCTTTTAGGCCTTTTTAGTGGTCTATTTTAGGGTTGGAGGTTGGATTGACTAAAAACCAAAAAAAACTTTTTAAAAAGTCAGAAAAATCCATTTTTGGCCAAATTCAGCCTGGGTCCTGCAGTAGATTTGTGAATTCGCCATAAAAACAGCAAAATTCGTGTCAGGTTTGTCTGACAGAATTTGGGCAGACTTTGAAGGTCTGCAGCAGACTTTTGCAAGAATATGATAAGGACCAGACTTTTGCAAGAACCAGACCAGTCTTTGGGGTTGCCAGGGAAGAATTTGGTAACGTAGGTTTCATGTAATACTCTTATTTATATGATGTTTGACATGGAGATATCGATAATGAAATTTTACGTACTATTATCCTACTGGAATTATTCCATCCCTCTGGTTGGTGATACTCATGTAAAGGTTTGCTTAGCAAATATTGTAATTGTGTTCAAATTACTTAAATAATAAATTGGGCTGCTTTCGAGTGTAGGGTAAATGTGTAGGTACTGTTATGCTATGAGAATTACTCCAAATCTACAGTTGGTGATGGTCTTGTAAAGGCTTGCTTTGCAAGTGTATTGTATTTATGTTTAGTTTACTTGATAATACAGTGGACTGCTTTCAAGTCTGGGGTTCTCGTGAAGGAGTTTTCCCCACATACAGGTGTTGTTATGTGCTTTTGTTTATGTTTCATAAGTGTTTCTCTACTCATAATTGTAAAGATCTAGAATTTGCACATTTCCGCATACCTAGCTTCTATTCAGAATCTGCTAGAGAGGAATTGGCCAACTAATCCCATTCAAGAAGTCTGCCTTCTAAAAGTGAGATCTTCCAACTCTACTCCCTTAGCTCAAAATAGTTTTTAGATGCTCGGTGGTTAATGTGAATTTGTGAATATGGTAGAGCTTCTACGTTGGATATAGTATAGAGTTTTTATATTTAACAGCAATAATCTTCCTTCAAGAATAAAAAGATGGAGAGTCTGTTTGAGGGAAACTAAAAAATCCAAGCCATAGGCAATGTCTTTTACCATCTTAAGGCCCAGGTCAGGAACATCTTGGAGGCCACAAATGCCCATAGAAAATACTGTTTAAATAGGGTGATTCTATTAGTGCTAAAGAGAAAACTAAAATGTTGGCTTGAAGAGATATTGCTAGTAGCAAATCACTACACTCTGTTAAAGACAAACTTCAGTTGCCACAGGCATAGGCCGGACAATCCATCCCTGCTATTTTTGATACTATCAACCAAATGGTTATCAAAACTAAAGAGGTGGCAATAAGGAAGATCTGCAGGTGAAAATTAAAACTACATGGCTCTTACAACATCCACCTAACTAATGTGGTTGGGTCTTAATATTGCAGAGAGACCTCGTGGTAGCTGACTTGCTATCATTGTTTGGGTGATGGAAAATGATCTGTAAATAGGTGTGGAGATTCCATGTATTTTCTTCAGCTACAGAAGTAAATTTCCAGCTGCTAATCAAATGCTTGATTAAATCAGTCTAGTTCATAAAACTTACAGAACAAGTAAGAGATCTACATCAACCTTTGCAGAAGACTACTCAATCGTTTTTATAAGCTTTCAATCTTCAATTTGCAGGTTTTGGGCTATTTAATTAATTTTACAAGCTTTCAATCTTCAATTTGCAAGCATTCGTCTACCCATATGGACAAAATGTGTGAAACTGCTGTTTTTATCAGACTGGTGGGTTTCTAACCACCGAGATGATTGGGAAACTGCTCCCTGCGAAAACTGGCGATTTCATCACCAGCACTAAAAAACTGTGATATTTAAACAATTTCCCTGAATCTGTGACTTCCCAAAAATACTCCAAATCAACTCAAAGAAATCTTCAGTATTAAGGAATACGTGATTAGCTTTAAAAATATTGCTAGCAAGGATTTCTGTGTCTTCAAACTCTTCTAGTATCATCTAGACTGAAAGTGATTACAAGTGATCTTCCAATCATGCATCAAGATCTGATATACAGATAGGATGAACTTGATGTAATGCTGGTTGTCTTTTGTAGGTTCATGTTGCAGATAGAAGAATTCTTGTTTTGAAAAAAATCTTCTTAGTTGTACAGGTAGAATTCACTAGCCTAATTTAGTTCCTTAGAGAGATTGTTTGAAGGTTAATTTTGATATTAAGCCTGATATCTCTATTAAAATATTTATCTGTTGTTTTTATTTTATGTTCCATGGCCTTCACGGGGGAGTTTTAATAGCTCATCTAGATCTATTTTGTTAAGTTTCAAACTGCAACCTGTGGCTGTAAGTACTCAAACTGCAACCTGTGATTATAACGGTGCAATACCGTAATAATGCTAGAATTAATACAGTTTTAGCATGTTAAAAGGCATTCTAACTTCACATTCCTCTTACATACTCCAGATACAATATGATCCGTAACTCATTTAAATTGGCTAAAGCAAAGCACTCAAACGTGAAAGATGAAGATGCCTTAGAAGCAGCCTAAAATCATTTGAAATATTTGTTTCCTTTGCAAGCTTCCGCATCAAAACGAGGGGCAGAAAAAAAGATAATCTTCCACTTGCCACAAAAACTTTGTTACCATGTCTTGCAGAAATTCAGGTTTGCAAAGGCAAAACTGGAAAAAACTGCCAAAACTTGATTGCAGATCTGACAACTGCATCTAACTCTAGATTTGATGTATTTCAATTTTCAGTGAACAAGGCCGGGCAAAATTGCCTGCAGTAGCTGCATAAGTTTGATCTACTTTATATCCATAGATATGGTATGGTATATTGAGTGAAATAATGTACGCAATTCTGCAAACGGAATTGTATATTGAGAACATACTGCACTCAGTTCTATGAATTGCGCTATTTGACGGAATAGACACACCTGGCTTGTAACAACAATCAAACAAAACCTTCAATAGGACTTGCATAAACACGGCACTAGCCTCAAATCTCTCACAGACAGTGATATATTAAATTACTGAGCAACATGCTGTATCCATGTGGTGTACTTCAACGGACAAGGCCACAGGGCAAGATTGCGTGCAAGAACCAGCTACGTTTTAAAGTATAGATATCCTAGATCACAGCATCTAAGCCCCTGCCAAAAAACACAGAAATAGCATAATGTCCTACAAGCTATCCCTAAATTGTGTGAGAATTGCTCAGAATCAACGGCATTCCATAAGGCTTACATGCTGCAATCGAGGGACATTTATACAATATATCTTATCCAGGTCTTGCACACAATTATGCCCGGCTTCTTCCAGTGAAATACAACATACAAACATAAAACAAAACAAAAGCCGTGCAGTTCAATCTAGAAGATTCTCACGGAATAATGCACTCCCAACAACCACGAAAACAATGTACACCGCAGAGCATGTAATCACTCAGAAACAATAAAGAAAAAGCTGCGCGAACAATCACTCAAAATAAATAAAAGTCAGTGAACAATCACTCGTAAAAAATAATTAAGTAAAAGCTGAATTGTTCAGGTACAACCATCAACACCTCATAAAGCATAGTTTTATTTAAGCCTACCAGTTCAGATCGTTCCAATTATCACCACTTCGACACATTTTACCAAATTATCAAATCTGAGAGCTCTAGATAAACTAATCCGAGGTAAAATCATCAATCCTTACCAATCCCTTGAGCTCCTTAGGCACCTTTACGACATTATCAAACCTCCCAAGCGTATTGGCCACGGACGCAAAAATAGGCTCCGTAACCATGGCCATGGCTCCTTTGCTCTCGTCCAAACCTTGAATCACATGAACCACACCAGGGTGACGTAACCTAACAAGCTTAGCCGCGTCTGTTCTAATTATGTCCAGAAATGAATCTTCCACGGCCTTTGAAAGGCCCGCCCTCTGCCGCGCCTCTGAAAGGGCCTTCTTGTCCAGAAGCCACACGCAGACTTGAGGATACTGAGCCTGCGCTGTTCCTTTGTTTCTCGGCCGAGCCATATAAAGCCTCCATGCTAATCCCGGCCCGCCTGATCCGACTTGATCGTGTAGCTCGTAATCTTGCAGAGCCTTGGGTCCTGTTACGTCCTGTACTGTGGTTTGCACTGTTTTCTGTATTTCAGCGGCAGTTTTAGCCAGGGCCTGCGTCAGGGTTTTCATATTGAGGGCCATGGGATTCGATCGCGTTACCTGCAGATCTGCAAGAGCATAATTGATCTGGTTTTGAAGCAGAATCCACCTAATCGACCGTGTGGAAAAATTTAGTTTTTCTTTTCAACGAGTCGATTCACTTTTGTTGAGTTTTTATTTATTTATTTATTATTATTATTCATGCGCAATAGTAGGTATATATAGCCCGGGAAAGAGCGCTCTTGGGCTTCGCTCGTCGGAAGACCCTTCTTTCGCCCATGACATCAGGACAAAAATAGGGCTTTTCGTATTGTGGCAGTTCGACGTTTTTTAAATTATTATTTGGATTTTTCAATGAGCTGTATCTTAACATCGAAGCCATTATTTTTTTCATAGTTTATTGGATCATTGTGTTTGATGTATGATTTTAGCATGTGATTTGATTAGTGAATGTAATCAGTTTTAATTCATTATTCAAATTTAATCTATTTTTTAATGGATATAATTATAGTTTCATAATTCTATATTTTCATCCAATTGTTTAAGTATGATAAAAATTTCAAGTGTTCTTATGTAAATTTTTTATCATGAAAAATTTAGTTGAGTAGTAGCTATTGTTTAAAAATATAAAATAAGTTTTGTTAAAAGAGGGCTGAAATAAAAATAAGTAGCAATTGCTTAATAAGAAAAATCACACATGGTTCTACAAATTGATTTCTCTCTTTTTATTTGCTTCCTCTGTTTTCTCTAAATTTTATCTACAAAATTATTATTAATAATTTTATTTATACATACTATTTATGATGAGTGCTTAGCTTACATTAAGATAAGTGAAACTGGCAAAATACAGCTTGCTAGCCTTTCTATGATTTCCTCCTCTTTATTTCTCATGGATCATCTAACACTAAGCAGTTGCATAGAGACCTATCTTAATTAAAAAAAAATTAATCAGTATAGTATATTTTATAAAATAAGAATATATATATATATATATATATATATATATATATATATATATATATATATATATATATATATATATATATATATATATATATATATATATATTCACAAAAAAAATGAGTGGATATAAGATCACATTTCTAAAGTCAAAAGCGTGAATCTTAGAAAGCTTATAACAACATAAGATAAATTTGCTTAAGCGACAAGAGCAACACCAGTCAAATGAGGTAGAATATCTCAATCCCCTGATTCGTCTCATACATCAATAGGGTTTGTAGAGAAATTACAACTAGACCATTCCCCATCTTCTCTATTTATTCCATGTCTTCACAATGGGTAGAAGAAATAGCCAAAGCCAATTTGGGGAGCCACTTTGAACTATCAAGAGTTGACCAACCAAAACTACCACCAATCAATTGGCCTACACCCTCAAAAGGTGTTATGCCCTTAACTCAATAGTCTCTAATGTGTTATGAGGAGTTGATTTGAGTCCACCCTAACTCTTGAATTAGCCACATAATAAATATTAGAATAATGTGTGTGTATTTAGGTCATTCTTGAAATTACATTTAAGTATCTAAGTCAACCTAAGTCGTATCCAAGGCATAAGCATGGTATATATATAGGAGATATAGGTTAATTATCATCACCATATTGAGTTGTTATTGAAGACTATTGGAGATATCCTACTCAAAGTGGATTAGGAGGTTTTTCCCTTGAAGTGACATATTATTATCAAGTGTTTTTTATATATATCCTATTATATTATTCTTATGCAAGTTATTTCATTATAGAAGGCCACTTAGAAGTAGTAGATTTTGTAATAGATTTGTAAGTAGAGTCAAGGTACATCTAGAGAACATTTAAGACAGATTTTGAAATAGTATTTTCTTACAAAAAGACCTAAACATTTTGTTAGAAGAGATTGGCACATCTCTTACTAAGTTGGTGCTTAGTTGCAAGGATTGGCGTCACTTGTCAATTTGTGCCAGCAATATTTGTAAGAAGGTTGTCTACAAGCAAGTTTGTCGTGGTTTTCTCTCATAAAGGTTTTCCAAGTAAAATTTTGTGTCTCTTATGTGTGTGCTTCATTGGGATTATTAAATTTTAATTGGTTAAGGATGATCTTATATTGATTCACCCTCCTCTCATTATAAGTGTGTGTGCTTCATCAAATACAAACTCAGTTATATGATATTGTGTGTGAAAATATTTTCTAACTTATGACAAATAAAATCGTGTAATGGTTGCATAATTTTCTCTATAAATGCCCACATAGGGATAGCGAGTCTAATCAACTCAATCTACATATGAACTTTGAAGGACACTTTTTTTTAAAAACTTTATAGTCTTGGGTGGATTGAGAAACTAATAAAGTGTTTCACTTGCACCAACAACTCGACTAGTTACACAACATGTTAATTTATTCTAAGAGTTTAAAGTGAATTGGAAAAGGCCCTTGGACAAATTCCTAATCCCTACAACTTAATATCATTGGCTCTCGAGAATTTTGATCTAGTAGAACATAAAATATTATAACTTCGAATATAACCCACATAGTAACAAGAATATATGTCTCATATTAGATATGTACAAATTCAATACTATCACTAAGCAATATGACATGAAGAGAAATCTTATTGTAGACTATTAATATTTATATTTATAAACAAAAAAATCTACACAAAACCACTTAGGGCCCGTTTGGAACATGGAATACCAAATGCCAGATATAGTCAATTCTAGAAGATACAAATTTTGAAAATGATTTCCAGAATATAGGATGACCCGTTTGGTTCCCTCTCAATACCCACCATGGATTGAGGGTCTTTCTCGATGAAGAGGAATTGCGAGTGGGAGATTCTTTAACATGACATTGTTTGAAAGCTTGGAAATTGTAAACAACACCACCAAATTGGAAACTGACCAGCAACAATAACTCACTTTTGAGAGCCTTCCATTCTTCGCTGAAATTCAAAATTGTCTGAAATGAAAATTCTGCAGCAAACAAAAATCTTCATAATTTTGAGACCAACATCTTCATAATTTTGAGACCAAAACATATTTGCGCCTTTCCCAAATGGATTGCAGTGAAGGAGGAGGATTTGGAGGAGCATCCAGCCTCTTCCTCTAAGGTTCATTACAAATTGTTTTTCTCTAGAGTCGATGGAGTGGATTTTCAGCTTCAGAATGCTAGGGTTTTAACAATCATGGAACAGGTAGGCACTCTACATGCCTTCTGCAATGATACTCAGATGGTTTTGTAGAACATGGTAATATTCCCTCACAAGGGCATTCTGGAGGTTGTATACACATACCCAAGAACGAAGACAACAATAGCGAACGCAGAGAAAATGATCAACAATTTCGGCGGATAGTGTTAAAAATCAGACTCCAAATTTATTTTTTTTCTCAAACAGACCCGACGGCCGAATAAATAAGAATTTGAAAAGTGGAATTAGAATGAGAATTTCTAATTCCACCTTTTCAAATGGAAGATGGAATGTCCATTTTTTGAGCGAAATTGGAATTTCGAAATTCCAATTCATCTTTGTTAAAATGAACACAAACATGAAGTAGATGAATCAGAAAATGATATTCCAGAATATGGGTTCATATTCCATGTTCCAAACGGGCTTAGTAACATAGGTCTGCCACGAAAGAAAGCGAATTATATTCTAAAATCTCATTGGACGAGTTTGTTGGATGCTCGCATCCACGCCACGTGTCAACAAAACTTATTTTTTAAGTGCGGCACAGAAATTTCTAGATTCTGCTATTTCCTTCCCGGGCTTATTTCTTCCTCTTCGTCAGAGCAAGTATTTACCTTTATGCTATACACAGAGCATTAATCGGCATTCAGTATATTTCCGTTAATTTGTCTCGAGGTTTCGTAAGATTTGAATAAGTTTTAGCGCATTAGATCGGGGAAATCTGGGCGTAATGAGGCGGTCCTGTGCTATTCTCGGCTTATTAATTTTTCTCGTCATCGCTTCTTCATTGGCAGAAAGCAAGGACTTGTACAAGGTATGCAATTCAGTCCCGTCGAGAAGATTTTTATATAGTATTTGTTTCTTATCAACATCTTGTTTTTAGATCTTCAAGTTACCTAGTTAAGAAATCAGAGTTAATTCTTTTTTACCCTGGTTGAATCTGTCCAGTTTATTGATGTCTATACTGAAATTATTTGTGAAGGAACGTGATTGTGTTATGCACGTTGAGTTGCTTAGAGTGAATAAATTGGGGGGTTACTATTTGTGTTTTTTTTCCCATGATTTGTCGAATTAGTGGTGATAATTATTGAATTGTTAAGCTCGTTTCTCAATTGGACCTTAGGTTTACAAGATTTCTCTTTTAGGTGGATGTGCCCTTATGGGTTATGTTGAACGAAACTATTGCTGTGTTATTAGTTGGCTTAGTTTGAAATTGTGAGGTTAATGGTTCAGAAGCTATACCAAGCTGTCAAAGGATCACGAATCTAAAGTTGGGAACTTGGGTGTATGTAAGTTATCGAGCATGCTATAATTTGGCAAGACGCAAGGAAATGTCGTGCAAATGGTAAAAGCCCAACAGTCTCTCACCTGTGAGACTGGGTGAGTCTGTTAACTCGCGTAATTGTAAGAGGAACTTCTGCAACCTTGGAAACTGTAGAAGTCCAGTAGTCTTACCTCACAAGAATAACTGCCTTACCTGATTTGATTTCATTGTCATCAGTGTTGGTATTCAAGTATGTTCTCTAGGCTTTTACGGGTAGAGAGAGAAGATATGGGATCAGGGACATTAATGTACAAGAATATCTGCAAGAAGGGCTGTGACACAGGGCAAGTTGAGAAAGCTATTAAGAAAGTATCTTTTCTTAGGGTTTCAAATCGCCGGGTCCCAGGGATCAAACGTATGCTTATTAGGACACACAAGTCTGAGCTCAGGTTTCGAGAAATTCATTACCAAGTGGTTTGTAATGGTTTCGGGGCTAGGTACTTCTGATGACCTGAGAATTGATTATATCCAACGGCAGGAGGAGTTTTCTCAGCCCTAATACTGGAGCGGGCCCTAATTATCATCTGTGCATACTCGTCAAGACTACTTGCCACTTAGGGTGTCAATCAAAGGTTGCAGAATCCACAAGCTAGGAATGTGCAATCAATGCTTGTTTCCGAATGGGGGAAGCTCTTGGTCCATAGAGTACCCTGGAATTCATCCTTCTTCACAAATGGTATCTAGGTAGGGTTATTAAATTCCTTACATAACACAAGTAAGCGAAGATGTATTAAGGTAGAACTGGAATTAGTTTTTTAGACGTGATGGCTGAAACAATAGGTAAACATTAGATTAATCACATTCATCAGCCAGTTTTATTTGACCAAAGAATACTCAACTAAACTAATAATAAAATCTACCCGAATGTTCCTGTTCGGTACAGTTGACTGCTTGCACCATCTTGAAGGGAAACATTATAACATGCTAGATTGTCTTTCTAATTATAATCTCCTTTGTACATGTATTGCCCTGTTTTCCTTGTGCTTAATCTTCATTGTTTTATTTTCCAGATACTTGGAGTGGATAAAAATGCTAGCCAGCGTGAAATTCAGAAAGCATTCCACAAGTATGTTTGAAGATCCTTTTCTTAATATAGAAATATGCTCTTGTCGTATTATGTTTTAAAATTTAGAACTTGTCTGTTAATCATGCGTTGCCAGGGCAATTTTGATGGGCCATTTTATGCATAAACACCTTTGTTTGAACAATTGTGTTTCTCATAGAAACAAGTGGTCTTGTATTATTTGGCCCCTGCTTCCTTTACATGTTATATAAATGCTGTTACTTCTGTCCATTTAATGTTTAAACTCATTCTATTTTGGGGAAATTTTGCAGGCTTTCCTTGAAGTATCATCCTGATAAGAATAAGGATAAGAATGCGCAGGAAAAGTTTTCTGAGATAAATAATGGTATGTTGTTTCCCAATACTGGAGTTTTCTTAAGGAACATTATTGAATGTTTTAAAAGTTGGTACTTTCACCATAATGAGAGCCACTGAAATTTGTGCAAATATAACTTAACAAAACTTATCCCAGTCTTTGTAAAGGATCTTGCTTTTGTAGATTTTGTTTCTTTTTTTCATTTTGTTAAAACCTGGATGATGTTTTCACTTGAACTTATCAGGCTTACGGGGGTCCTTTTATTCTTGGAAGCACATAGATTATGCTATATTTTGTAATCTTTAATTCTTAACAGAATATGACACTGGCTTTTTGTTGTAATTTGTGTCTATCAGCATATGAGACTCTCTCGGATGAGGAGAAAAGGAAGAACTATGACATGTTTGGTGATGAGAAAGGCAATCCAAGGCCTGAAGGCCCCGGATTTGGTAATTCTGGATATGGGTCTAGCAGCTTCAATTTTGGTGGACAAAATGGTCAGCACTTCACGTTCCAGCAGGGTAGATCTCAATCAGGGAGTGGGAAAGAGGGTTTTAAGCATTTCAGATTCCCTTTTGGGGGTTCTAGTAGGGAAGGTGGACATTCTTTCACACATGACGTTGGTGGATCTAACTTCATGGGAGACATATTCTCAAACATTTTTGGCTCTCCAAAGACTGACCAAAGAAATTGGAACCCATTTGGAGGCTTTGCTGGTTCACAGGGACAAGCAAGAAGTAGTTCTTCTCAGAACCCTCATCAGATTCTAGTTCTCAACTCCAAAAATTTTAAAGAGAAAGTTTTAGATCAACGAATGGCTTGGTTGTTGATGTTTTACACTCCATCATCAAAAGGGTACCAAGAGTTAGAGGGAATTCTGGATCAGGTTGCCAACACATTACAAGGACTAGTAAAGGTATGTACTGGGACTTGTAAAATTTTCGGTTTTTAAAGGAAACATTGTTTCTAGAAGTTCTTTGCTTGTATACAGATCAACAACTAATCAATATCCCAAGTACATGGAGTCAGAACTTTTGTTGATTGTGTGACAGGTTGGTGCCATCAATTGCCAAAGTCAACAAAAATTATGCAAAGAGCAAAATGCTTTTCCCCAGAAAACAGCAAAACTTTTTGTATACTCAATTAGAAGCAATGGGAAAGGATCTTTGCTAGAATATAATGGTGATTGGAATGCAAAGGATTTGAAAAATTACTGTATAGATCTACTGCCAAAGTTTTCGAAGAGAATAGATAATGGTGATCTTGATGACTTGGTGAGGACATCACTCAAGCTACCAAAAGTTTTGTTACTTACCACAAGAAAGAGCACCCCAGCAATTTGGCGAGTTGTTAGTGGATTATATCATGACCGAGTCCTTTTCTATGATGCAGAGGTATGTTTGAAAGGTTCTAGAATAGAGTAAGAATGACTTAGGGTCAGTAAACTTTTTAACTATTTCTCCCAATTCTTATTTTGAAAAGGTGAATCATGTTAAATTCGTTTTGCAGGTAGGTCTACAATTTTTTAATTAATGCTCTTTGTCAAGGCTTATTTTGACAAAGTGAATAATTTTAAGTACTTTTTGCAGGTTTCTGATCAATCACATAATATTGCTAAAAAGTTTGGAGTCCAGACAATCCCCGCTATGATTGGAATCCTGTCTGATGGTGAAGTGGTTATCATGAGCAGTGGAAGTGTCTTTGAACAGTCAGTACCAAATAAAGTCCAAGAACTTGGGAAACTTATTGAAAATTTAGAAAGGAGAAATTTGAAAGTTAGGCCTGCTAAAGAGAGCTCTCAATCAAACCAAGGTGCAAAGGAACCTATATCTCTACTTACAAATGAAACAGAAAATGTTTTATGTGGAACAGATATGCCCCTTTGTGTGATTGGGGCATTTAAGTCATCCCAAGGAAGAGAGAAAGTCAAAAAACTGCTCACAGCTGTAAGTATCTCTCCATCTTTGCATGCTTGTTTTTATTTTGCCTATGACAATATGTTATATGTTTGGAACTGATTTTCTAGGCATACGAGCTGTTATTTTTGAGTCTGATATCCGAACCTTTGCAATTCTTTGATTAGCTGATGAGCTCTTCACAATTCTGATGTATTTTATTATGCGTTGGAAATGTTCTTTTTTGCTTCTTCCATCTAACATTAAACTAGAGTTGTATTTGAAATGATTACCAGATGTCACAAAAAACTTTGACGAGAGGGCAGAGGTTTGAGGTAAAAGATGCATTGTCCTATTCTCTACTGGATGCAGTCAAACAAAAGACATTTTTACGGGCTTTTGACAAATCTGGCTTCAAGGACATGGACACCGTTTTGATTGCCTACAAGCCTCGTAAAGAAAGATTTGCCCTATACAAGGGCTCTCTAACCATGGAGGATACAGAAAGATTTATTGGGGAGGCATTGAATGGAGACGTTCGATTCACAAAAGTTCTCCGGAAGCCTAGTTTTTAGGAGCAGCAACTGAGAGACATGAAAATTTAAGTTATATTCATGTGAGACTCTCTTGTGTTTGTACCATATTTTACTTCCCTTCCAAATTGTAGTCATTAAATTGTACATTTTTTTTGTCCAAAAAAATGTCATAGTGATCTGCATCCTTCATTCCAAATCATTTTTTCTTCTTTGAAGTGTAATTATTATATTTTGGTAAATCAAAGCTGGAATGATGGTTGGCATGTAAATGGAGCAAAGGAAATAGATTGCTCCATTTTTGGGGGGAAAAAATCTGAGGTATTTATTAATTCAAGCTTAATATTTCATGTAATTTCTTTCTGTTACAGATTTGACACTACGAATGTTTCTTCAAAACTGACATTGTTATGGAATAAATCTTCCTCTACGTTTGCAAGGGGCAACTCCTTTGTATGATGGGGTTATTTGTATTTTTATCTTCTTTTCACTTTACAAAAAGGAGAAAAATAAAACTAAAAGAGAATAGATAACAAAAATCTTACTGGTAGACATTCAAATACCAAGTAAGAGTTAATAATTGATAACAATTACAAAAGGGGTGTCAGCACGAGAATATGTTTGGATATGTAATGATGATAAAAGAAGGGAAACATATTTTCACATACAAAGAAACAATTTGTCTTAGCATTTTCAAACCAAGATACCAAGGTATGACTGTGTTTCATCATTTACAAATATCATTTGAGTTGAAAACTAATAGATCACATAAGTACATAAAGGCATTATCAATTTAGCATACAAGAAATCAATAATTATAATTGAGAATCATATTCAAAATATATGAATCAAATACATTCTTTGTTATCCTTTTGAAAATATACAAAGTTCAAAATCCCTTAAGTACAAAGTGTGAACATTAAAGTTCTCAAAAAGTTTTTCTGCAAAGTTCTCAAAAAGTTTTTGATGAAGGGTGCTCCCCTTAATGCCACAAACACATAACAGAAATAGAGAAACAACAACAATAATATGCAAGAACAGAAAATTGGCTTCTTATTATCTCCACAAATGTGGAATTACAAACTTTCAGAATTACAATATGCAAAGCCACATGGGCATTCCCTTACAATATTCTTTAGGACAAAGCCTCGAATCAATATCCAGATCTACTACCCAGAACTATTCTGAACTGTTTAAGACAATAATACAGCTTTCCTTATATAGGCAATTTTCCACCGCCTGGGAAGGTTCCAGAATTTTAGCCAATAAGGCCGACCAAACTTAGAATTATTTTATTTTACATTTCATTACATCATAGTCGGCTCAAGATAACCTTTGAAACTCGAACAGAAATTTTGAAGAAAATTATTTTTCGCCATTTCAGGTGGCCCAACTTCCGAAGACCATAAGTCATCACCAGTTGACCCGATCGGCTATTATAACCCCATTTCGGAAACGCCACGAAGCGCTCTACAGGTTTGACTAGTGCAAGCGCCTGTCACCCAAATTTTCGACCTCATCCGAGGCCTCTAAAGCCTTCAAAACTGAGTTCAAAGTTTTTGTACCCTGCTGCCAATACCGAAAATCTTCAATATCTTCCAATATACACTTGATATGGCAATGAAACTTTACTGGCAGACTTATATGACCAAAATGAACCTCCAAGAAAGAAATCAGATCATTCTGAGCACATACGAAAATTACCAAAAATAGTAACTTTCCATAAATAGCAGCTCTGCACAAAATAACCCTTATTGAATATAAAAAACAGAAATATTTTTGGGTGATGCAAGAGTGCTCTTACACCCAGGATGCTCCTGCATCAGACACCCGGGGTAATTTGAGAAGTGACCCTGTCACGACTCAGGTGTGCAGAGGAAAACCAAGACGGCTAACCTCCTCCTTTGCTCAGGTTCATTCTCACCACTCAACAGGACTCTTCTGTTAATCAACGTTTCTCCTCTTTCAGCATCTTCAGAATTTGATGATTTGACATCTTCATCTACATGTGCAACTCTGGCCTGGCCTTCATTTCTTCTGTCCGTTCTGCCTTGGCGCTGAGGACATTCAAATGCCCTATGACCACCTTCTCCACAGTGAAAACATGTTCCACGGAAGCCACCTCTTCCAGATCCTTGTCCTCTTCCTCTTCCTCTCTGATCTCTATTATTCTGATCCTGGAAGCTATTGGAATTATTTCCTCGCTGATTTTGACTGCTACTGGCCTCATCCTTCTTTTTCGGATCTTCATTTCAGCCACCATATGACCGTCCACCAGATCGTCCACCGCGACCTCTTCCGTTTTGTCTGCTCTCGAACTTCTTGTTCAGCTTTTCCTCTACTTTTAGGGCAAATTGGTATGCCTCCTCAATACTGCTCATTCGAACCAGATTCAACTCCTCTTGAATGCTTGGCCTTAACCCATTAAAGTATCGGGCAACTTTCTCCTTATCAGCTTCGGCATGGCCTGTTCTGATGAGGAGTCGATAGAACTCCTCTGTATACTCTTGAACAGATTTTCCTGCTTGCTTCAAACTTTGCATTTTCTTCAGTAGGTCAAGCTCATAATCAACAGGAATGAACTGTCACTTCAATTTTTCCACCATCCGATCCCATCTTGTGATTTTATCTTTCCCTCTTCTATTTCGCTCCAATTGAATTTCTTGCCACCAGATCTTCGCATGACCTTTCAATCTGGCCTTCGCAAATTTGACCCTATCAGGATCCTCAACATCTTCGTACTCAAAATATTCCTCACATTCATTGATCCAATCGATCAATTCCTTTGGGTTAAGATTTTCAGAAAATGTAGGAACCTCAATCTTAGGTCTTTTCCCAATCTTGGAAATCACCCGAATAAGTCTTTCTTCCTCCTGGTTCACAATTTCAACTTCTCCTTCTTGATATTCTTCTTCGGCTTCATCCTCGCTTTCATCTCTGACATTAAGATTCATTCCTCTGCGAATCTCTTCTTGCAATGCCCGCACTTGTCTCTGCAGCTCTCTAACCTCAGGTGTTACAACACCAGCTCTTCCGCCACGTTCCCTTCGTGGAGGCATTTTCGCGATGCGCGCTGAAACCCTAGCCACGGTCCTGGTGCAAACTGCCTCACAGTCGGCGATCTATTTACACACTCAAGAAAACCTGCTCTGATACCACTTGATGAAGGGTGCTCCCCTTAATGCCACAAACACATAACAGAAATAGAGAAACAACAACAATAATATGCAAGAACAGAAAATTGGCTTCTTATTATCTCCACAGATGTGGAATTACAAACTTTCAAAATTACAATATGCAAAGCCACATGGGCATTCCCTTACAATATTCTTTAGGACAAAGCCTCGAATCAATACCCAGATCTACTACCCAGAACTATTCTGAACTGTCTAAGACAATAATACAGCCTTCCTTATATAGGCAATTTTCCACCGCCTGGGAAGGTTCCAGAATTTTAGCCAATAAGGCCGACCAAACTTAGAATTATTTTATTTTACATTTCATTACATCATAGTCGGCTCAAGATAACCTTTGAAACCCGAACAGAAATTTTGAAGAAAATTATTTTTCGCCATTTCAGGTGGCCCAACTTCCAAAGACCATAAGTCATCACCAGTTGACCCGATCGGCTATTATAACCCCATTTCGAATACGCCACAAAGCGCTCTACAGGCTTGACCAGTGTAAGAGCTCGTCACCCAAATTTTCGACCTCATCCGGGGCCTCTAAAGCCTTCAAAACTGAGTTCAAAGTTTCTGTACCCTGCTGCCAATACCGAAAATCTTCAATATCTTCCAATATACACTTGATCTGGCAATGAAACTTTACTGGCAGACTTATATGACCAAAATGAACCTTCAAGAAAGAAATCAGATCATTCTGAGCACATACGAAAATTACCAAAAATAGTAACTTTCCATAAATAGCAGCTCTGCACAAAATAACCCTTATTGAATATAAAAAACAGAAATATTTTTGGGTGATGCAAGATTGCTCTTACACCCAGGATGCTCCTGCATCAGTTTTTCTACAAAGTTCTCTAGAGTCTTCTCCTCTATATGAATCCCCTCTTTACATTGCAAATGGCCATGTATCTATAAGAATTGCTTTGATAACTAACTTCTTTTCTAGGTTAATAACTAGCTCATTTTTGTGCAAATTGAATGAAGTTATTAACCTTGATTTTTTTTGCACAAAAAGAGTCAACATATTGACTTTAGCCAAAAGTGACAAAAGTCACTATATACAAAAATATAACTTGAATCCTATACATTTTGCAAAGAGTTAAGTAGTTGGGGTTGATGAAGTAGGCATTGAGTCATCTCTAGTTCTACTTCATTTGAACCTGTAATCATCTCATTGTCTAGTGTGTAGCTTGGTATCTTGATCATTGACATAAAGTAGTCATTAACCAATCCAATTGAATTAGTCAAACATCTTTCATTTACACCTTGCATCTTTGTCAAATGTCTTTGGAAATTGTAAAATATCTAAAATGTCACTCACACTTCCTTAGAATCCCTTTGACATTATATTAAATGAAAACAATAAATAGCCTTCAACATGCATATGACAATTCTTGATCCTATCTAAAGAAATCCTTGAATTAGCTTTTCTCCAAAAAGCCATTCTTCAATTTCATACTCTTCAATTACACCTATAGAATTAACTCCTTCGTGAAAACCCAAAAAGACTAACCACTTTCTCAATAGTTTGCTCCATCAATGCGTGAGAGGGCATCAACTGTTGTCAACAATGCTATCAATTCTAAACACTATAACCTCCAAGATGCAAATACAATCTCTCCTTAAGATGAAAGTGAGGCTCATGTGTGTCAAATTTAGTTGTCTGTATGATTATATTGAACTATATCACAAGCATTTGAAAGAGCTATTGATCTTTTCACCTCAATTTAAATAATTAAATATAAAAGATTGTTCAAAACGTAGTTGTAATTCATCCCATACTCAAAATGAATTCAAGGGGAAGTGTAAGAATTTGTCTATAGAAACCCAAAATCTAATGGCCAATAAATAACACAAAAGTAAGAGAGACAAAATATACAAGAACAAACTATATTCTCATCAATGATGTAATAAGTGAATTAAGTGAATTCATTGATACATATATGAGTACAATGTAGATGTGTATGCTTATACAAGCAAGGCAATAAGGGAACATGATAACTAGGAGATAACATATCACCCACACAAGGTGGAATCGCATGTCCACCAAAGGTGGATCATTCTACCTTGTGCAATGAAGTATGTGCAACATGTGAAGGATGATAAAGTGATAAGTGCACTAAAGGTTGAGACAACACATAAAGTGGAATGTGATAACTACTATCACCACCTAAAGTGAAGTTTCTCATACACCATGCGAAACTCTCTAATTGACACATATGCAAACTACTATGTTATGCATTATCTTAAGTAAGCTTAAGTAAAGTGTAATTAGGTGAATAATTAATTACGCCAACACCCCCCTTAAGTGCAGTTTAGGGGAATACAGACTTAAGCTCACAATACAAGATGGGTCTCAGCTATTAGGTCATGTTAGGTACTCATGTACAATATGCAAAATGCAATCTCTCATATAGAGGAGAAAGGGAGAAAATCCAGTGCGACAAAACTCAACTAAAAAGAGAGATGAATACATAAAAGAACTCTCAAAGAAGAGTGAAAATGACAAAAGCTTATGTGAGGAAAAAATTCCCCCATAAGAAAGAAGAATAGTCCAAGTAGTACCCCCTCAATGTAGAATGTATACCAATGATAGATGTTATAACCTAGATGTAGAAGATTCTTCATGATCGTCGAACAACATTCTTCCCTTTAGGAAGAAATAAAACCAGAAGTGTATGAATGAAGTCTCCCCAATCTTGTAAGGAATATGTGGGAAGAAACCTCAAGACATGGAGTTTTTGAAAACTATTCAAGAGTCCCCATGTCAATGTTGAAAGATGCCCCCTCCAAATTAGGTGTACTAGGCCACACTATTGAAAAAGACAAACCATGATCTAGTGGAGATGAATGTAGAACAATATCCAAAGACTTAACTTTCTCACTTGAAGATAAAGGGACCTCCTCCAAATGTCGGTCCAAAGTATACATCATCATGTCAAATTGTGAAGGATGAACATGTAGAGAATGAGGAAGAGGATCAACATGTTCCCTCACAATAATTCAGCAAGGATCATCTCCTTCAAAGAGAATATGAATATCACCAAAGTTTTCCAAATCTGTAATATTGGAATCTACAAACAAACCTACAATATTTGTTAAGTAGTCATCCCAAGGAATTGTGTTTGGAAGACAATATATCCTACTACACCAAATCACAAGAAGCCAAAATTGTAGAAATAAAAGCATCATGAGGAGAAACAATAGATGTGATCTCAATAGGAGGAGATAGAATGGAAGGCTCAAGAACTTGATCATATGTGAGAATACCCAAGTTCAAGTAGCCAAAATTCTCCTCAATATCTAAATCCACACTAGCAGTATAATCATTATTTCAAGAATCAAAGTCATCAATAGGAATAAATTTTGTAGAGGAGTACAATCGAGATGCATCATCCACCACCCCATTAGCAATGGTAGCTCTACTCTCCAAGTCTCTAATGATAACTGAATCGGCTATGAACTCCACAGTCTTCCTTGTTGTGCCATGAGTGATTTGATAGATGGAAAGAAGATTATTGGTTAAGTGAGGTACACACAATACTCATTGAAGGTGTCTTCCCCAATATCAATGGATTTGGATCCTTTCCCAATCACATTCATATATGTATGATTTCCCATAGTAATCAGTGGCATGTGACAAGGGTCAAAAGAAGAGAACATAGAATACAAAGATGCCATATGATGAGAAGCCCCTAAATCTAGAAGCCATCTCCATGAATCATGGTTTGTAGTAGCACAAAGAGATTGTCCTTTACTTATCCCAAAAGTGTGACACTTTTCCTTATCAGATTATGATTTTTGTGAAGTTGAAGTACCCCCTAATTGTGTTGAAGGAAAATTGATTTGATTCTTCTTAAGCAAATGTTTGAACTCATCAATTTGTTTGACATAACATTTGTGTTCATCATTGCCTAATTTCTTGCAATATGCACAAGTAGGAAACTCCTTGGATGATTTCCCCTTAGGAGAGGATGTAGAAGATTGTGATCTATCCTTTAATAGCTTTGGCTTGGATAACTATTAGTGCTTGCCTTTCCCTTGACTCCTTTGATTCCCTTGTCAAGTCACTAAAGCATGTGACTAAGATGATTTGAGAACCCCCATGGTGATCAATTTCTCTTTTTCAAGTGTCAACATTTATGTGAGTGCATCAAAAGATGGTGTAGTGTATGAACTACTACTTAACCTTTGGGTTTGGAATCTAGAGACAAAGGATGCATATTTTGATGGAAGCTTGTCCAACAAATTAAAAATCAATTGTGCATCCTTCTTGTCAATGGAACAATCCTTTAGTTGCTCTCTAAGCTCATTTTATTTGGTTACATAGTCTTAGATAGTGTCAAAGTTCTTAGGATCTAAGCTTGTGAGATCATTGTCTAATATGTAGCCTCTAACCTCATCAATATTACTATACAAATTAGCAAGTTTTTCCCAAGCCTCTTTAACTATTTTGCACTTATCAATGTGAAAAATGAGGTAAACTGAAATATAATTTCTCAATGCTCTAAGAGCCATTGTATTTTTAGTGAACCATTTAACTTGAGCATTTGGATCAAATGGTGCAACAACAGTTCCATCAATGTGATGAGTTGGTCCTTTCTTCATAAATTTGTTCCAAGCATGTATTTTCCATGATGCATAATTATGTGGAATTAAAGGAGGAAACTTAAGAGAACCCATAATACAAATAAAAGAGCACAAAGAGGTAAAATCACATGAGCAAACCCCTCCCTCCCCTCATTCCCAATTCAATTCAATCAAAGAACCTCTCCCCAACCCCAAAATGATGATTTTGACACTTTATTTTTAGTGGAGTACATTTGCCACTTGCAACAAAAAGGCAAAGTGGATTTTTTATTTAAGTGATTACAACTCCCTCAAATAGGCTATAACACACTCAAATGTGTTGACTTGGTGGTCAGCACCTCTTTGGGGATTTGTGACATGACTTAACCGCCTCCTGTGGGTCGGGTTAAATCTGACATTTGTATCGGGCATTGATAGTTTGAGCTTTTGGTGCAATGGCAAATGATTCCAACAATTGGTATCAGAGCCTTGGGTCATGGGTTCGAGTCCCCCTTCAGTGGGTGCTGAAGGCTCAGTCGGTGTTAGTTTTTGTCATTGATTTTGTTCATGCTGCGGGTGTCTTCATTTAAATAAGGGTGCTTTAGTATGTTTGTCTGGAGTGTTCTATGCTCTCGTATTGACACCTGTGCTTAGTTTGTCATCTAGCGTGTGCTGGAAGGCTGAGGATTTGTGTCCTACGTGCCTTATGCAAGAAGGTGTTTGCGGAATAAAACAAATGTATGCGGACTGTTATATTACTTTATCGCATGAGTATGTGGAATTTGCAGACGAGTGCATCATTGCTTTTAGCTAACGACGGTTCTACAGTATTTGCAGCCAACGTTTGATAGGTGGCTGTGTCTGGTGCAATAGTTGCTCTTTGAAGACTGAAGTGACCGAGAACATTCTAAGTTTTCAAAAAATAACTTATATCGGGGGAGTTCTTGAAACACTGTCACCGTGTATCCAAAAATTAACAGAGAAAAGTTTCCTTTCTACACCGTATTCTTCGAGTATCAAAAAGTTCTTTTAAAAAAAACAACTATTGAAACTGTGGGATATTGGTAGGTGCAAGTTCGAAAAAATATTGCAGACTCCTACCATCCTTTGAAAAACGTCTCTGCAGATTTAGTATAGAGGATATATTCTTAAATTCGCATACCAAAGATGTTGTATCGGGTAGTTTGCAGTGAACAGTGGTGCGGCTAGGCAACCCGAAAGTGATTGAACAAGCTATATCTAACTTGGTCATGCAGACATAAAAAGGGATCGGTTTGATTAAAAACAGAGAGGTGCATATAGATTGAGTGGTGTGTTTGTAGTTACACAGACTGAGAACCGTTTTTACAGTCGAGGCCAAATAAAAAAACTAAGCTCGTTTTGTTATTTATGCCAAGTGGAGTGACAAAGTGAAGTGAAGTTAAGTCTTTCCATAAGGTCTTCGAGCAAAGGTTGTAAGTTATATTAAATTAATCTTCATTGTAGCCAGAACTGAGGTATTTTCGAAAAGACTTCTTTTTATATAATCTAAGTGTAGTCATCTGAGCATATATTTGAGGTGTTAAAATTTACCATGATAGCATATACAGAGGTGTTAATTTTTAGACAGTACTAAAAGAACAGAGGACAATCCAGACAGTGAGTAATCAATTTCTAATATGCACTGAAAAGGATTATATTCAGAAAGCTTAGTATTCAGTTTACAGACTGCAAAAAGTTTGACTTGTATGTAATAGAGAGTAAAGCTATTAGGAGATAAACAGAAAAGTTGTGAAAGAGACTTGTTTCATCTGAGAGTGAAGTTCATTTATATACTTCTTACAGAGTCTTCATACTTCTGTGGAGACAAGGAAATTCTCTTGTTGTAATTCTAATATATTCTTGTAATAAGGTTGCAGCCTTATAGCTAACTGGTTGGAGCCAGTTTGAAAAGTTTAAGGAGAGTTGCAGCCCTCAGATTGTAACTGGGTTGTTGCCCTTTGGATAGTGATGCCATTGTTTTTCCCGCTTTGGGTTTCCACAAGATAATTTGTGTGTGTTGTCTCCTTTGTTTCGTGTTCTCTGTTTTGGTTTTAAGCATTAAAATTTTATGATTATACTGATTCACCCCCTCCCCCTCTCAGTATAATTCAGTTTTCAAAATGAACTATGCACAAGATCCATAAAAAATCTAAGTAAATACAGGTGTCAAAATAGGCCAAAATGGACCAAATAAGTGATATGTCCACTCACAGTGCTACAATATGATAGAAAATATGAGAAGTAGACAAAAAATAATGCACTTTAAAACTAACTGCACCTTAAAATGTGTTTGTATGAGCTTGAACGGAGCTCTACAAATTGCAGAATCGAGGATTGGACAAGTACAGTCATGAAAAACTAATAATTTTTAAAAAACTATCCACTAAAACAAAAACTACTTGCATAGGAGAGAAAAGTGTGAAATTTTACCTACCCCAAATAAAAAATTGCATCAAAAAAGACCTCAAAATGATTGAATTATGGGGTTTCAAAGTTTGCCTTCAAATTTTAAAATGCAAATCGAGAGATCAATTTTTTTTTAAAAATAATGATGTTGGAAAGTCATAGGCCTAAATTTGAAGACCATTCTGCCATTACAAGAAAAATACTCCTCTACCACATGTTAAAAAGCAACGTGTCTATACTTTTGATTGGGATACATATTGGGCAGTTAACTATGTGTATGAATGATGACTTGGCAAGGTGAGTTTTTGTTGATGTGTACTAGGTGTCTGTTGAGCTTCTTACAATGGTCCCACGTGGAGGGTTGAGTAGCATTGAGGGTGATGTCGTATGATGGCTTGCTGATGACATGACTTGTGATTGTTTTAATCCCACATTTGTAGTGTTCGAACCGCTCAATTACTTTATATGGAAAAATGCACAAGAGAATTTGTGAACATATGATATGGGCTAACAGTCGCCATAGGTGGCAATGTGTGTTGTCTATGTCACTAATCAAGCTACATGAATTGTGAAAAGGTGATGGCTGGAACTTTTTCTGGTACTATTGTTGCAGATTACACCATGTACAAGTGGAGACCATTGGTTTGTGATGCGTGGCCAAGAAACTATAGCTTGAATTGTGAAAAGGTGATGGCTGGAACTTTTTCTGGTACTATTGTTGCAGATTACACCATGTACAAGTGGAGACCATTGGTTTGTGATGCGTAGCCAAGAAACTATGTGCTAGAGAGAGAAAACAATAGTAGCTAGATATGGGAGCCCAAAGTCAATGATGTGGTTAGCAAGGTTGTCAATGGAAAGGAGTTGTCAATAGGGGTAATCTAGGCATTTGAAGCAGGGCTCGCAAGCAATCAAAGCCTTTGTGAAAAGTACATGGGTGATTACAAAAAAGTGGGGGGTCTATATATATATATATATATATATATATATATATATATATATATATATATATATATATATATATATATATATATATATATATATATATATATATATATATATATATATATATATATATATATATATATATATATATATATATATATATATATATATATAAACTTCTTACAAATAAATAATGTGATTTTTTTTTGCAAAGATCATAACGACTTGCGTAGGTGGGTTGTGCAACCTGTCTGTGCAATTTGTTTTTGCCTTGGATTTGAATTTCATCTAATATAGGCAAATTTATAGTCAAAATTTGTCAAGACAGTCTCTCAAATACAATGACGAGGTCATATTTGGCCCAAGATGCTCCTACAAATTGCTGCTCCATGAATATGAAAATATGCCCCCCTTCGAATGTATGACGATCTCTCAAAGTAGACTATGCAATGTCGCTCCAACGACTCTCATACCATGTAAGAGTTTTTCTATAGTAACCCAAGATTTAGAGGCCAATGAATAGTACAAAAGTAAGAGAGACAGAGTGGACAAGAACAAACTATATTGTAATCAATGATGCAATAAGTGAATTAACTAAATTCATTGATAGATAGATGAGTACAATGTAGATGTGTTTGCTTATATAGTCAAGGAAATAAGAGAACATGATAATCAAGAGATAACTTATCATCCACACAAAGTGTAATCACATGACCACCAAAGTTATAACATCCTCCATTATGCAATGAAGTATGTACAACACGTGGAGGATGATAAAGTGATAAGTGCACTAAAGGTGGAGACAACACATAAAGTGGAATGTGATAACTACTATCACCACCTAAAATAGAAATTCTCCACCATGGGAAACTCCTTAAGTGTCACATATGCAGATTACTATGTTATGCATTATCCTAAGTAAGCTTATGTAAAGTGTAATTAGGTGAATAATTAATTACACCAACAAATAGAAACAACTAGAAACATAAAGGCCAAAATAATGAGTCAAGATTGTGGATTTCTCTTGATGTGGGAAATAACTAAATTTTTATGTGCAGAAAGAATAATGCCATATGAATCAAAGCAACACAAATTGTGAAAAAATCAAACTTTAGCATGCTTGAGCTGGTGAACTATCTTTTGGCATTCTTAAGCTCTCTCATCCTAATGATAGATCATTGAGTATGATATGAAATGTTGATGATAAAACATACACACACAATCTTATCTAGAAGCATAAATATAATTGTTCATGGATTGTGGAAATCTATTATTGTTAAGGTAACTTAAACCAACATGCTCACCACCCTTCCACATGATCAGATTTCTCTAGGCTTTTGTGAAGTTCTCCATGTGTTTTGTTGGTACACTTCTTATAGCAATGAAGAAACACTAGTTATTGTATTTGTTCGGATTTTTTTGAAGCCTTTTCAATATATCCTTTTTATGTAATATTTGCAACCATTGTGTTTCCTGCAAACTATATCTCTTCATGACATTTTGGAAAACATTTCACATGCATTGTGTGTGGTCTCACTGAGTTTTGATGCAGTTGTAGAATATCAACTAAGGTTCATGGAATTAGTTTTACATTTGCTAATTGTAGTTGCTTCAAATTATATGTGTGTGTGTGTGTTCAACAAACACATTTTGTGCAATTCTTAATCATTACATTACATTGTATAATATGAGGCCTCATCATAGAAATATAGTAGACACTTCAAGCTCCTTTCTTATCTTTTACACCTATATGAATCTCTAATCAACATTTCAAAGCTCTCACTTTGGTCTACGATGGTAACTTTACTATTTTCTTGAAAGTTTCCAAAGCCCTTCTTAAGAAACTAGTTTTCTGCAAATCTTGAAATCATTTCATTCCATGAGATAAAACCACTTTGAAGAATTTTGTCAAATAATTCAAGTGTGATGTTAATGAACCCATGCTTGGAATGTATATCATTTTGAGTGTTCCCATTTTGCACAATCATAGAGGAAATTGATAAAGGTTGTGGCATTTGATATTTTTCCTTCTCTTTGCATTAGGTTGAAGGTTACTAAAGCCATTCCAACAAATATATTTTAAGAACATCTTAGTAATCACAACATTCCATGGGACGTTACCTCCTTAGAGGTTTCATTGTTAAACAATTCGAGTGCTATGTCTATGATTTCACATTTTGCATGCATGTCTACCAAAGCATTTCTAACCATAATTCATGTATTTTTGTTAAAGCTCGAGAGAATTTTCAACAAATTCATTTTGACCAAAAATTATCTAAATAATGTGTTGTAGAAATCACATAATTGGCCTTAAACTAGCAGATTGAGTGTACTTTGAAGTTTCTTCAATCTTCTCAACAAAAGATTTTGTATATATCTTGCAATCATAACATGTTGTGAAACCATATTTTTGTAAAATTCTTCGCCAAAAAGTTCCCTCGATTTCTTAATGCTTCACCATTCTATGCATAGAAATTATGATTTCAAAGGTGAAAAACATTATAGTGCAATGCCACTTCTCAGATTATTTCCTATTAGTATATATCTTGCATTTAGCTTCCACTATATTCTTCTACAATCTCCAGGCTCCAAGAAAACATGCCAACACAACCACCACACATCTAAATGACATCATCATAATAAGGTTTAGTATGTCCCAATATAAGCATGAAAATCAACCATATTGCAAGCTACACCGAGAAGCACATGTTAATTGGTAGAGAGAACGAGTGCAACCATTGTTGGATTAGCCCCCTTTTAGGCACACCAAATGCATTTTCTTGAAATTTTCTAAAGCCTTTTTAACAAATCTATTGTAGATCTTGAAGTTGTGGTATTCCATGAAACAAAGATTTTTGGGAAGTTTCTATCAAACAATGCACATGCTTGTATTTACTTTTGTATACACATAAAATTGGCTTGATAAATTAATTAAATATATATTATTTAATTAATATTTATCTTTTCTATTACTAAGTAAATTATTTAATTTATTTAGTACATTCACTTACACTATTCTTCTTATCCTAAGTCTTCTAATTAGTCTTATTAAAGTGATTTAATTAATTATTTAATTATACAATCACTATATGACTAAATCATTTAGTCCATCTCATAGTCCTAGTCACTTGACACATCATCTTGGCTAAGATAATTAATTAATTTTAATTATTAATTATTTATATTTATCCTCACCCATGTGTCCTATTTTCAAGGACTATGTGGCCTCATGAGACTTGGTCTCATGACCACATGTCCTCTTTAAACTTAGTCAAGATCATATTCCCTATTCCTTAGGAGTTTCTTTAGCCACCTCAAGGAGTCAAAGGTGACTCATGGGACACTTGTACCTACAGTCCTCATTAGGAAAATGTCTTCCCACCTTCTTCTCAAGAGTATTTGTGAGACACTTGGCATGTGTCTTTCCTTTCCACCTTACACTCCCTCTTGTTAATGTAGGTCTTAAATCTCTCCTATTCCTCCTCTCACATTCCAACTAAATCCATCTTTCTCTCAACTCCTTCAACTAAGTCAATTTCAGCCCTAGGATCCTCCATCTTTCAATCTCCACTCTTGGATCTTGCCACCTAGGCTTGAGGCCTTAAAAAATCTATAAAAGGAGCCTTCCTCCTTTGTGAGCCTATTAGCAGTAGTAAATTTCAAAATTGTTTAGAATTTAGATAACAAGCCATCAAGCAATCAAGCAATCAAGAAATTTAGTATTATTTTGAGTGATTTTATATCATTCATCTTCATCATAACTTGCATCATCCATCATTGCATAAGGAGAATCCTAGATTTCAAGATAGTTTTGCATTATCGTATTCCACTATCTCTACACTTTGGAGACATCTTGGAAAATGAGCATATTTACCATTCTGAGAGCTCAACAGCTAAAGAATTCAAGGCTAGGAGGATAATGGAGACAAGATACATGGGTAAGTGAAGGTAAAATATTGTTTTAGTTCATTTATCTTTGTAATCTTCATTGTGAATGCATTTTATATAGAATTTAAAGCTAGTTAGTGGATTAGTATTTCATTTCTAAGATAATACTCATAATTTTCATACTTTTTTGGCACCATAGTGGGGTCGTAGCCACAAATTTAACAATCAAAGATTGAGTTTTCTGTGTGGAGCATCTACATGATATTTTCTGCACATAAATACCCAAAAGTTGTGCATATAGTTAATCTTGCACAACCATTTCATGCCACAACAATCATATCATTTTCCTGTAAATTCTGTATTTTTCTACACATACATTTACATTTGTTGCACTTTTGTTCAACATATTTGCGCATTTCTTCCTATTTGCGCATTTATTCCATCTTTTGACACTTTCATTCTCTGTAGCTGCACAATTGATTAATATTGCTCTTTCATTGACTGTTCATGAGCATTCATCTAGAGATACTGAATAATTTAGTTTTCCATTGCATTTTTGCATTTACCTTCAACACTTTAATAATTCATTATTTTCTGTCGTCTAGTCAACAGGTTATTTTGCAGGACGTGTTGTTGAAGAACCCTCATAAACTACTCACTAATTTTCTTGTAGGTTCTGTGCAAGAAAAGGGGTTATTAATGAAAACCATAACTTTGCTTGGGCTTTAAATACAACATACATTATGTTTTTTATGTGTCTTCTTTAGTATAGAATAAGTGTTTGTTTTGTCTTTCTTTTTAAGCACTTTACAATCCCAAAAAGCTATAACAATGTATCCTCTCCCCTCACCTTCATTAATCTTGAGTGTAAGAGAAACTATTATATCTTTTATAAGGTGGTCTTTGGTGAGAAAAAAAGGTACTCACCCAAGAAAAAACCCAACTGGTGTAGTGCCCAGATTTCCTTAGGCTAAAACACAACTAATTTTTTTTTTAAAGTATTAACATATATATATATATATGCGAAAAGTGTATAGCTTACTAAAAATTCTTCTAAACACATTTTACAACAGCAATACAAGCTCTAGTATGGACAGATTATCACCAGAAACATAAATAAATAAAGAGCATTACTGTTCCTAGAAGTTACAGCTACAATCAAAGAGATACAACAATAAGCATTTCTTTTTTTTATATTACAACTTGGAAGCATGTCACTTCTTACACACACTACAAATCTTTACAAGGAGACTCTATCTTACAAGATCTTACAACAAGAAAAAAAGACTTATATTACATTTTTACAAGGTACACTTTACACCCAAAACCACATTGAGGGAAATCACAAACACTACTTTCTTTCATAGACTTGGCCTGGTCCAACCAAGATATCTTGAGAAACCTGCAAGAGAACAAAACCGACTAGCAACAACCATGGTACTCTCCTCCCTACCATATGGCATCATGAGACCTCGTAGGTCCTAGCCAACCCCTGAGCAAGGGGAAATCAAGCCAACAAGAAACACCCATACATCCCTCAAAGATTGCACACTTCACATTACTTCATGAAACAACAACATATACGTCATTCTTGCCCTCACACAAGGATTACAACAACCCCTTTTTTTTTTCTTTTTTTCTTACATGGCCATTCACAACAAGGATCTACTACGACCCACCCAACAAGAAGGAAATAATAACTTCAAGCAAAAACATCCATGGTTCGCTCACCTTCAAACACATTTTCCATTACGACACAAGAGATTCAAAACACTTTGCCCACACAATACTCTCATGAATAATCTCACGGACTTACATAAAGCATAGCAACAACTCACAACACACATATACAAATTGAAATACCTTCCTACTCATATGAACTCATAAAATGCATAAACTCCATTAATGGAGGTTGAGGTGCACATACCTTCAAGTGAGTCTTCCCTTTTCTTCCCTTTTTCTTCTCTAACTTTCTCCTAGCTCCTAGATTGTCTCCAAAGTTGGAGAGTGGGTGATTGGGCAAAACCATCCAAGTTTTCCACTAAAATAGGCTTCTCACACTCTCCCATGCCCTTGGGAGAGTTGTCAGCTTCCCATTGGGTGACCTACCCAAACCTTACAACTTTCCTAAGGTGGTACTGCAAGAGGTGAATGGGGAAGAGAGTTGGAAACTTCTTGATTTTCGTCATTTGACAAAAGCCCACTTTTGGAGGGCTTCCCAAGGTGGCTCTAGGGTGTCCTATGGTTAAAAAGGACCCTTACCCATAGGTATAACCCATGGGCCTACTATTTTTGTGAAAAACAACTCCCTAGGGGTCAATTTGACCCCTCAAAACCCCACCTAAAAGTGAAATTCGAGATTTAAGGAGATGTGACTTCCCATGTGTGTCCTAACCAAGGTAGAGGTATGGGGAAGACCAATTTGTACTAGAGTTGGATGGTGACAACTTCCTTATTACCAAAAAAAAATTAAAATGCAACTAAATTCACATTACAAGTGTCATAGAAAACTCCAAAACACATCACTTTCTTACTTGGCAAGGTCCACAATTAAACAAAGAAATAACAAAATTAAATATTCACATAACCCCCCTTTCTTTTCAAAAATAAGACACATCACAAAAGGTCTAGTCCCCCTTTAGGACACGAATTTGGTGTCATGGGAGGCACACACAGAATAGCTTGATTTCCCCTTTCCATGGTTTTAGTCCTGCGCACTCAATGTAATTATCAGTATTCCCATAATAATCAAAGCATGATCAAAATAAAATAAAAACTTAATTTTCATTTTATCAATACACTTTCAAGTTAGGTAACGAGTTATCCTCTAAGGAATCCATCAATTCTCTTATGATACTAAATTTCAAAATGCTTCAAATTACAATTAATCCATAATTCCAATCTATGAAATCATCACTATTTGCTTCACATAATTATCAACCCTTCATTATTAATCCTACCTCAGGGTATACTAGGGACTACGGTAAAATAGTTATCAATGCTATTTCAAACTTCTCATTTTAACTCAAGGTTAAGTAACCTAACCATTCATTGCAGTTTCACCTCTAGTTCATAGCAATTATTTGTCTAATCTGATTTGTCAAGATGTTCCAATTCTATAATATTAAACTTTGAACAAATTGAATTATCTATTAAATCCATAATTACATGAAAGTGCAATAAGAGTTTCATTTGTACATCATTTCCTAGCTTAACCATAATTATTCATTAGGGCAATTTTCTAATCCACATAAGCTCCTTATTATAATTTCAGATGGAATTTCCAAGCATCTTAGAGAAATATTAATTCTATCATGTAAGCACAGGTCTACACCTTCATGTTCTAATACCACAATAGTTAACTAGAGGTAATATTACTTCAAAACTATGTCTTGAATTAACATATTCCATGAATTCATTTGAAGATGAAATCTATTCTAATTAGGTTGACGAACTATAGTCAAGATATCTAATAACTTCACATAAAATCTATGAAAAGTTTTGCAAGAATAACAATAGTGCTTACCAGAGCATTCTTACCAAGATGAGGGAAATGGAGGAGTCCTACAACTGGTAACAGGCTAAAGTCAAGCCCTTCCAAACTGGTATATAAAAAATGTCACTATGATTAGTCTCACAATGAATATGTGTTAATTCATTGTGGAAACCAAAATATCCTCTAGTACCCGTGTGGTGCATTAAACTCCCTACATTGTTAAGGTCTAAAAATCTTACTTTGAAAGGATTGAGAGAATCCCCTTAATTGGGAATATGGATTGATCATAGCCACTTGAACGGATGCCCTTGCAACATACTTTTTTGAGTGGTCAAAAACCTTCTATTTGCTAGCTCAAGGGGTCACCCAAGCTCGTGAAGACAACTCACATTACTCATGGTTCATAGTAGAGATAGTGGTTCTTTGAGAAGTAATGACTTATTAAATTTGGAACCTAGCGTTCTAGAGAAGTGAGTGCACTGTAAGAAGGAGCATGTGCCTCCAAGTTCCTAGGTTATCCACTTTGGATAAGCGCAACTAGATTTTATCCAAGTGAGGATTCAATAGATATTGTCCTTGCCAACCATAGGATTTGTAAGAATGTTTGTGCATTCATTCTAGTTTAATTTAGGAATCAATCATTTATGTCTTGTGTGTGTATATGCATTTTCTTGCCAGAAAACTATAAAAGAACAACCCTAAAAAAATTCAACAACAACCAAAATCAGGAATTCTATAAATCTTGCTACGAAAATTGAATTTTTTTCTGAATTGCGTATACATATCTATTAATATGATTTAGAACAACAGAGAGGGGGGGTGAATCGGTTGTTCTCAGGTCTTGATGTATAAAACAAACTTAAAACTTTTCCTTAAATCAGATCCAATAACCAAAACAAACTCGGTCATCACTGATTCAAATAATAGAAACATATAACAATGCAGTCCACTACCCAGCTGTAACTTGACTTGTAAAACACAAAAATGTTCAAACCAAAACATTCACACAAGCATTAACACTATGATTTTTAGTGGAAACCCAATTTGGGAAAAACCACTTTGTAACATGCTACTATTATTTTCACTCTTCTGAAATGAGCTCGGTAAAAAGCCAACCCTATCAAAGGTTACAATACACATTGTTAGGTGTGACCTGGTTAAAGGATTTTAGTCACCTTGTTAAAAGTGAGCTTAGTCATAGGACTTACATACACTCCATTAGAATGCAACCTTGTTCAAAGGATTTAACATATGATTGTTAGGTCAACCTCTATTAAAAGAATTTTGATTGTTACAATGGTTAGAAAGTAGCAGCAATATTTATCTGAAAAATATACAACTCACTTTGCAAATATCAGATCTGATTTCGTACACTAATGCTGGTTTAATGACTTTGAAACTTTTCCATCTCCATCTCTGATCTACTCGGAACTTTTCTTCAAGAAACCACCACAATTCTCCTTCAGCCTTTTTTTCTTATATAGTCAATAAAACTTTACTGATCTTCTAGCATTCTTTGTTCACCCATGCACATTCATATCCAAATACTCAGGTTCCCTTTATACTCTCCTTAATTAGATTAACTTATCTTATGCCGCTCAATCTCATTTGTAGGTCTTAGGGTTAGGTTAGATTCATTGAATCTACCCACTTCATGTTCTTCGGCTCCTTTTCTAGAATCATCTCAAATCTCTTAAAGATTTACAATAAAAAATTTTACAGTGCATTTAATGCTTTCAAACAATCAATAAATAAAGTCAACATGTTTTACATAATCCAAGAATTCAACAATGTCAGCTCCAAAACTAAATTCTCTTCAAATATAAAATTGCTGATGCTCGGTTAATACTGTGATCAACTACTCGGTCTTCATGTAGAAAGCTCGGTCATTACTAAAAATGTTTCTTCGGCTTAACTGTCTTCCTCAAAAATTAACTGTTGTTCTGTCGACACTAGAATTTTTCTCAGCATATACTAACTTGGTCAACACTAACATTACTTGGCTTAAACATGATTTTTCCAATCTTTGCTCAGTCAAGCCTACTAGTTTAGTCTTTAGTTTTACTAGTATAAACAATACATTATCTCGTCATTGTGCAACATAGTTAAGTACACTTTGTAGTATCAAGATAACTCAAATTTTCCTTAGGTGCTATTGTTACCAACCTTTCCTATCCCCTTAGCAACACTCAAATAGATATAGTACTTTCCTAAGTAGCAACAGTCTTACCAGTTAAGGTTTGACATCAATGACAATACAACAATTGTTTCAATTGCAGTTTCCAATACATATCATAGTGTTGTGCATACATTTCTTGTAGTTGCACATATATTCAATAAAGATGTGCATTCATACTTTCTATCAGCGCATATGTTACATTGTCCTGCACATTTATCACAAAGCCTATTTGTAGGAATTTTGACCTATTGAAAAATATAGTTTCAAATACTTATTTTTGTCCTCTTGCTAATTCTAGAAACCTTTGATATTTTAAGGACCTTATCACCTAGTTTGAACATCCTTTTCATAATTTCATCATCTCTTTCATCTATCCACATCCTTCTAAATCCATTTCTTAGAGTTTATAAACATCCTATAAACATCAGAATCTTTTGTGAGTTTTACCTATCAGGATCTGCCATCCTTATCTAGAAATGTACTTAGATTTTATCCTTGATAGTCTTTGTCATATCATAATGATTTATATACCTTCTATAGACCTAGATTATCATTATCAATTGCATTCAACACTTTAAAAATTCTTTTCACATATTCCTATCTATCCAACCTACACATCAAAACTTTCATCCCATTTCATCTTTCACCTTTTTATGGTTCAAACTAGATCACAAAAACTGAAGGAACCTGTGAATCTAGAGTCCCAAGACAAAATGGCAGGAACTAATAATGATGAAAATTCTTATTCAAAATTTTCTACTAGAGATACAATTTTTATGATTGAAGAAGAACCAACAAATCAAGAATTAAAAGAATCCATGCAAGATCCTATATTTCATATGGTTTTGGAAAGAATTTTAGACATGGATAAGGAGAAATATTTCCTCATGCTTGCTCATCAAGGAGTACAATTACCAACTATTTTTGATGTCTCTCTTCTTAAGGAACCACCTAAAATAAATGATCAAGAAAAACCTAATGGTTCCCAAGAAACACATGCTCACAAAGATATGGGAGAAAAATAACTTAGTAGTTCTCACAACACACAAGGAGCTAATATATCTTTGGACCTTGTCTTACAAAAAATCCAAATGCTTCAACAATAGATTTGTGACATCCGAACTGGATCTTCTACAAAGAGATATTCTTTAGATGATATATGTCCCTATCCTTTTGACAAGCATCTAGCAATGATTCCATTTCCTCCTCACTTTGAGGTGCCTAAATTTGATAAATGCAAAGGGAACTAAGATCCTTAAGATCACATACGTGAGTTTTGTGCTGCTTGTATTGAAATAGCTCACAATGAAACCTATTTTATGAGATTATTTCCATGTATCTTAGGAGGACAAGCTATGGAATGGTTTTCTAAATTAAGGAATCAAATCATTCAATGCACTAGATAAATTTGTGATCTATTATTCATATAACATTAGGCATGAGGTCAGTATGCTTGATCTTTGCAATGCATATCAAAAGAATGGAGAACCTTTCCTTACTTTTTTACAAAGATGGCTTCAACTATTTGCCAAATATCCATGAATAATTCCTCAACAAGAAAAGATGGATGTTTTTGTGCATAACCTTACACCGGAAATGAGATATAGATTGCAACTATAATGTCCTCCTAATTTTAACAAGCTCATTGAGAATGGGATCAAGATTGAGGAAGCTATGGTTTGAAAAGGCAAGATCAAACTCTACACTAAGGATAATGTTGGATTCTCAAGTTCTAATAACAATAATTCCAATACCAACAACAATGATAAATCAAATTTTTTGAATAAAAACAAGAATATTGTCAATGATGGGATTGTTGATAATCGACATGTTAAACCAATACAACTTGTCCTAAATCTCGCAAGTAAGGCTAATTCTACTCAACCTACTCAAAGAAATAAAAAAATGTCACACAATTCAAACAATAATCCATGAAATTCAAGGTCACCTTTTATGTTGTGGAGAAGAATATTCACTCATTTAAGTGAGTCTCTTGAATCTGATTTAAGGAAATTAATCACAAAGAAATTCATTTTACTTTCTAATATTAGAGATTATGAAACAAGAGTGAAACCATCTTGTGGAACGATAATGATTAATGTGAGTTTCATAGAGGTAAAGGACATAAAACCAATCTAATTTGGTAGAGTGATAATGTGTAATAGCAGGTTTAACAACAAGTTTGATATTTTTAAAGCAATTGTGGCACATAGAGTAGTCTTAAAAAAATCAAGGGACAAAGAAACATCGCATGATACAAACATTTGTGAGGTCTCAAAGGAAAACTTTATGAATAGAACCATAATGTGTATGTTCAAATGAGTTCCATGGGTCTTGCACAAATCTTAGACACATCAAGAAAATTATACCTAAGGTCAAGAGGGAAGTGATTCAACCTTTTCCCACAACTTGATGTTCTTAGCCCCATGGTTAGCTAGTTGAGTGGCTTTTCCTAGGACAATGCAAGTTATGGATCAATTGGAAGAGAAAAATTCTTGAACCACACATATTTCCATATTGCCATATTCAATATTTAGCATCCAAAGGAACACATATGGTGAGTGTCTTGGGGTGATTCGGGTAAGTCCACTTAGATCAATCTTTGCACAAAAGAAGTCACATGGCCAAAATGGTCAGCCTCTAAGTCCTAGGTTCTTAATAGGGGTCTTCATTCATGAATACCCCCTATAGTTCTGCTAGAAGAATTAAGAGTAGAATACAAAGACATTCAAACAAAGAAGAGCAGAATGCAGATTAATGTAATGAACAATGCTAGACAAGCTGAACAAGAAAGGAATCTAGCTGTTGAAGACTGAAGATAGATAACTGAACAAATTCAAGCAAAAGAAACTAAGATACAAAGACTTACCGCACATCATTTTGAAATATCCAATCAAATGATGAATGTAAACCATGAGATCAAATGAGTAAATGGTGAGTTGTCAAGAAAACTTGAAGATATTGGAATACTCAGGGAGGAAAATGAAAAACTAAGGAATGAAGTAAATATGCAGCAACAATACAATGAAATGATAAAGAAAACTAAAGACAGTTCTAAGAAGATTGATGATTTTATGATTAATCAAAGAAGGTTTGGAATCAAAGATGGAATAGGCTATACCAGACAAGGAGAATCATCCAAACAAGTTGAACAATTGAACGCCAATCACAATCAGAAACCTAAGACACTATCATGCTATCACTGTGGCAAACCAGGACACACTTAAAATGTTTGCAAGAGTAAAGAACAAGGTAAACCTCAAGTCACTCCTAAGTTTAATGGTTATTGTTATTATTGTGGTAAATTTGGACATCAAGCTTATGAATGTAGAGCTAAGATGAATAAGAACCCTAACAATTCTACCATGGAGAAACTCTGCTACACTTGCAATAAGCTTGGACACACTTCACAAGAGTGTAAGGAAAAGTTGAAGCAAGTTTGGACACCAAAACAAAAGAACAAGCCTTATCAACTGAAGAGACAAAATAATGCATACACTTGGGATTACAACACATGGGTTAATTACACAGTATGTGGAAGGTATGGACATATTGTAGAAAATTGTATGAGGATGAGATGGGCTGGAAAATATCGAATCTCGACAAGAAATGGTATGACATGCTTACATTGTCATAAAGTCGGTCACCTAAGCAAGGATTGCAGAGACCGAGCACCAGAAGAAGGACATATATTTGAGAGTGGCAACACTATTGCAGATATCATGAGGATAAGAAATACTATGTGGAGAAAGGCATCAAATGAGAATGTTGAGTCAAGCAATGCAGTCGGTGAAACCTTGTCCACTAGATTGGGTGACATCGGTATCTCCACCTAAGGTGAAATAGGTATGTATGGAACTAATATTCCAGAGTGATCTTATCTTACACACAGTTCCTTATATTTGATGTGCACATACCAAATCTGCATGAATTAAGATGCATTATGGTTTATAAATTTTTGAGATAACAAAGTCATATAGTCGGTATAAGCAAGACCGGGTAGAGAGTTACCCGTCGGTGACTATTACACAAGGTTAACCGAGTATCAGCATCAACCGGGTGAAAAATTTTGTGTTAACTGAGTTTTTGATGTTTTACGGTAATCGCTGAGTTGACAGTTGTCACCGCACTGGAAGTAGGTCAAGCATTTATGACAAAAGTTTTGAGCTAGAATTTTAAAAAAGGTTATAAATATACATAAGAGTTAGTTCATTCTTCACAAAGAGATTTGAAAGTGTGATAATATTCAGAGCAAATTTGAGCTAAGAATTTTCAGGAGCATTCAAGTCAGTTTCAGATCAAACTGAGTGCATTCTTCATCGTTTCCTAGTAAGTACAACTTCTACCGAGCAAATTCAACATATTTTGATGAAACCCTAAATTGATTAATAATGGCATCCGCATCCATGGAAAATGAATCTAAGATTGTAGAAGAGAAAGTGAACCTAATTATTTCAGCTAATTGTGATGAACCCAACTACAAACTTCATCTAGAAGTTGTCTCTAAAATTGATTCAGTGAGAGCTTTCTCAAGCATCCCACCTAGGGTTTTGTTGGTTGAAGATGTTAGATCTTACATTCACTGCAAAATAGGAGAAAATGGAGATTTTGAGACTATTGTTTCTTATTAGAAGCTTTGCAGTAGTGATGGAAAATTGAAACCAGAATACAAATAGATCGAGAAGATTGGTCTTCCAAATGCCCTAAATTTCCTAAAAACTTTTAAAACTGAATGGATAAGGGTTGTACTCAGTTGGTATCATGATGGAATGTTTTGGTTGGATGAACCCATCAAAGTAACAAGGAATATGATTCATAGGGTTACCGGATACCCAACAACCGACAAGGCTAAGGCTTTTTGCAGTGCTCCTAGGGAAGATATTAAAAAGAATACAGGTGCAACATGGGATGGACGAGCATTGAAAATTTCTACAATTGAGGATCTGGAGGTTAAATTTGTAGCACATGTCGTTGGCTATAAGATTTATCAGTCAAGCAGATTGAACAATGTACCGTGTGGAGCTGTTGACATCGCATATAAAATGGTAAAGAAGAATTTTTAGTTGGACCTTGTTGAGCTTCTTCTAAAGTAGATCAAAGAAAATATGAAGACTATCCAGTCAGCAAAGTCAAACACTTGTAAGTTCAAATCATTTCTAGTGTGTTTATTTTTCTACCTACAATGATTTTTCCCTTATGTCGGTAAAGTAGTGTGGTCTACCGACAAACCGGTCATAGTGCAAATTTCTGATATGATGAATGACTTGGGAAACAATATGAACAAAGTTCTTGGTGATTATTTTGAAGAGTTTAAAATTAGAATGAATTCTCAGAGTAGAATTCCTAATAAATTGGTCAAACAATATGAGATGGATATTTGTTTTCTTGTGGACACCAACCATACACTGATAAAGCCTATGGAGCCTAGGATTAAATGCCTAGCCCCTATGGGTTATGAAATGAATGTTGATTTTGCTTCAAAATCAATCAAGGCTCTGCTAGCTACACCTAAGGATAAAAATGTAGAGAGGTTTGGTACATTCGAAGAGGCCAAGTCAAGGATAAAAATAGGTTTGGTCATCGGTAAAATAACTAAGAAATCAAGGAAGATTATGAAAACATTAGTTGAGAAGTTTGGAGATGATTCTGGATCATCTGATGGTTCACCGGTTAAAGTTGCAACTGAAGGTTAGTTAATGTTAACTGAAACCACATGATAGTGAAGAAATCGAGTCTAATAAAGTGATAGATTCTATATCGGTTTTGCCTTCACCAACTCTGAAGAAGAGGCAGTTAGAGGTGCAATTAAGGGTACGAACAAGGTTAGAAATTGCAGCTTCACCACTATTGAAAAAGGGAGTTGCGAAGTTTACAAAACCAAAGGTAGTATCACTTACAAAAACATATGCAAAGAGAGGAACAAAAGCTACTACAGTGACACCGAAGAAAAGGAGAAAACTAATAATAGGTAAGGAATATTTAGAGGATGAAGAAAATGATAACAATCAATTCAAAGTGGTCAACAATAAAGACAGAACAATTGATGAAGTTGCTGAGGATATCATTGAGAATGGTGAACTCACTGATCCTAAACTTAGTCAGTTTGAGGACATGTCAACCGAGGATCAAAACACAATAGAAGAGGCAATCATATAGATGATGATTAAATTTAAGAAAGTTCCACTTGAATTCACCAAGCAATTGCCTAAGGCATTAGAAGAAAGAATAAATAAAAAATGGTCCTATGCCTTAGACACCGAGAAGAAAATGAGGGAACAATCCGTAGTTTTAGCAGTTCAAAATTTTTCTATCACTGAGATTGAGGAATACATGACAACATACTCTAGGAGATTTAGAGTAAAAAGCTAGGCAATGCAGATATTAGATGAAAATCTAGCAGATATAGATGAGTCAATTCAACTCATCTGGATCTCAATTGTTGCAGCCCGAGAGTAAGCTGAAAAGGTGACATTTCTCAATTTATCTAAGGAGAGACATAAATCAAATGGTAAATGCATCCATATTGAAGATGCAGATCTGGCATTGAATCGAGAATAGGTAGATATATCATATATAGAGGTACCTGATACAAAAGATGCCACTGAGGACTTAAGTATTTCACAGGATGCATTGGATTAGGTTAAGATCCAAATTATTGATAACAATGCATTAGATGTACTCATTGAAGACATCACAAATGGTGATCTTGATGACAGAGATGATGATGAGGATGTGGACATTACTGGAGGCACAACACAGGAAGAAGGTAATTTTACTGAGCCTGCCTTCACATCATTACCAAGTGAACTTCCTATCTTGATGGAAGCAGTTGAAATTGTAACAAAGGAACATCCCGAAGGCTTAAAACTCGAGCAACCGATGGATACATTAGGGGAAAAAGGCATTGGAACACCAGCCAAAACACATAAGCCTGAAGAAAAAGAGGCAAATGAGGAGTATACTAAGGGCCAAGATGACCCCAAAGCAACTGAGGCTACCCTACCTGACACAACATCAAAGGCTTCATCTCAGACAACTGACACACTAGCTACCAAGGAGCAGAAGAAGGAAGAAAATGTGTCAACTAGGCAAAACACACCAAATGTTGAGGAGAAAGCAATAATACAGGTTGTAAAGAGCTCACCTCAAGAGCTGGAGAAGAAGAAGAAGAAGAATAAGAAACAAGGAAAAGGACCAATCACACTTGATGAAATCATTGTTATACCTCATTGTGACCTAAGGAACCTAAGCCCCGAAGAACTCAAAAAATATGGGGAGTTGTGTATAAGGAAAGAAACACAAGAAAAGCTGAGAATGGAATGCAAGAGCAAGGAAATACAAGAAAATGTAAGAGACATCTTACAATAGGTCGTACTAGAGATACAAATTAATGAGGACACACCTATAATGGACCAACTTGCTACCCTTGCAGAAGAAATCAATGCCCCTAACATTGAAGCTGAGAAAAGAATTGAAGAAAGGGCAGAGTCAAAGATTCAGGACAAACTTGCAGAGAAAATAAGCCAGGAAGTGGCAATCAATAAGGTGAAATTATCTGAGGTAATAACTGACATACAGTCTATTACTCAGTTAATTAGTATGATTTTGATTAAGCTTTGCACTATGGAGACCTTCACTATTGAGGTCAGTGAGAAAATTAAACTGATGGATACCGAAATCCAAGCCAGTGCACAAGCAGCCTTAACTGAGCCACATGATTTTGCTAAGCCTATATTAAAGGTTCAAGAACTTAGGCGGTTAAGAGTAGATCTGAGGAAGCCAGAAGAATGGATAAGTGACCAAGTCATCGAGCCACAAACTGAGTTGCTTCCTTATTTGAATTTTTTTGAGAAACACATTGTCAAAGCACAAAAACTTGTCCCAACACCAGAGATTTCTATGTTGGAAAACATCTTTGACATGCATGCACAAGTCGGTCTTGAGCATATTTCTCTCACCAACTTGAAAGAGGAATGGGAAAACCTCTTGGATTCATTGAAGAAAACCCATTAGCACATTTTTGACAAGTTGTAAGTATACACTTTTGTATTTTGGCATTCATATCAAAAAGGGGGAAAACAATGTATCTGCCAAATATGTAAATAAATGCTAAGTATACTACATACTACCGGGAGCATGCACTAAGGGGGAGAATTTTTTTTGAAATTTTGGTATCTATGTATATATGGCAAAGTTAGAATAAATTTTTGAGACATCAGGTCTATATACATTCAAGTTTTGATACTCATGCCAAAGGGGGAGATTGTTATCTCTACTTGAGCATTAAAGATTGCCATTAGTATCAAAGATTATTAAATCAATTACCTATGCTATCTAGTCAGTAAATGGAAGCACTAAAAACTATACATGTTGATCGGTTAACTACATAAGCCTTCACACCAAGTTATCTCAAGGCAGCACCAAGAACATAAGATAACAGTTCTAACCAAGCACCAGAGTAGTTTTACTGAGCACCAGTGTATACCGATACCGAGTGTCAGTAAACACTGAGCAGACTAGACATTGAGCACCAATGTAACTACTGAGCAGTGTTGATAGTGTTTACCAAGCAATCAAGGAAATGACATAGTAATTAGTTTTGGCACATTTATCTATGTAGATGGTTACAATAGAATCATAAAATGTTTTACCAAGATCAATGATCATTTATTATAGATATAATCATTAATTTTGATGATAATCTCTATGTAATTTCTAGATCTAGGTTAATTTTGTACACTTCAGATCTTAGGGTTTGTCCTAAGATATTGTAACCTAATTTTGTTAAGCGACATAAGCAGTATGATATATAGTTGTATTTCATGTCATTTTGACATAAGCTTGACAAGGAAGATATGTTTGGTATGAACAAGTGAAGGAGATCTTGAAGTAGAAACCAACTTTCAGACATCAGTTATTAGACATAGAAGAGAAAAATACAAAGACATTCAGATTAAGAAGAATTAGACAGGGCTACTAAGTAGTTCAGAGACAAGATCTACACATACAAAGGTGATATCTATTCTATACTACATTGATCTGTATCAGACAAGGTTGAGTTGTCAATTGAAGATACATCATGTTATTTTCTAATCATTGTAATAGAGTTTGGTAAAATCTCTTAATAGAGTAGACCTAATAGTCTTTTGTAAATCTCTTAACCAAGTACACACTAAAGTAGTGTTGTTGAAATCCTATAACTAGGTAGATCTAGCTGATCTAATTGTTACTCCTAACAGGGTAAGATCACCAGAAGTGATCACAACTTGTAGCCTTAATCGACATACTTTATTATCTACAGTAGTAAAGATTTGTGGGTGTCATCCCCACCGTAGTTTTTACCTTCTAACAAGGGTTTTTGCGTTACCAAAATACTTGTGTTATGTGATTGATTTATTGTTGATTTCATGCTATTTACTTTTACAAGTTATTGAATGAATGATGCATACAATGGATACAGTACATAGTTGAGTTTACTACTATTTGCTGATAAAGTTTTGGGAGTTAAAGTTTTTGAGGGCACTGATTCACCCCTCCCCTCTCAGTACCTTATCTCTCGACTCCAACTCCTATAGCCCTAAAAGAACCCAAAATGCATAGTCTTTCAAAAAGGATTTATACATCGTGCCCCTACACAAGTTGAATGTACTTCCCTAGTAATCTTGTAAACAAGATTACAAGTGCCTAGTCAAATGTAGTCTTTCTTAGCGAGATTTAGAAAAATAGGCCCTACACATGAAGAAGCATTAAAAGTAGAAATAGATATGTCTTTCCTCTCTTTGGATTGAAGGAAGCATTTTCTTATATTGGGATGGAGTAGCCAGGTCTGCTTGTTCCTCACTTGGGTCGTTCCCAAAAGATTTCTCTCTTGGCAGACCCTCTAAAGGTAAATGTAAGAAAGTAAATGGATAACTAATAGAGGTCTAGATTTCTGATTTTCCACAAGGAAAAGAGTATACTCTCCTACTCCATGGTGTCTCCCAAACACATCAAACACTTGTTCATTTATCCAAAGAACACTAATTAAGTTAGGTGCCTAGAAAATCAAGTACAAGAAAGCACAATGTTTATTTGTATCTTCCAAGGCAACCTAAAAAACCACAAGTTAGGGCACAAAATAGTATGCAAATGAAACTAATAGCCCTACAAAACAACTTGTTAGATTCTGTTAGAAAACCAAAAAATGCAAAAATGCAAAAAAATGCAAGAAAAATCGACCAAAAACCGAACTGTGACAACAAATAAATATAGGCAAAACTTCATAGTCTGCCAGGAAAATTGTATGAAAGTCATCTGCAAATCAAGTGATATTTTAGAATGGTACAAAAATCTATAAAGAATTCATGTGATACTTCGCCAGAAGGAATACTATATTTCTCTATATAATAGAGCGCTTTCCCAGAAAGGAAGAAATATCATTTGGAAGTGTTAAGAAACATCGCTCAGGTATAATGTTGAATGTCATATGACTTTTTGGGCCACAAACAGAAATGACGAACCTACGACAATATAATCTGAAAATGGAAGAAATTGAACTAGAAAAGAAAGTCTAACCCAACGATTGAATGATGCATACAATGGATACAGTACATAGTTGAGTTTACTACTATTTGCTGATAAAGTTTTGGGAGTTAAAGTTTTTGAGGGCACTGATTCACCCCTCCCCTCTCAGTACCTTATCTCTCGACTCCAACTCCTATAGCCCTAAAAGAACCCAAAATGCATAGTCTTTCAAGAAGGATTTATACATCTTGCCCCTACACAAGTTGAATGTACTTCCCTAGTAATCTTGTAAACAAGATTACAAGTGCCTAGTCAAATGTAGTCTTTCTTAGCGAGATTTAGAAAAATAGGCCCTACACATGAAGAAGCATTAAAAGTAGAAATAGATATGTCTTTCCTCTCTTTGGATTGAAGGAAGCATTTTCTTATATTGGGATGGAGTAGCCAGGTCTGCTTGTTCCTCACTTGGGTCGTTCCCAAAAGATTTCTCTTGGTAGACCCTCTAAAGGTAAATGTAAGAAAGTAAATGGATAACTAATAGAGGTCTAGATTTTTTGATTTTCCATAAGGAAAAGAGTATACTCTCCTACTCCATGGTGTCTCCCAAACACATCAAACACTTGTTCATTTATCCAAAGAACACTAATTAAGTTAGGTGCCTAGAAAATCAAGTACAAGAAAGCACAATGTTTATTTGTATCTTCCAAGGCAACCTAAAAAACCACAAGTTAGGGCACAAAATAGTATGCAAATGAAACTAATAGCCCTACAAAACAACTTGTTAGATTCTGTTAGAAAACCAAAAAATGCAAAAATGCAAAAAAATGCAAGAAAAATCGACCAAAAACTGAACTGTGACAACAAATAAATATAGGCAAAACTTCATAGTCTGCCAGGAAAATTGTACGAAAGTCATCTACAAATCAAGTGATATTTTAGAATGGTACAACAATCTATAAAGAATTCATGTGATACTTCACCAGAAGGAATACTATATTTCTCTATATAATAGAGCGCTTTCCCAGAAAGGAAGAAATATCATCTGGAAGTGCTAAGAAACATCGCTCAAGTATAATGTTGAATGTCATATGAATTTCTGGGCCACAAACAGAAATGACGAACCTACGACAATATAATCTGAAAATGCAAGAAATTGAACTAGAAAAGAAAGTCTAACCCGACGATGGGTGCCAAAAATGTGTGATCAAAAGGTGACACACTTCTATAAACCATTGTTCTTGAGAAAATCCATGGAAGAGGATATCCCAAGAGGCATCTTATAGCTTCCTATCTATGATGTGCAAGAATGTAAGCATTATGGATAGTGGCTCTCAAGTGAACCTCAATAAGAAACCCTTGCAAGGTGCACCATAGAATGGAAGATTCAAAATGATAATGCAAGAATGAGAGATCTCTATGAAATGCAAGATCTATGCTAGAATACAAATGCAAGAATAAGAAAAAAAAGCTAATCTAATAAGCTTACAATACCTCCTAGTTAAGCTATGTGATTTAAGCTAAATGTAATAAGGAAATGCTAAGCTAAGAATGCAAGTAAGCTAGAATACTCTTAAGAATGCAAGAACGCCAAAGATTGTAAGATCAAGATTAGCCAAGAATGAGGAGAGAGTCTGATTTTAAAGAATTTAGAAATGAGTGGATGGTCAAGATTAAGAGGCAAAATCCAAGGGTGGAGAATAATCTCTATTTTGACTTTAGGGCACAAGATTCTCAAAAGGAAAAATAAATGGACATGAATGGTTAGGTAGAAATGAGTGGTGAGGATTAAGAGGCAAAAGAGGTTCCACTTACCTAGAAGAATGTGGAATCAATGTGTAGACAAAAAGTCTTTTCTTTTCTTTTTTAAATTAGGAAATTCCTTTTTCATGTGCACACATAAGATAAAGTGGATTTTATTTAATTAAAAGGGGACATGTTCTTTTAATTAAATGTGGCTTAAGATAAAGTGGTCAAACTTTAGGATATCATCAAACAATATGATAAAATAATGATTTGATCAATAGATAAGATTGATTAAGCATAAGATAAGGTCTAGTATTTTTAATTTTTAATGTTAGAGTGAAGCTCAAGGTTTACTAGACCATTTTTGGGTGATTACAACTCTTAGTATTGGAGGAGCTTCCCTTCTCATGTTTAGGAAGTGGATCTTTAAAACCCATATGTGACTCATTTGAGATATGTCCATCAACGCTTATCTCACCACTTTCTATCAAATCTTGAACTACATATTTGATCAAAACAAAGATTTTAAGTCAAAATTAATTCTTCACTATTTTTTGATTAAATATCACCTGCCTTCAGTGAGAGATATCGCACGACACTTTAAAGTGTTGTCTTCAGTATAGAGAAATATCACCTCACTGTACAGGGGTATATCATCCCACCTATATACAGTATATCGTATTGTCTTAAAGTGTCATCATGTTTCTCTAGGGTCTATCATACATATTTTGTCTCTTTTTTAAGTATCGTCTAGTTATTTGAGGTCTATTGTCCAGATTCTGATTTGAGTGGGCTTGGTCCAAATTTTCTCTTAGCTAGTTTAGGGAGCTTAGATTTGAGTCTTTTTGATCTCTTAGTCTAAAATTGACATGATATGAGTTGTTCTAGCTAAAAAAGGATTACTTAGATTCCTCGATTATATTCTTGACTAGTAGAGTTGTTCAATTGTCTAAATTTCTCTTGATTGTCTTATCTTATCTTGGATTTTGACTAGAGTCACAAGTTTTGTACCTAGGGATCTTACCCGCAACTTGGGCACTTCATGAAAAGTCATCTTATTTTCTCGCTTTTATTCTCTTTTTCTTGCTTTTGGACAAGTGAACACTCTACTTTTCTAGGATAGACATCAGGTTGTCCTATGTCATCTTAATCGACTCTTTACACTCTTATTCATGCTAGTAAAAACTAGATACCAAATTGATCAAGGAAAACAACCACCCATCAGCTTTGATGAATTACCCTTTCCCACTAGGTGTTGGCGTCATCACAACAAAGACCCTCAAGTTATCTTTGACAAGAAAGAAGAAAATATCAAAATCTGGTTTGATCCTTTTGGAAGTAATTTTGATAGCACTTGTGAGACACCTATTGCCTCATCAAAATATAAAAATGGTTTATCTCTCACCATGTCTAGAGAAGAGCATAACAAGCATTTCAATGATATTTTCAAGCAAAATGAAAGATTAAGACAAATTGAATTAGAAAGAAAAGCCTACATGGAAGAAAAAACAACCAGATTGGCTCAAAAATTTAACAACAATTTATACAATGGAAATAATTCACCACCAAGATCTCCTCCAAGATCTCAAAACAATGGATATGACTCACCTCTGAGATCTTCACATTCCAGAATAGGAAATGGTAACAATACAGAGCAAGAAATTACTGAAGAAGAGCTCTTGGATTTTCAACAAGATGATCGTTACCAAAATCTTATGTTGAAGATATTGGAACAAAATGGTGACCTATACTTTTTATGTCTATCTTCTAGAGGATTGAAGCTTCCAAATGACTTTGATGTTGAGGGATTAATTTGGAAAAGAGAACCCTCCGATTTAGAGGTTACCATGAAAGAAATACAAAATCTAAAAAATGAAATATCAAGCTTAAGAAAGGAAACAGAGAGACCCAAATCATCATTTTTGGTGGAATCCATATGTGCATTACCTTTTGACAAGATTTTATACATGATGCCTTTCACAAGAGATATTGAGATCCTTAAATATGACAAATATGATGGAAATGGGGATCCACATGATCATGTCATATAGTTTTATGCTTTAAGTATGGATTTTATGCATGATGACACTTATCTTATGTGACTCTTCCATAGGAGTCTAAGTGGCCAAGCCATGGAATGGTTTACAAAGCTTACACCTCCACTTCAATCTTTTGATGATCTTCTACAAATATTTATACAATAATATTCTTATAATATTCAACATTCAGTAACTATGCTCAACTTATGCAATATTAAGCAAAGACAAGGTGAACCCTTTGTGATATTGTTGCAAAGATAGAGAAAGTTGCACTCAAGATATCCATGACAACTTTCTGAAAATGAAAAGATTGACATCTTTTTCAATAATCTTATTCCTAAATTGCACTATGACCTTAGAAAGAAAGTCTTCTTCACTTTTAATGACATGATCAGAAGTGCCTTTTGCATAGAAGATGTCCTAGTTAAAAAGGGTGAGATCACTCTAAGTAAAGAGAAGTCCAACACCAGTAATGGATACAACAAAGATAAGAGAAATCCTTGGAACAAGAATAAGCATATGGTTAATGATGGTGTTGCTAATGAGCCCAAGCTTAAGGAGCCCATCTTTAACTTGACCAGTGTTATCTTAACAACTCCATAACAAGAGGCTGCAAAGACCAATGACTCTAACAAGACTAGACCTCCATGGGTGCCTAAGCCTAAATGAGATTTTACACCATTGGGAGACTCATACGATGTGATACTTAAGACATTACTCTCCAAAAAGATTATCACATTACCAAAATATGCTAAACCTTATGAACCTGAGGTGAAACCCAAATGGTGGAATGATAATCATTACTGTGAATATCATAAGAACAAAGGACATAAGACTGATAATTGTATAAGTTTAAAATGTGTTATCCTTGAGATCTTATCAAGAATGGGAAAGTTGGAGTAGATGGTCTTGTCAAGAATTCTAACCATAAAGCTTTTAAAGAGCCACTTCCTAAATATGATAAAGGGTCAACGTCAAAGAAAGATGAGAGAGATAAGATCAATTATACCTACATGAACAATGATAATGTCATCAACATGCTCAAACCAATGGATGGAAGTGTCAACATGGTGAGAGATAATGGGCCTGACTATAATTCATATTTCAATGTGGTACCTAAGGTCATCTTGAGAAGTACTAATTCTTCCATAAAACCCAACTTCCTAATGAGTCTAGTCACATGATAATGCTTAGGGGTGTCGACCCTCCTTCATTTAGAGAAAGTCTCAATGTTGTCACCATAAGTCAACCTAAAGTTATTCTTAGAGGTCCAAATTCTTCAAAACAAATAAATCCCAAGCAAGTGACAACCTCTTCTAAGAAAAACTCTGCTTCTAGTAAGCCTAGCTACAACTTAGTGGATCAACTCCAACGAACTCCACCCCAAATATCAATATTCAATTTTCTAGAACTATCACCTACACACAGGGAAACATTAAAGAAATATTTGCAGAGGGCTAATGCCCCTAAGAACATTGACACCGATCAATTCCAGACTATGGTTAATCTTATAGCTGCTCCACATTTCCTTTCCTTTTCGGAGGAAGATGATAAATCCTTAAGCCATCCACACAACCTTTCCTTGCACATTGAGATTCAAATCTATCGAACCCAAGCCAAACATGTACTGATAGATAATGGTGTTGGGTTGAATATTTATTCTTTCAATATAATCAAGTAGTTGGGATTGTTAGAATTTACTATTGATTCTAGAAAAAAGATCACTATTAAGGCTTATGACGAAGTTGAGAGGTCCTCTAAAGGACTAATTATGTTACCCATTTAGGTTGGTCCAATTGAGAAAGAGGTGACTTTCCAAGTTCTTGATATCCCTCTTGTCTATAACATATGCTAGGGAGAGCTTGGATCCATGACATGCATGCGGTTCCCTCCACTTATCACCAATACATAAAATTCCCTTTTAATGGGACCAAGATCTCTATCCTAGGAGATAATTCCATGTCTATTTATGCACTTACTGTTGAGTCCTTGGTACCACACAACAAATTTGTTGATGAAAAAAGGACCACTCTTGCTGATTGTAAGAGAAAATTGAAAATGTTGAACCTTGGAATGAGAGAATACTAACTTGACTCCATTGTGACACTTCTAGTTTCCCCTTTCTCTTATGGGAAACCTTTAGAAGATAAAAAACCTTCATCTTCTACCATGACATGCTATGGCACTTTTGTCCAATCCTTAGTGCCTTTAGAAGATGAAAGATAAGAAAAATTTGTTAGGGAATGGATCTATAGAGGAAAAGAACCTAAAGAAGTTGTGCTCACTACTATAGTGTCTCCTAAGAAATATGGAAAAGGATATGAATTCCTAGCTAAAATGGGTTATCTTGGTCATGGTCCTTTAAGTGATAAGAGACATGCTCTTGTTGAGCCTATGATTCATACTAATGGGAGAAAATCTAAGGATAAGATTGGACTAGGATTTTCCAATGCACAACCATTTTTGACCCAACTCTTGAAAATAATGAATGTGAAGAAGAAACTTTGTCTACTCCTATTTCTAATCAAAATGAGGACAATTTTGTTCCTTCTACTACCATCCTTTGGAATGAAGAAGGACCCTCACTTGAACATGATGATGAAACTTTTACATCCCATCATAGCGAATATTAAGAAGTTGAGGATCCTAATAGGGAACAATTCCGCAAGAACATGGCACAACCATTATAGAGAGATAGAGATGCTGACTCACAAGAACCTGAATGGGATTCTCTCTTAGTTGAATCAATGTAATTGGGGATAGATGTGGTTCATACCTGTGCTAACCAAATTGAGGCAGTAGACGAGTCACCCATAGGGCTTGATGAGTCAAACTTACATTCCACTATCATTGATCAAGTTGACCACTATAGGAATTAGATCAATCTAGGTAATTTTGAAGGAAACCTTATATGTTCTGAATATCTTGTCCCTAGAGATGATTCCCTCCATATCAATGCCTTAGAGCTTGTCCCTTCCCTCCCACTCACATACCCTAACCTTATTTATTGGTCACAACAAAACCTACCGCCTGCATTAGCTATCTTTCAGAATGACTATGAAATTGCTGGTTACCTTAATGCCATTGAACCCATAGTTTCTTCCACTAGTGAACCAAAAAAAAACATGACTGAGAAAAATATCAAGTACCTTAGTCACAAAATAAAAAGAAAATGAACAATAATAGGTGTTCTGATTGTGAAAACCACTTTGTGGTAGTGTCAGAACAAAAAAAGTAAAAACAAAAGACATATCTGAGGGTGAAAATCTTTGAGGCACCTGAAGATGAGGTACTTGGTAGCCTACCCAATTAATTTTAGGAAAGATCTTCAGTATTGATAGAACCCACATAGGTTATAAATCTTGGGACAATAGAAGCACCTCAACTCATACATCTAGGTCATTCCTTGTCAGTAGATGAGAAAAACAATTCACTAAATTTTTCAGGGAAAATATGATAAATTTTTCTTGGAAATATTAAGACATGCCAAGGCTTGACACTAATCTCATTATGCATCATCTATCCATATCTCCTAGCATCAAGCCAGTAAAATAAAAGTTGTGAAAGATGCATCCACATATAGCTCTTTTGTTTAAAGCAGAATTGGAAAAACTCTTAAGTACAAGATTCGTAAGGGCTATTGACTATGTCAAATGGATTTCAAGCATTGTACCTATTTCTAAACATGAAAAGTCCATCCGTGTATGCACATATTTCCAAGATCTTAATAAAGCATGACCAAAGGATGACTTTCCACTCTGAAACATAGATATGATAGTGGATATGACTATGAGATATGAAATGTAATCTCTTATGGATGAATTCTTAGGATATAATTAGATCAAAATAGCTCTTGGAGATCAAGAGAAGACTAGCTTTACATGTGCATGGGGAACCTTTTGTTGGAATGTCATGCCATTTGTATTGAAAAATGAAGGAGTTACTCATCAAAGAGTTATGACCACAATCTTTCATGACATGATGCATAAAAATACGGAAGATTATGTGGATGATACCTTGGACAAGTCTAAAAATAGGAATACACATATTGTAGATTTAAAATTGATATTAGATAGGATTGGACAATTTCAGCTTAGATTGAATCCCAAGAAATGTGCTTTTGGCATCACCCCAGGAAAACTACTTGGATATATCATTTTAGCAAGGAATTGAGGTTGACCCTAAGAAAGTCCAAGCTATAATGGAAATGCCACCTCTTAGGAACATAAGTCAACTAAGGAGTCTGTAAGGATGTGATGAACTACAACTTATTTGAATACATTGTATAGCTTGAAGATCTATGATTTAAGATCACTGAGTTGCTGATTAGATATGTAAGATGGTTAAATCAGTAATATGTTGTCATTCATGTCAACTAGTTTTGATAGTACTTATCTTGTAAGTTACTATACCCAAGCATCTGTAGAAAGAAGAAGAAAAGAGATGAAGAACAAAATATATCTACATGAGAAAGATGGATATGACAGATAAGGATAAGGAACACATTGGCTAACTTATGGATGAGTCTATGACCTTATGTTATTGACTTGATTATGTTGCATTCATCTATGATGAAGGATTAGAGAAAAATGCACAAGGCAGTGTTGTCGATTAAAGAACCATTTTAGTATACACCGATGTAGTGTAGTGTATACTGATCATAGTACAAACCGAGCTTGTGTTCACTAACATATTTCTTTGTTAACCGAGCAGAAGAAAAGAACTAAAAGACTAGTTTAGCCGATGGAAGTTGATGAGTTGTAAAGTACCTCGAAATCAGAGATGGAGATAATGTCTGTTACAAAGATTGATGGCTAACATAATTTGAAGAAGATCTAAGGGATTGAAACAAAACATGTTACTGACACATTAGTTGAGAAGGTTTAAGTGGCAAAATCAACAAAGGAGATTAAGCGGCAAAATCTGATGGATATAATTAAAATGATTTACTTGTCTATTTAAGAGACTAGGATTTCATGATGAAATCATGCTGAAAGAAGGAGACTATAGAAGATATCACATGAACAAGCTTCATGCATGCTTAATCAGACTGGTTAAGGAGAACCAAACTGTAGAGATTACCGAGTGTCAGAAAGCTATTACCGAGCGACAGTAAGTTATTGAATATTGATTGAAATAGAATTGAAATATTGATCAGAGGATTTGAATGAGCTTAACATAGATCTGATAATCTGTAATTGAAGTTGTGTTGTAATTAGATCAACTGTTGTTACATTTTAACCATTGTAAACAAAGAAATATCTTAACAGAGTGGACTAGAAAGTCTTGTAATGTCATTCATAGAGTGTACATTTGTTATCCTATCAACCCCATAGTGAATGCTAGTTGGACAATAACGGTTGGTCTAAAATCCTCTAACAAGGTCACACCTCATAGTGTGTTTGTAACCTTTAATAGGGTTGGGTCTTCACCGACCTTACTTTAGAAGAGTGAACAATTTTTTAGGTTGCTAGTCCCAGGTGGTTTTTCCCTTCATAGGGTTTCCACGTTAAATCTCTTGTGTTATGTGTTGATTGTGATGATTGTTTGTTATCATACTTTGCATGTTGCGTATTGGATTTGATCAGTAATCATTATATGTTATTAACTGGTAATCGGTAAAAGCATAGATAGAATACTATTTTAGTTTACCAAGCTACAGAAGTTTTAGTAAATTGTTTTTGGATATACATTTTGTGATTGGGATTGTGGATAACTAATTCACCCCCTTCCCAGTTATTCTAACAATTGGTATCAGAGCATTGGTTGCTTGGAACAAATTTTTAAGGACTTCAACAGAAATATCTCAAAATGTATAAGAGGGAAGTGCCAAAGTTGAACAAAGATAACTTCACAGTATGACAAAGCCAAATGAAGCTGCATGTATCTAGAATTGGGAATTCTGCCCTTACACTAATGGAGAATGGCTATATTGCACCACCCACTAGTTCCTTGACCATTGATCAACTAAGAGACATGCATGAACATAATGTTACTATGATGGAGATTGCTGCTACCTGTACCCATGTTGAATTTGAAGATATTAAAAATTGCACTACTGCTAAAGGCATGTGGGATAAATTTGCTCAAGTTTATAGTGGTGATGTGAATGTCAAAAGAGCTAGAGTTGGAAGCTTAAGGGGAAGATTTGATGATATGAAGATGGAGGAAGGTGAAAATATTATGCAGTACACAAATAGACTAAAAGAGGTAGTACATGCTATTAGAGCATCTAATGGTGTTATTGATGAAGAGACAGTGGTAAGCAAAGTTATCAGAACCTTATTGCCGGTTTATGCAATCAGAATATCTACAATTCATGAAACAAGGTTTGCATCTGGTAACAACCTTACTCTTGATAATCTGATTGGTAAGCTTAAAACCTTTGAACTAAATAACTTTGATAACAGTGTTGTACCATCTGTTGAATCTACTTTTATGTCTTCTCTGAAGATTGGTAAGTCTAGTAGCAGAAATAAGAATGATGATAGTGATAGCAATACTGATGATGAGCTTGATGAACTTGAAGCTCTTATGGCCAAAAGGTTACCTAAAGGTAAATGAAGGTATAGAGGTAAATTAGCTTTAGCATGCTTTAATTGTAAAGAGGTTGGTCATATTACTACTAGATGTCCACACAGGAAAGATGATGACATAAACAAAGACTGATCTAGTGAAGGAAGCTATGGGAGAAGAGGCAATAGAAGTTACCAACACTACAATAGAGACAACCAAGACAATAATGACAAAGGAAAGAAAGTGTGCTACATTGCAGAAGAAGATGTCACCGATACTGACATTGATGAAGATGTGGAGGTAGTATTTGTTGCAATGAAGGATGAATCAGAGGAAGATGAAAGGTATGTAGAGACAACACTTATCTCTAAGGTTAATAAGAATGATACATGGATTATAGATAGTGGCTGTACACATCACATGATTGGTGATGAAGAGAAATTTGATCATCTTGAAGAACACAATGGAGGATCTGTTAGAATGGGTAATGATGTACCCTGTATGGTTAGAGGAAAAGGATCTTTGATGATAAATGATAAAATTAGATGTGATAATGCTTATTGGGTAAAAGGTCTAAACTATAATTTGCTAAGTGTGGCACAACTAAACAATTCAGGTCACCGAGTTTCTTTTGAGAGCAAGAAAGTGAAGATATATGATGATGGAGGAAGACTTATTGGATCTAGAACATAGTCGAGAGGTAATTTGTTTTATCTTGATAATGATCATTCTTCTTGTTTAATGATGAAATATGAAGATGCATGGTTGTGGCATAAGAGGTTATGTCATGTGAATTTTGATAACATGATTAAGATCAGTAAAAAGAAAAAGGTTAGAGGTCTGCCTAACTTATCTAAGCCTGATCATGTTATGTGTCATGAATGTTAGAAAGGTAAAATGACAAAATCTAGTTTCAAAAGCAAAGATTAATCAACAAAGAAATTACTAGAGTTAGTGCATACCGACCTATGTGGTCCTATGAGAACTCAAAGTTACTATGGAGACATATATTTTATTCTTTTTGTTGATGACTATACTAAATAAATGATAGTCATGTTCTTGAAAGAAAAATCAGAGGCATTTAAGATGTTCAAGTGGTATAAAGAAAAAGTTGAGAAAGAGACTGGTAAAGAATTGAAATCCTTAAGATCTGACCGAGGTGGTGAATTTATTTCTAATGAATTTACTAACTTTTGTAATGAGCATGGTATTAAAAGACAGGTCTCTACACCGAGGACACCACAACAAAATGGAATAGTTGAAAGGAGGAATAGGTCAATCATTGACTATGCAAGGACACTAATGTTACAAAAGAATGTTGCTCAGACATACTAGAGGGAAGCTGTTAGCACAACTATTTATGTTTTGAACTGAGTACAACTGAAGAAAGACACTAATAAGACACCCTATGAGTTATGGTTTGGTCACAAACCCACTGTAAGTTATTTTAGGATTTTTGGAAGTAAATTCTTTATTTTGAAAGATGAAAGAAATGGGAAGTTTGACTCAAAAGGTGATGAAGGGATATTTCTGGGATAGTCCACTAAAAGTAAAGCATACAAGTGTCTTAAAAAAGTAACTAATAAAATGATTGAGGGTACTAATGTTTGAGTTGATGAGTTTGATGATAAGAATGCAGAGGAAAGCACAAAGCAACCAGAAGACTGTAGTAGATTCAGTTACATTGAACAACTAGAGTACCTACCGATGCAACAGATAGTGACAACTGGTCCACAGGAAAACAATACCGAGGAACATGAAAAAGAAACTGATGAGTAGGAAGCACCCATCGAGCAAGAAAATGAACCTACACAGGATGAAAAAGAAAGAAGAGATTGGATACTGGAAAGATTTTTTAGAAGACATCATCTTGAGACACAAATCATTGGAAATAGACAAGCTGGCATGCAAATGAAAAGTAAACCAAGACAAGGTACATGTCTAGTTTGTGAATATGAACCAAAGAATGTAAAAGTTGTATTAGAAAATGATGAATGGGTTAATGCAATGAAAGAGGAAATAGAACATATAGAGAAGAAAAAAACTTGGAGTTTGGTACCCAGACCGAAGGACAAAAATGTTATCGGTACTAAGTGGATATTCAAAAACAAGCTTAATGAGAATGGAGAGGTAACAAGGAACAAAGCTAAGTTAGTATGCAAGGGATATGCATAGGAGGAAGGAATAGATTATGGTGAAACATTTGCACCTGTTGCTAGATCAAAAGGAGTCAGAATGTTACTTGCATATGTTGCACACAAAAAGTTCAAAGTTTACCAAATGGATGTCAAATCAGCTTTTCTGAATGGGATACTTGAAGAAGAAGTCTACATAGAACAACCTGAAGGGTTCGTTGATCTAGAAAACAAAGATATGGTATGTAGATTACATAAAGCTTAATATGGTTTGAAGCAAGCATCGAGAGCCTAGTATGAAAGGCTGCATAACTATTTGTTAAGTATTGGATTTGTTAGAACAAGTGAGAATAGTAATCTGTACATGAAAGGAAATTCTGATGATACTATCTTGATTACTGAGATATTTGTGGATGACATAATATTTGGAGGACAAGATCAAATTTGTAAGTCATTTGCTAATTAAATGAAAAGTGAATTTGAAATGTCTATGTTTGGAGAGATTAAGTTCTTTCTAGGCTTACAAGTAATTCCGCAGAATGATGGTATATTCATCACACAATCTAAATATATAAAGGAAGTATTGAAGACATTTGGCATGTAAGATGCTAAACCTGTGGGAACACCGATGGCGACTGGATGTAAACTGACTAAAGAAGATGGAACTACTGAGGTAAATCAGACACTGTACCGATCCATGATTGGTAAGTTAATGTATGTAGTTCATAGTAGACTTGATATAGCACATGCTGTTAGAATAGTTTCTATATTTTCTACAAACCCTAGAGAGTCACACATGGTTTCTACAAAGAGAATCTTAAGATACCTAAAGAAAACTAAAGATTATGGACTGTGGTATCCTAAGAAAGGAAAATTTGAACTAAAGGTATACACCGATGCTAATTGGGCTAGAAATGTGGATGATAGAAAAAGTACCATCGGAGGAGCATTCTTCTTTGGTGAAAGACTTGTTACATGGACAAGTAAGAAACATGCTTGCATTTATCAATCTACAGCTGAAGCAGAGTATGTTGTTGCTGCTACTAACTATTAAAATATTGCATATATCAAGCAAGTGTTAGAAGGAATGAATGAGGTAATCACTGAGCCTGTGATTATATTGTGATAACACTAGTGCTATTAATATTTCAAAGAATCCGATGATGCACTCTAAAACAAAACATATATCAATTAAGTATCACTACTTAAGGGAACAAGTGCAGGAGAAGCAAGTTAAGCTAGAGTTTGTTACATCAATAGATCAACTTGCTGACATATTTAAAAAGCCTCTACCGAAGGATACATATGAATACTTGAGGACTAGACTTGGGGTCCATACCCTATCTACCGATCACTAAGGTGATCTGGAGGTTGCATCAGCCTAATCTTATTAGAAGATCATACATGTTGATGCAATAGAGTTCACACTTTGGACTTCTATCTAAAGTTGTGAAATGTTGGAGTACTGGAACTGATTTGTATAATAGTATACTGAGATACATAGAATGCACTAGACAATAGAGAGTTACATGGCTACTACAGAGTTGTATGTTTGTATTGTTCTTTGGCATTGCTATCAAAGGGAGAGAGATCAATATGAAGAATATGAAGCCAAAGACAAAGGGAGAGAGATACATAAAAGAGAGCTGAAAAGATCATATCAACAGAACTTAGTCTGCACTTGAAAATGCTTTTATGTAACATAGTGATTAAACATATTAAGCTAGGGAAATCTTGTACCATTACAACATTTGTTGACAAAGTTGTAGAATACATGTTTGGTATGTGTATGGCATATTTCATATTGCTTGTGTTGCCATCAATGCCAAAGGGAGAGATTGATGAACTACAACTAATTTGAATACATTGTATAACTTGAAGATCTGTGATTTAAGATCACTGAGTTGCTGATTAGATATGTAAGATGGTTAAATCAGTAATCTGTTGTCATTGATGTCAACTAGTTTTGATAGTACTTATCTTGTAAGTTACTACACCCAAACATCTGTAGAAAGAAGAAGAAAATAGATGAAGAACATAATATATCTACATGAGAAAGACGGATATGACAGATAAAGATAAGGAACACATTGGGTAACTTATGGATGCGTCTATGAACTTATGTTATTGAATTGATTATGTTGCATTCATCGACGATGAAGGATAAGTGCAAAATGCACAAGGCAGTGTTGTTAGTTAAAGAACCATTTCAATATACACCGACACAGTGTAGTGTATACCGTCTTAGAAATAGGGAATACTGAGAGGGGGGGGTGAATCAGTATTCTACAAACTTTATCTTTTGCCCAAATATGGATATAATAGATTATCTTCACACATGCATAACATAAGAAACTAAATAACATGCACAACAATAACATCAAAGAACTCATAACACATTGTTTGTTCTCGAGGAAACCCTAGCCAAGGGAAAACCCCAGTGGGGATGGTACCCACAAAGATTCACTAATCAAAAGTATCCTATTAAGGATATTGACCCTGTTAGGACTCTATTACAAGCATATAGTGTATCATTCCTAATTAAGGGACTATAGGCCTCATTAGAAGCCTCAACCCTGTTAGGAGTTGTCAATACAAAATTTGATTACTAGATGAGCCCACTACCCAAACAAGTAATATACAATGTATACAAAATAGGTCAAGGTACATAACCTTTTTCTACTTGTATCAATATTCCTTTGCTGCTCTTATCTTCACATCATCACTATTACATTTTCTTCACAATTACATTTATTACATCACTTTTCCTTCACTTCATATATATCTTTACAATTACAATTGCATATATATACAAGTTATTAAGGCTAACAACTTTACATGGTTGGCTTCCATATATCATTATCTAAGAGTTAACATCTAGGATGTCATCCCTTTATATTGTTAAGTCATTATTTTGATAAACAAAATAATCCCTTAACTCTTTACCAATTCTGCCTTCATATTCTGTCCTGTCGACTTCACACTGTCTTCAGTAAAACTATCATAACTAATTTCGTACATGCTATAATGACTTGCACTCTAAGATGGGTCATCATTAGCCATCATAGAGTCTATGTTCAAGTGTGTAAGCACTGAACTCACTCCAGTCAATGTCGCAAACAAAAACTATGTCCTGGTACACTGTGAAAACATTGTCTTACACTTAGACAAATTAGTGATGCACTCTGCTATACTTGCTCTTTGACTTGTGCAATCTTCATGAGGATCATATGTTTCCATAATGACAACATCTATGTACTCACTTCAGCCAAATTTCCAACAATCTCCTCCTTTGTCATTGGTGGCAACATATGAGAAAATTGGCTAAGTGTACGATAGCAAAATTTCAAAATTGTTTCAAAATTGGCCATAGTATAAGATATATACTATCCTGATATCTCCTCAAAAAATAATTCTAATATACTGCAATACTTTCCCTAAGAGTATACATAATACTATCAATCTTCTGGTCTGTATAATTCTCAATTTTCTATGTATCTCTCCCCCTTTGGCAACAATGACAAAATAAAGTAGGGAGGCTAACAAAATTGTAACACAAAAGATTATACCTTCAATGTCTTATTGCAAAGCTGGTAGGCTTGCAACACAATCTACAAAATCAACTTTTATAGCTTCTAGCTCTTTTTCCCATGACTTCTTGATGGAATCTACCACATTATGTAGTGTGCTCAGTCCATAAGCTGCAATTTGGCATGCTTGGAGGGTCTCAAAGTTGAATTTATGAAATGATATCCTAGCTGTAAGACATTCTTCCAGCTGCTCTTCAATAACACTTATCTTCATAGAAGTATGTTCTCTCAGAAGAGTGAGTCTCCTCATTTTTCTATTTCTCTCATCTTGAAAAATTCTTATTTCATCATACAGCTTCTGAACTTTCTTCTCAACATGACTAATCTTCACATTAGGATTAGAAAGAAGGTTGTATGCACAAAGACTTTCCTGTTCCCAAATGTCTCCTCAAATCCTTGATACAAACATCAAGACTATTGACATCATCTCTGATATTTTGACTGATACTCAAAAGCATTCCAGCCTCATAGTCTGCTTGTGCCTTTACCTTTGCAATCTCAGATAAATTTGTAAACTCATCATCAAAGGTTCTCATCAGTTTCTTTGCTTTCTCCAGAGGGTCTGCATCTACAATTTGTGTGGTTACAACTCCTTGTAACTTTTTAGTTAAGTCCTTCAGACAACCTTCAAGATTCTTTACCTTCTTGTTTTTACCAATAATTTTATTTAGGGAAGTGATCAATTCTAACTGATCATCATTATCAACTTCCTTTCCTAAATCTTCAAATAAAGATGCAATTTATTTCTTCTTTTCAGTCTTAGGAGTAAGACTGATGTCTTCTTTTGTAGGAAGGGGTACTTCTACCTTAGTTTCTTTAGGTTCTTCATTCATAGATTGGGTTTTTTCTGCTTGTTCAGTTCTATCCGGTTTATCAAGAGCCGAATTGTCAACAATGTTCTCTAAGTTTTGAAATACATTTTCTTCAGTGTCCAAAGTAATCTTTGTACCTTCAACATTCATAGATTCTTCTTCAATATTTATAGTAGGTGGAGAGGGAATATCCTCCTATTTTTCTTCTTTCTCTTGCTCTGCTACAACTGAAGTCTCTCCAACAATTTCTACCATAACTTTAATTATTGCTTGCTCTGTTTCTGTTCTCACTTGCTCATACTGTCCTGCCATGATTTGAATTTTTCTCCTCTTAGTCCTCAAAAGAGTGCTGAGGGGCTTCAAAATCTATTCAAGATGCTCATCATCTTTCACAACACATAGTTTCTTCACCATATTTTCTCTTATAGTTTTATCTTCTTCTTGTGCTCTCATTTTCCTATTAACAAGCTTCTTGAATAGGTCATCAGGAATCTTTCCCTAAATAGTATCAAACTTCTTGTTAGCTAGAATTATGTACTTAACAACAAAATTTTCAAGATTCAATCTCTCAGAAGAGTCATAAAGGTCATAGTACTTATTCATCTTAGTAAAGTATCCATATTGTATGGTTTCTTCATTCACTTTCTCAATTCTAGGTTTCCATGCTTTCTTCTTCACAATAGTGTCATCATCTTTAATTACTGCAATTTTCCTAAGGACTGGTGGCACCAAAAATTTTTGCCTCTTACTAGGTCCTGTAGCACTTTCCTTCACTCTCTTGCTGGGTGTGGAAGAAGAGGATCTAGTGGATTTCCTTATTTCTTGTTCTTCCTTAGGTTCCTCAACTTTCACCTTTACTTGTGTAGGTTCATGCTCAACTGCACTTGATGAAAAGGGAGGTACAAACAAGATTTCTTTCTGCTCAATACCTCTAATTACTGTTGCTGTCTTCTTTGAAATATCAAACTCATGCTCTGTCATGCCAGAATCCTTTAATATTTTATTTATAGTGTTGTCCACTCTCTTCTTAGACTGATTTTCTTCCATTATAGATTTAGCAAGGTTGAAGTTTTCTTCAAATGTTCCAAATCTCTTGCACTGGGTGTCCAACTTACTCTTAAGTAACCTACCAACATATCCTTCTATCTTTGCCTCAGATATCTCATAGCCAAGAGGGTCTATAAACTCAATTCTAGGCTCCACTACTTCAATATAGGTAAAGTCAGTGTCAACCATGAAACATATATCATTTTTATATTTCTCCACAATAGACTATGGAATCCTTGATTTGCTAGATACCAATCTCTGAGATGTCTTCAATACCAACATAGCACTTTCATTCACATTATCAATAACATGTTTCAAATATGCTTTATTAATTCTTTCCATAGTTTTTTGTCCATTATTCCAATCATCGGTAACTGAGTAAGGAAATCTTCTTAATATGTGGAAAAACATATAAGTGATCAAAGAAGAAAATCTAAATTGTGCATACTTGGTCTTCTTAATCTTCTCCAAGTTTTTAAACAATTGAATTCTTAGGATTTCACACATATCTACTGGTACCTTGTCAATACACATCAAATATGCTATATGTACCATACCAGCTGCCATACCATCTTCTCTAGAATTTACACAAAACTTAGTGGTTAGGATTTTGCACAAATATCTCACATCATCTTGCTTGATTTTACTGATTACAATTCCTCTACCATTATAGGATGAACCTATGTTATCAATAACTATTTTCCTCATATTCTTCTCATTTAAGGGAATAGCACCATATTTAGATAATCTAGTTACATCATGAATCCAATCATCAGTAATGTCTATTACTCTATCCTCTAGCCAAAATTTCCCATTATGAATTCTGCTCAAAATGATCTTAGTGCATTCTTCATCATCAAACTCATATTTCAATGAATACCTAACAATCTCATTGTCTTTCAAATGTTCATATCCTTGCTTTAAAGACATATCATGATTGTAAATCTTCTGATACTCACTGGTAAAGTCACTGTCACTTAGGGTTTCAATCTTACATCCAAGATAACTTCTTACATTTTCCAAATGCAAAACTCCATCTGGCACGGATGATAATGCTAACTTAGGATCATCTTCCAAGGGTTCTACTAGTTCTTTCTTCAATCTAGGTCTATTCTTATCTCTCAAATTCATGATTTTAGGGCTTCTACAGATTTGACACTTCAATCCTTCACCAAATCATTGCAAAGTGCTTCCAATCACTACTTTTTGCTCTTCCAAACACTTTAATTCAATTTGATAGACAAATAAATTCGATCATAACCTTTTATCACTTGAATCTCACTTAGGTCTGACATCACATTCAATTCTTTTGCCGCTTCATTCCAAAAAGTTGTTTCTGTTAACCTACAAAACTTAAAACTTCTTGCGATCTCGCAAAACCTAATGTTTTCTTTTACCCTCTTAACCATAGCATTAGTACATCATAAAATACCTTACATTAACTGTGCAAGACTTAATGCATCATAAATCTACTTGTACACTAATTCTAAGTTCCTAAACTATTGCAATTTACATAATTTAAGTGCTTAAAGATAGGTCAGGTGAGGATTCACTCTTACCACTTGATACTTCACCTTTCTGATTACCTTTAATGTTGAATATGTCTCCTTGATCTATGCCTTTAACAAACTTTACTTCATCTTCATTACTGTAGTAACCTTTCTAACTATTTCCTATACTTTCATTTCTTCTTGCATGATTCCTAGGATTATGGTTAGGATGATAAGTTCCATTGTTCATTCTATAAAATCTTGTTGTATGTCCAATCTTGTTACATATCTGACAGACAATTCCATTGTTCCCATATATCAGTCCTTGCTGATTGATCTGTAACCTAAAATTTTTAGCAATGTGTCCAACCTTGTTGCATCTATACCATACTACTCCATTTCTTCTATTCATATCTCCAGTAGGTCTCTTATCTGCATTTCTAGTATTCCTAAACATTCTACTACCATAATTATTCTCAATAACTTTAGATTTTCTACATTCAATAGCTCTATGTCCAAAACCATGACACTAATAACAATAACCATTAAGAGGTTTAAATTGTTTACCTATGCAATCTCTCTTCATGTGACCTGTTAGTGCTCAAATCTATAGATTATCAAATACTCATTTAATCCCAATGGACATAATCTAGAAAAATGCAAACACTAAGGTATTAAGGTCAGAAAACCTTCTTCACTTCGAGTATGAATACTTAGACAGGTACACCCATATCAATTCAATGTTTAATTGAGCTCTGAATTGTGAACTAGCTCCTTCACTGCTTTGTTATTACTTTCAAACTTCAACTTAGTAAGATGATAAAACTCTGAGTATGGCCCAAATTATCCTGATACACAAAACTATGATGGAAATCATGAAAGCACCAACATGAAACAATGGTTTGAGGATATTCATCCTTCTTCTTTTAAGAGTTGAACTCAAGGAAGGTTAACCTCATTCAGTGCTTCTATAAAGCATTACAATACACATCTATGAACTCATCATAGAGTAGTTCAGATTAAGGTTTATACAGATAAAGTAAAATCAATCAATTGTTTATATCTTGGGTGGCAAATAAATGTAAATGGATCCAGAACCGGTGCCTTATCCATTTGGGCGACAGAGTCAAACCCTACCTCCACATATATCTATCAAAACAAAAATACTAAAACTCAAATGACATGCCTAACATATCATCCTTTTAATTCCTACAACTGTCATCAAATTCATACATGGATTTGTAATTCCCAGAGACCTCCCCTAAGATTTTACTCTTTCCTTGAAAGAAATTTAAGCTTAACCTGTATATTCACCTTATAAATAATGTATTTAAAATGCCTCTCAATCTAAATACATAAGAAAACTAAAACACTCCATACATAAAGACAACAAAATGGTAGTAATAGAGCTTCAATATTTTGTATTAATAGTCAAAATGCATTGATACAATATCCTCCCCCTTAAAGAAAATAAGGTTTTGTATTCAGAACCTTTTTTACAAAGTTTTTTCCCCCCCCTTTAAAAAAGAGAAAAAACTTGCTACATATTCTAATCAGCCATCTTGGAATCCTCAAAAGGATGCAACAAGCTTCAGATGGCTGTTAAAAGATCTTGTACTAAAAACAAGATTACAAATTGACAAAGTTGTTTGTAACAACAGATTACAAATATCTACTTCCAACAATTTTACAGGTGGCACCTTTGTCTAAGGATATTTCAAAGCAATTGCTAAATTTGTTGCATGAATGATGACTACCATTACAGGCTAACCTACATCATCCTTTATTTGGACATGCTCTCCCTTAAACTCTGGATCAGGTGCCAAGTGCATTCTACTCTTCTTCTTCTTCTATCAGTTGGACAACTGGCTTCTTCTTCTTCTTTATTATTAACTTCTCCTAAGCTACCACATTGTCATCAGATGACCAGTTGTAGCTCTGTAGCTCTTGAAGTGATTTGATCTGCTGCACCCATGTAGAACACGTTATACTTTTGGCTTCAACCACAAACCGTATGCAATCATTTTAAATCTTGAAAAGACTATCAATGATATTATTACATCTATCCAGGTCCAAAGCATTATCCTCCTTTAGGAAGGCATCCTGTTTAACTACCAATTGATCCATTTACAGCTTCCATTCTTCCAACTTGACCACATTTCCACTATCCTCATAAATCGGAGGCAAATATTTGCTATAATCTTTATCAAACATGGCCAACTTGGCCTTTATTTGGTTTGACTTTCCTTTGAAAAACTTTGAAGCACCACTTATTAAGCCCAAATTATCAAAAACTTCACTTACTACTTTAGGAACATCAGCCTTGTATTCTTGCAAATCATCAAATTTATCAAATAATATACTCCTTCCTGACCATGTGCTGAAAAGTGGCTCCAAGGTGCTTAAATGTTCATTCACCTTTCCATTAGTCTGGTACAATAAGCTGAAAGCTTTATGGACCGATTCCATTCTATCCTTTATCTTACCCTACCTATATTGCACAATCTTTGACATAGTATCCAAAGATGCCTCTGTCCTTATCTTTTCCAAGTCCCCAGTGGGTCTCTCAAGCAATTCCACATCTGTCTGCACAGGGGCCTCAATTTGCAAAGGAGGAGGAACCACCTTTAAAGCTTCATCAAGCTTGACTCTTACCTCTACCAACTCATCTTCCAATTGTTTGATCTTTACCATCTTCAAGTCTCTATCCTTGGCCACCAGGTTTGCGCTTTCAAACAACTTTGAATACCTCTCAGACAATTGAGCTAACTTGGCCTCATTTAAATCAGCCCAATGAGTCATTGCCTTGGAAACTTCAAGGTCAGTTGTATTCTGCATAGTCCATATAATCTTATTCCCTTCCATTTTATCCTCTATACTTAAAAGAGATGGCTTTTGGGTCCTAGGGGCCATAGACCACATTGCAACAGCCTGAGATTTAGGGTCATAGCCACTTCCTCTCATCATATCACCAATGTGAACTTCATATGACAGACTACCCTGTGGTTGCTTTCTTATTTGATCTATGATGAATGCAGAAGTCAGATCCCAACCTGGAGTCAATAGCATTCCACTTGACTTGACCAGTTGTCTAGCTTCATCTGCAGTTATAGGATCAAGGCTAGGATCATAAGAAGCTAAGGCCCTCAATGTCTCTTCACTTGGCTCCATACCTTCAAGCAGAGTTTTCCTCACTTCTTGTTGCTTATTCCAAATAAGGAAACTCTTGAATTCATCAGTTTTAATAAACTAGTCATCACTCAAAAATTCCTCCTGATAGACCTCTCTGATATCCTTCTCAAACCACAGGGACTGTTCCTTATCTGTTTCATCAGTGGCCACCTTCTTTCCTTCTCTTATTGCTTTTCTCAATTGGTGATGGTAAACCCTATCACCTGGCACTAGAGTAGATGCTCTATCAATTATTCTCTTCTATTTTTCTTGCCTTGAAGGCTCTCCTTCCTCAAGCCTCTGTTTCTTCAAAGGTGGCTCTGGAGTATCCCCTGTTTCTAGCTAGTCTTCAACAGGCTTAACACTCTATACATCCTCAATTTGTGTTGGGCTATTCCCTTCTTGTGATTCATCAGAGAACTCCTCTTGATCAGAAGATGAATAATCCTTCCCCTTCTGTGGCTGCTTTTGAGCAATCAATTTCTCCAGCTGATTTGATAGAGTGTCATGCATCTCTATCATCCTGTCAATTCTTTTTAAATAGGGAAGGTCAGGGAAGAAACCCTCAAAAGGAAGCTGGGCTGCCATCACTTGTTTTGACAAGTCTATCAAATCAAAGTACCTGTTCCATCTCCTTTTGACCTCTTCATCATCTATAATGTTTTTGACTACATCTTCTTCATCCAAACCCTCATGTTACTTAATCACACCAATGTTTGGAATATAGAGCATCCTGGCAGTTTTGATAAAGTCCTCAGGATCTTCAAGAACCAGTAACCATTTTGAACTGATTTAACCATGTAGTAATTTGAGGAAATGCCCACTTTCCTACCAAGAAGTCACCTATCTTGAATTGCCTAGGTGTGAATGTACTCTTCCTATGAGGGGATAGAAGTTCTCTATCTATCCACATCAACTGCCACACAAATTCTAAACAAGCAACTCTTGGAGGAAAAATTTTTGGTAACAGATGTGGGGGTTGGGGGCAATCGTAGACTCTCAAAATTGTAGCATTTTCCCCCAAGTAAAAATCACCCCAATTATGATCTCCCTCCCATTTGTCCACAAACTGCATTGGTCGTAGGAGCCTAAGGACCCTTGGGAATATCCTTGTACTATTGATACCTAACATCCTTATAATAGGATAAACAATGAAATTTTGAAAGATACAAAAATCCCCTTCATTGGAAGTAGAATTCCACTTCCTCACCCATAATTGCACCAGATTATATTGGCCTTCAAAGTTGAACGTTGGCTTCAGCATGTTCGAATCAAAACTATTAATGTTGAAGAACAAAATTAAGTGCATTAGCAAAGAATAATGCATGAAATTAATTGGGGTCGTACTTTCCTTGACATAAATAAAACCCTCATGGATTCTATCAATGATATACTAAATGTAATCATAGTCACTATTAACCAAGGAATTCTGGATGTCTAGGATAATCATCAAAAGATTAGCTGGTAAAAACTCTACATCCCCATCAATTCCCAAAACCCTACACAATGCATAACAAGTCTACCTCATATAATGCTGCAGGGATTTAAATTGATAAGGGGCATTCATGTGAGTAGGGAGGGGAGCTATATACTTATCCTGCTTTGGGATATGCTTCGTCATTTTGTCTTTTACTATTCCTATGTTATTCTTGTACCTCTCCTTCTCGTTTCTCAGGTCAATCTCGGTAGAGGAGGATGTATAGACATTAAAAGCCTTCATGAAGGAGCCCCTATGAAGAGTAACCAAAGCTGACTGGTCCTCTTTCCTAATAGTCTTGGAAATAGGGTCATAACGCCTAGCTAGAGCAACAATTAAATCCGCATCCAGGAATACATCAGGCACTACTAATTTCCCTAACCCCAAAGCCCAACTGTTACATACAGCGATATGACTATCTCTATTTCTATAAAAGAAGTTGAAGATAGTATAACCTATGCTATTCGGTATGATAGGATCTCTGGAAAACCCTAGAACATCTTTGAAAACATCATCAAGAGCTCTTTTGTTCTAACTAGAACCAGGTAGCAATTTCAAAAATTCATCTGAATAATTTGGTTTGCCTTTGTCTTCACCACTCTTGGATTTTTCTTCACTACTAGAAGATGTTGCGCTCCTCTCAGGTTGACTCATCTTTGCTACAGAATTATCTTCAATCTCTACAAACTGGATTCACTTGGCACTCAGAAATCACTTTAGAATGACACAATTCTCTTTAACTGATTTTGGACACAAGATACAATGAGCTTAGCTTATTTATCAACATGGATCAAGTGTGTACAACTACCACAATCATTGCAAATCAATCCTTAATTGCTCCCGCATTCAATTTCACATATCACCAATTTTCAAAGCAGAGCTAGCTGATGGACAGATGTTGACAGATAGATTTTTAAAAGACTCAAAAACAATACACAAAGGCAATGATTACTACTCTGCACTTTAACATCCTATTGGCATCATGAAATCCATCTTTTAAAACTGATTGGACAGATACTTAGTTTACTTTCTAGCTTGACAATGTACTTTATCCATGCAGGCAATGGTTCTTTTCTTTTCCTTCATGTCCTTTTCCAACTGAGCTCATTCAGTGAATCAGCGACTGAAAGCTTCTCATGATCGCTTAATACAATGTTAACCCTAGCTTATATTCAAAGAACTAGCGACCACAACCTTTGCGGGTTCTCGAAATGCAATCCTTAACTCCTTATACTTTTCATGAATTAGCGAACATAGGGATCCCCTTCTCTTAATGTCCCAGCTAACTATTAAATCTCTTGGAGACTCAGTGAACAAAGGGTTCGCACATTCTATTAACAAATCACTTAACCGCTAGATTACTTAGAGAACTAGTGGAGCCTTTACTCTCTAAATTGCTAAATCTTTACTTGACCGTCCTTTTCACTCTGAGACTCTGAATTAATTGTTGATCTTGACAATGATCTACAAATATCACCAATTCACTGAGACATATGATCCTTTGTCATTTGATTATGAGATTCAGCAAACAAAGGGTTCACTGAATCACCAGATACGTCAAACATTGAATATTGCATTCCGCGATTAAGCGACTGAAGACTTGAAACTTTGCTAATCCTTTGATTCACCCATTCGCCAAATCATTCTGCCCTTTAGATTTCTTTTAAGAGAACCTGCGACCACATGATTCACTGAATTGCCAGATTACTTTGCCTCTCACTAATTTATTCTGAGAACAAGCGAACACTTGAAACAACCCTTTCTGCCAAATTCATCAAGCCAAACTGTCAGAGCCGCCAAACTTAGAAGACTACACACAATCGCTCATTCACCAAGTGAAACATGTAGGACCCAATAATACTTGAGATTTAATCATAACCATTGATCTTGTCAATGATTTACGGTTCTTGCTAGGTCACTAGATTACTTTTCCCTTGACCACTTGATTCAGAGAATGAGCAATAACCATTGTCACCAGGTCGCTGAGTATAAGCATAAAACCGCCAAGGAATACGTGAATAAGAGATAATGCATTCGCCAAGTCGCTTAAAGTTTTCTGATAACCACCTGATACTTGGAGACTCCGCGATTAAGGATAACACTTAACATTTTTGACACATTTTCCAGTTCTCTTGAAAGATTAATTACGCGACATAACATTACGCGACTCAGCGAACAACTAAAGGAAATAGTCACATGCACTTTTAAGAACTTGAACAGCCCAAAAGTAATGACAAATTAAAAGACTTAAAGCTATTTCGAGGGTTTTCATATGAATTCAAATTTCTTTGAGGATAAAACCTAGGGTAAATGTTTTTTTTTTTGAGCTTGGTCATGACTATTTTCAAGAATTTTACAGGATCTAGACCAGGCAAGGAATTTACAAGGAAATTAAAACAAAAATTGGACAAAGGCTCAGAAAAATAAGAATATACCCAACAGTGGCTCTATCTGAGGATGCTTGATTGTAAGATCATAGCAAGAACTTACGAATCTCTGGGAGGTAGACCACAAAACCTTAACCTAGAACAGGAAACAAACACACAACAGAAACAAACACACCTACACATATATACAAGCCTACTGTGCATGGAAAAAGAGTTAACTGAAGAAAATTTTTAGGAATTGTCCATGCACTGACAATTCCTGCTCTTCGCCATCCAAATTTTGCAGAAAATATGAATCCTTACCATGGGTCTGATGAACAATATAAGGTCCCATCCAAAAAGGCTTAAATTTTTTGTGTTTCCCTTTATCTTCAGCCTTGGCATTCCATTGAAGAACCACATCACTAGGCTGAAATTTTCTCATAGTTGCTCTCTTATGAAAAAGATACTTCATTTTTTGCTGCAACTTCACATTTTCTCTTTGTCCTTCCCTCCTAATCTCATCCAATTCAATTAGCTGAACCATTCTGTCCTGCAGTGGATCACTGATTTCCATATCCTCTTCTTGCATAAACTTATAGATTGGAAGGAAATTATTTACTGGCAACCTTGATTTTGCACCATATACCATCTCAAAAGGGGACTTACCAGTAGCCCTCTTCTCAGAAATTCTATTAGCCCATAGTGCTAACTTTAATTTTACATGCCAGCTTCTCTTATTCTTTTCCAGGGTTTTCTTCAGAATCTGCAAAATACTCTTGTTGGATTCAGCCTGTCTATTGGCCTGTGGATGATAAGGGGATGAGCAAGACAATACTATGCCCATTTATGAGCAAAAATTAGTGATCTCCTATGACCTAAAGCTCATAGCATTGTCAACAACCAATTTAACAAGGACACCAAATCTAGTAATTATATTGTTCATCAAAAATTCAATTACAACAGCACTGGTTGCCCTTTTGGTTGGAATGGCTTCAATCCATTTGGTGAAATAATCAGTAGCCACCAAAATGTGACTATGTCCCCCACTAGACTTCTCAGAGAACTCTCCAATAAAATCCATACCCCACATTGCAAAAGGAGCTTCTGCAACAATAGGGTTCAAAATAGTGCACCTGAGAACTTCAATTTTTTAGAAAACCTTTGACAAGGTTCACATTTTCTCACATAAGAATGAGTGTCTTTGAACAATACAAGCCAATAGTATCCTACCCTTAAGATTTTATGAGCTATTGACTGAGCAGAATGATGTCCTCCACACATCCCAGAGTGCATTTCCATCAACACTTTCTCTGATTGGTACTTATCCAGACAAAAGAGTAAAATGCCATCATTATCCTTCTAGTACAAATCACCTTGGATAAGCACATATCTCTAAGCTTGCAATCTTAGGCTCCTTCTTTGATTATCATTCATTTCAAGTGGACACTTAGCATTTTTAATAAAATAAATAACATCCTTGTACCAGGGTTGCATTTCAATACTAGTAATCATATCAATATTAGTAGCAACATTATTTACCTGGACAAGGTCCATATTTTCCTTAATCATTAACTTAGCAAGTCCCAATCCTCTTACCAATTTGGTAATGTAAATTTCAAGGTCAAACTCTTGAATCCCATTTATCCATTTACACCTCTTTCCTGTGACTTCACTCTGTGTTAGGATATCCTTTACTACAGCATGAGGCACATAAGCATTAACCTTTGCACATACCAGATATGGTCTAAAAGCTTTGACTACCTTCATAAGTGCATAGGCTTGCTTTTCCATTAGTTCATAATTTAATTCAGCAGATTGTAATGACTTGCTGAAAAGGGCTATAGGATGCTCATATCCTTCTTGATCCTTTTGTAAAAGGATAGCTGCAATAGTATGAAAAGATGCAAAAGAAAATAGAGAAAATGGTTTCAAGTAATCAGGTGATACCAAAACTGGGGCCTCTTGAATTGCTTGTTTGATTCTTACAAAATCTTGCTGAGCTTCAAGGTTCCAATCAAACTTCACTTCCTTCTTTAGGAACTTCGCTATGGGCTTGACCAATTCTGCAAAGTTAGCAATAAATCTTCTTACAAAATTAATCTGTCCCAAGAATGACTGCACACCTTTTATGTTCTTTGGTGGAGGGACCTTTTTAATTGCTTCTACTCTTTCAGGATCAATCCCGACTCCTTCTTTTGACACTATGTGTCCAAGTAACTTCCCTTCTGTCACAAAAAACTGACACTTTTTGGGATTCAAAGACACACCAAATTCTAAGGCCTTAAGAATGACCTTCTCCAAATGGGAACAATGATCATCATCTTTCTTGGAATAAGCAGTGAGATCATCCTGATAAACAACCATTAAAACATTTATCAACTCCTCAAATGCAACATCCATGGCTCTCTGAAATGTTGCTCCAACATTTTTCAGACCAAAAGGCATGCGAACATATACATATGTTCCCCATGGGGTTGTAAAGGCTATCTTAAATTGCTCTGATTCTCTAACCAGCACTTGATTATACCCCAAGAAACCATCCATCATTGACAAGAGTTCACATCCGATCACCCTATGCAGCATGGCCTCCATATTTGGCAATCCATAATTGTCCTTGAGCGAAGCCACATTCAGGTTCCTAAAATCAACACAGAGCCTAATGTCACCATTCTTTTTCCTTATTGGCACAAGATTGGAAACCCATGTAGAATGCCTAATTGGCTCAATGATACCAGCATCCCTCAATTTTGTCAACTCAACTTGCATCTTAGTGGCTAGTAAAGGGTTAATGGGCCTCTGCTTCTATCTAAAAGGCTTAGCTTCTTCTTTTAAAGGAATTTCATGTTGAAATAGATCAGCCTTATAAGCTTTAAGGTCATCATAGGGCCAAGAAAATACATGCTTGTATTTTTTCAAAAGTCTTATCAAATTTCCTCTGATCTCTTTGCTCAATTTCTTGCCAATGTATACCATTTGTGGGGAGTTTTCTGAACCCAAGTTTATTTCCTCTAAGTCCTCCATTTTAGTGTTAGACTTTTGAGACAAAAAACCATCATTTATTTTGAACATTCCTTCCAATTCTACTAACCCTTTAGGTATGTGGTTGGATGGCAATTGCACTATCTCATTCCCCATGATGCATTCTTTTCCCTCAACACACTATTGTATCTCATTGAAATCTATTTGCCGACCATCATATTGATCAAGGCCTTGAATGAACATAAGGATATCAAGGTCATCCTCAAAAACTTGCCAATTGTATACATTATCAGGCACAATAGGCCTAGTTTTGACCTCTAACATGGACACACCAGTGAGGGTTATGTCTTCACTCTTAAGGGAAACATTTGCAAGAAAATCTACCATGATATTATTGGATCTTTCTACCCAAAGTAGATTGAAAGCATAAAAAAACTCTAGTCTATCCGAAACAACATGTTTATACAGTTTCAATTTTTCATCCTTGGAAGCATACTGAGATCTTACTTGGGCTATAATGAGTTGGGAATCACCATGGACTTTTAAAAATTTAATACCATGCTTTATAGCTACATCAAGTCCCAATATTAAAGCCTCATACTCAACAGTATTATTGGTACATTGAAAAGTCATCACGAATGAGTATTTAAATGTAATACCTGATGGGGAAATGAATACAACACCAGCTCCTGATCCTTCCTTGGAGCATCCACCATCAAAGAAAATTTTCCAAAGCCCATCTTGCTGCAAAACTAGCTCATCCACAAATGGATTTGTGTTTCTCATTTGAGGTACTGCCTCTTCAATCACAAAATTGTTCATGTCAATATCTACAAAATAGTATAGATCCTTCGGAGCCACCACTTCAATCATGACTGAAGAACGGGGCTCCCTATACAACTTTACTTCAGTTCCATTTATTGGGATGGTAGCATATGACAAATCTAATTGGAACTTTCCACCCACTGCTGCAGCCCATTGTCTTGACAGCAACATGCCATAATGGGGTTTTGTATCAACAACAACCACATCCATTTTATATGTGGCTTCTGGGAATGCGGCAATTTTTACCTCAATTCCAACCAAGGTCCCTACAATAGGTACTGCCCTATTATCCATGGCATAACACCTTCCACTAGATGTATCAACTTGCAACCCTAACTCCTTCATCACTTGATAAGGCATTACAGTTGTAGTAGCGCCAGAATCAATCATGCAATTTTTTAGCAAACAATTATTTACAAGCAAAGTAACATAGAAAGGATTGATAGAAGAGGGCTCTTGTGTCACAATAGTCCCAACACATACATCAAAGATGTCATTAATTGCAATTGGCTTATCCATGGACTTCCCTTCCTCTTGTAAAGCAGACATAGATCTCTGCTCATTTATAAGAGCCAAGGCTGCTACCTTATGCTCCTCTATTTTAAGCATCTCAAGCAAAGGGATGGAGATCTTTATTTGGGACAAGGCATGCCTCATATCAAAAGTAGGGGAATCAATATAAAAATCAGGGTGATCCTTTGACCTGCCAATTTTCTTTTTCACCTTGTCAGTAATAACTTCTGGTTTACTCTTCTTCTCAACTTCAAACCCTTCATCTTTACTATTTACAATATGTGGCTTTGGGGAATCCTTATCTTGGGGCTTATTCTTAACGAATACTGATCTTGGGACTCCCTGATCATTATCCACCTTTCTATTCCTCAAATTATATGAGGATCTTGCTTGAGTTATGGGAGCCATAGTTAGACTTCTGATCTCTTCTTCACTGGGCTTCCTCCATTGTTTTTCATCTGATCTGGATTCTACCATATGAGTCTTACAATCATTATTATCAAACTCTTCCTGATCAGATTGAGTGAATATTTGTTGTTCATAATCGGAGAAGATCTTCCTCTTATGATCAACATTAGGGAAAATAAATTCATCATCTAAGGACACTAAGTCCCCCATTAGTTCAGTAGTGAACATGTTAATAGCAGGCTTTTCAGATCCTTCATAATCTCTTGCATATGAATCATTAGCCTCTTCTCCCAAGGCTTGAGAAACAACACATTGGAATGGTGAGTGGGGCATATTACAAGCCATACACCAAGGGGTACTTTCCACATTATGTGTTATATTTTTCTTCAAAGGATCTGGTGTATCTCTTCCCTTTTGGGTTTCATTATTGTTAGGAACAGGCCTCCCATCTCTCCAGTTTGTTTTGTAAGGCATATCCCTCAGATTAGGGGCTTTGTCCTGCCTTTGATAAGGCTGTCTTGTATCTTAAAAATTTCTACCACCTTTATCAAACCTTGCTAGGAAGTCTTTGTTATTACTAGGTCCTTTGTCCATTCTATCCTCCTCTTTGGATGGCCTTGCAGGTTGAGGTCTGGTCTCTTTCCATAGTCTACCTTCATCCCTCTTGTACATTTGGCCAGATGCCTTTCGGTTACTCTCAATATTTATGGCCAACTTAAAAGCATCCCTGAGGGTACGGGGATTCTTATCTCTCAAAAGGTAAGACATCTTACCATCCATAGAGTTGAAATAAGTTGTCATGCAGACTACATCATCTAGCCTCAATACTTGGAACAATTTATACATAGCCTTTTGGAATTGGCTATTAAACTCTGACATGCTCTCATTATAGCGTTTCTTGATATTATTGAAATCATTGAGCATGTAACTAGAATTCACATGTTCTACATATTTCTCTTTAAAACATCTGACAAATTCTTCCCAAGATGCAATACTGTTCTCAGGTAGACCCCTGTACCAATCCCGGGCATCCTCAATCAATGATTGAACAAAGAGCTTCACTATGACATCTTCATGTTCAATCTCATAATTATTTACCTTATCTGTGAAAAACTTTAGATGCTCTTCACAGGTGATAACATTATTCCCAGTAAATAATGGGATCTTCTTTCTAATTTCATTGGGGACAGCATTAGGTTGACAAGGAATACCATAAAAAAATAGAGGCCTATATCTATCCAAGTGAACTAGTCTTCTTTGGATATTTGGTTGATTCAGGGGGGTAGTTGCAACATTTTGACAGGGTACAGTTCCCACTATACCACTAGCTACAAGGGGAACTTGATTAGGAACTAGTCCAGGTAAAGTTTGTCCAAGGTGAAAGGCTTGAGCATTTGGAAGTGAAGTATTGGGCTGACCAAGTGGAGTTGTTCCTATGGTAATAGGGATAGAGCTACTAGTGGATGTGTTCATGTTAGCATGTAGGAAGGCAATATTCCTCTTCATTTCAGCAGCAGCAGCCTCTAACTCAAGTTTTTCTAGTTGAATAGCCAACTCCTCTTTCGCTTTCCTAGCCTTCTCCAAGTCTATACTTGTTTGAGAAGGTACATTAGGAGGAGCCATAATTTTCTTGGGCTCGTTAATAATTACACTCACCACCTTTTGTTTTCCCTTATCAGGGATTTCTTTGCGAGCAATTTCAATCCCCTTGTTTCTCTGGATTTCAGAGGGATTCAATTGCCTTGAGACATGGCCCATTCCCTCAAATTCACCTTGTTTAAGCTTAGTATCCTGAGCCTGCTTTCTCAAACCTTCCATATCACCAAAGAAGTCCTTATCTAAACCTTGAACATCTTGGTTTAAATCACTAACCTAGGTCTAATTTTTCTTGGTTCTCTTGAGAAGTTCCTGTCTCTCCATGAGCAACTCATAGATTTGCTGTTCCCTTACTTTCACCCTATTGGCAATCTCAGCCAGTTGTTCACTCTCTTTCTTTCTCAAAGCAATCACCTCTTCCCTTAATTTCTTAGAATCACAGGAAGTTGTTTCAGTAGTAGAGGTTTCTTCTGGTTGTTTTAGGGTTTCTCTTGCAGGGAAAAAAAACTTGCTTCTGTGACCTCTGTGATTACTTCTTTCTGCACATGCACACTTGGCATGACCCTCTTGACATGTTCGGGATCATCAGAAGAGGAGGAAGTTTCATGAGGAAGTGGAACACGAGATCTTTCTCAAGAAGGGCCTTGGGTACTGGCATTATTGTGACCTCTCCTAGACCATTGCTTCCTACTTGGTGTCTGGAGTTCATCATCCATATTATCTTCTGGGTGATCCTTGTAATAAGACCTAGTGTACCTTGGTCAACTCATGGTATAGCATGATAATTTTAGCAAAATTTGCAATAATTAGCAACTGGTAACATAGATTTTATAGTCACCATCCACTATTAGGTGGGAAATGAAATTATTTTATGCTAGTCTACAAACACGCAATAGACAAGATTTGCACTAACCTATTACAAGCTATTCAGAATTCCCCAGCAGGGTCACCAATTTTGTTAGTGCTCAAATCTCCAGATTATCAAATACTCATTTAATCCCAATGGACATAATCTAGTGAAATGCAAACACTAAGGTATTAAGGTCAGAAAACCTTCTTCACTTCGAGTATGACTACTCAGGTGGGTATACCCATATCAATTCAATGTTTAATTGAGCTCTGAATTGTGAACTAGCTCCTTCACTGCTTTGTTATTGCTTTCGAACTTCAACTTAGTAAGATGATAAAACTCTGAGTATGGCCCAAATTATCCTGATACACAAAACTATGGTAGAAATCATGAAAGCAGCAACATGAAACAATGGTTTGAGGATATTCATCCTTCTTCTTTTAAGAGTTGAACTCAAGGAAGGTTAACCTCATTCAGTGCTTCTATAAAGCATTACAATACACATCTATGAACTCATCATAGAGTAGTTCAGATTAAGGTTTATACAGATAAAGTAAAATCAATCAATTGCTTATATCTTGGGTGGCAAATAAATGTAAATGGATCTAGAACTAGTGCCTTATCCACTTGGGCGACAGAGTCAAACCCTACCTCCACATATATCTATCAAAATGAAAATACTAAAACTCAAATGACATGCCTAACATATCATCCTTTTAATTCCTACAACTGTCATCAAATTCATACATGGATTTGTAATTCCCAGAGACCTCCCCTAAGATTTTACTCTTTCCTTGAAAGAAACTTAAGCTTAACCCCTATATTCACCTTATGAATAATGTATTTAAAATGCCTTGCAATCTAAATACATAAGAAAACTAAAACACTCCATACATAAAGACAACAAAATGGTAGTAATAGAGCTTCAATATTTTGTATTAATAGTCAAAATGCATTGATACAGTATCCTCTCCCTTAAAGAAAATAAGGTTTTGTATTCTAAACCTTTTTTACAGAGTTTTTTCCCCCCCCTTTCAAAAAGAGAAAAAACTTGCTACATATACTAATCAGCCATCTTGGAATCCTTGAAAGGATGCAACAAGCTTTAGATGGTTGTTAAAAGATCTTGTACTAAAAACAAGATTACAAACTGACAAAGTTGTTTGTAACAACAGATTACAAATATCTACTTCTAACAATTTTACAGGTGGCACCTTTGTCTAAGGATATTTCAGAGCAATTGCTAAATTTTTTGCAGGAATGATGACTGCCATTACAGGCTAACCTACATCATCCTTTATTTGGGCATGCTCTCCCTCGAACTCTAGATCAGGTGCCAAGTGCATTCTACTCTTCTTCTTCTTCTATAAGTTGGACAACCGGCTTCTTCTTCTTCTTTCTTATTAACTTCTCCCAAGCTACCACATCGTCATCAGACGGCCAGTTGTAGCTCTGTAGCTCTTGAAGTGATTTGATCTGCTGCTCCCATGTAGAATCTGTTATACTTTTGGCTTCAACCACAAACCGTATGCAATCATTTTAAATCTTGAAAAGACTATCAATGATATTATTACATCTATCCAGGTCCAAAGCATTATCCTCCTTTAGGAAGGCATCCTGTTTAACTACCAACTGATCCATTGACAGCTTCCATTCTTCCAACTTGACCACATTTCCACTATCCTCATACATCGGAGGCAAATATTTGCTATAATCTTTATCAAACATGGCCAACTTGGCCTTTATTTGGTTTGACTTTCCTTTGAAAAACTTTTAAGCACCACTTATTAAGCCAATCTTCTCAAAAACTTCACTTACCACTTTAGGAACATCAGCCCTGTATTCTTGCAAATCATCAAGTTTATCAAATAATATACTCCTTCCTAACCATGTGCTGAAAAGTGGCTCCAAGGTGCTTAAATGTTCATTCACCTTTCCATTAGTCTAGTGCAATAAGCTGAAAGCTTTATGGACGGATTCCATTCTATCCTTTATCTTACCCTACCTATATTGCACAATCTTTGACATAGTATCCAAAGATGCCTCTGTCCTTATCTTTTCCAAGTCCCCAGTGGGTCTCTCAAGAAATTCCACATCTGTCTGCACAGGGGCCTCAATTTGCAAAGAAGGAGGAACCACCTTTGAAGCTTCATCAAGCTTGACTATTACCTCTACCAACTCATCTTCCAATTGTTTGACCTTTATCATCTTCAAGTCTCTATCCTTGTCCACCAGGTTCGTGCTTTCAAACAACTTTGAATACCTCTCAGACAATTGAGTTGTCTTGGCCTCATTTAAATTGGCACAATGAGTGACTGCCTTGGAAACTTCAAGGTCAGTTGTATTCTACAAAGTCCATATAATCTTATTCCCTTCCATTTTATCCTTTATACTTAAAAGAGACTGCTTTTGGGTCCTAGGGGCCATAGACCACATTGCAACAGCTTGAGATTTAGGGTCATAGCCACTTCCTCTCATCATATCACCAATGTGAACTTCATATGACAGGCTACCCTATGGTTGCTTTCTTATTTGATCTATGATGAATGCAGAAGTCAGATCCCAACCTGGAGTCAATAGCATTCCACTTGACTTGACTAGTTGTCTAGCTTCATTTGGAGTTATAGGATCAAGGCTAGGATCATAAGAAGCTAAGGCCCTCAATGTCTCTTCACTTGGCTCCATACCTTCAGGCAGAGTCTTCCTCACTTCTTGTTTCTTATTCCAAATAAGGAAACTCTTGAATTCATCAGTTTTAATAAACTGGTCATCACTCAAAAATTCCTCTTGATAGACCTCTCTGATATCCTTCTCGAACCAGAGGGACTCTTCTGTATCTATTTCATCAGGGGCCACCTTCTTTCCTTCTCTTATTGATTTTCTCAATTGGTGATGGTAAACCCTATCACCTGGCACTAGAGCAGATGCTCTATCAATTATTCTCTTCTATTTTTCCTACCTTGAAGGCTCTCCTTCCTCAAGCCTCTGTTTCTTCAAAGGTGGCTCTGGAGTATCCCCTGTTTCTAGCTGGTCTTCAACAGGCTTAACACTCTGTACATCCTCAATTTGTGTTGGGCTATTCCCTTCTTGTGATTCATCAGAGAACTCCTCTTGATCAAAAGATGAATAATCCTTCCCCTTCTGTGGCTACTTTTGATCAATCAATTTCTCTAGTTGATTTGATAGAGTGTCATGCATCTCTATCATCCTGTCAATTCTTTTTAAATAGGGAAGGTCAGAGAAGAAACCCTCAAAAGGAAGCTAGGCTGCCATCACTTGTTTTGACAAGTCTATCAAATCAAAGTACTTGTTCCATCTCCTTTTGACCTCATCATCATCTATAATGTTTTTGACTACATCTTCTTCATCCAAACCCTCATGTTACTTAATCACACCAATGTTTGATATATAGAGCATCCTGGCAGTTTTGATAAAGTCCTCAGGATCTACAAGCACCAGTAACCATTTTGAACTGATTTAACCATGTAGTAATTTGAGGAAATGCCCACTTTCCTACCAAGAAGTCACCTATCTTGAATTGCCTAGGTGTGAATGTACTCTTCCTATGAGGGGCTAGAAGTTCTCTATCTGTCCACATCAACTGCCACACAAATTCTAAACAAGCAACTGTTGGAGGCAAAAATTTTGGTAACAGATGTGGGGGTTGGGGGAAACCGTAGACTCTCAAAATTGTAGCATTTTCCCCCAAGTAAAAATCACCCCAATTATGATCTCCCTCCCATTTGTCCACAAACTGCACTGGTCGTAGGAGTCTAAGGACCCTTGGGGATATCCTTGTAGTATTGATACCTAACATTCTTATAATAGGATAAACAATGAAATTCTCAAAGATACAAAAATCCCCTTCATTGGAAGTAGAATTCCACTTCCTCACCCATAATTGCACCGGATTATACTGGTCTTCAAATTTGAACCTTGGCTTCAACATGTTCGAATCAAAACTATTAATGTTGAAGAACAAAATTAAGTGCATTAGCAAAGAATAATGCATGAACTTAATTGGGCTCTTAATATCCTTGAAAGAAATAAAACCCTGATGCATTCTACCATTGATATACTAAATGTAATCATAGTCAGTATTAACCAAGGAATTCTGGATGTCTAGGATAATCATCGAAAGATCAGCTGGTAAAAACTTTGCATCCCCATCAATTCCCAAAACCCTACACAATGCATAAGAAGTCTGCCTCATATAAAGCTGGAGGGATTTAAATTGATAAGGGGCATTCATGTGAGAAGGGAGGGGAGCTATATACTTATGCTTCTTTGGGATATGCTTCATCATTTTGTCTTTTACTGTTCCTATGTTATTCTTGTACCTCTCCCTCTCTTTGCTCAGGTCAATCTCGGTAGAGGAGGATGTATAGAAATTAATGTTGGAAATTTGGCTAATGTGGATGCATAGATGTTGTCATTATGAAAATGTATGATCTCTATTGAGAGCGTAGAATCTGGAATGCAAGTATGGAAAGTTGAAGGAAGAAATTGTCTAAGTATGGATACAGTGATCCTGACAGAGCACCCAATGAAGATTTAGTTGGTGATGTCCACTGGAGTAATATTTTTGTTTGCATAGTTAACTAAAGCTTCTATAGAGTATGAGGATACCCCATCTCAGTGTGCATAAATTTTGGAGTAGTATGCACAAAGTTATTCAAAGTTTACCGAAGATCATTTTTGCAAACAGAACAGTTTTGGAGACAGTTTTAGCAAAAGAGTTAAGGGATTATTTTTGCTTGTCAAAATAATGACTTAACATTATGAAGGGATGACATCCTAGATGTTTAATCTTGGATAAAGATTTTGGAAGCTAACCATGTAAAGTTATTAGCTTTAATAACTCATATATTAGGCATACTTGAAATGTAATGATATAGAAGTGTGATATGTAAAAAGAAGAAAAAGATAACTTGTGATAGTTGTATATTGTGATAACAGCAAAGGCTATTGATGCGAAGTTGTAAGCAGCACCATATTATAGTCAGAAACATTTTGTATTACTTGTTTGGGCAGTGAGCTCAGCTGGTGATCAGGTTTTGTAATCTAACTCCTAACAGGGTTTAGGCTTCTAACATGGCCTAAAGTCCTTTAACTAGGACAAATCTACTATATATTGTAAATTGACTCCTAACAGGGTCCAATATCCCTAACATGATACTTTTGATTAGTGATCTTTGTGGGTACCATCCCCACTGGGGTTTTCCCTTGGCCAGAGTTTCCTCAAGAACATATGATGTGTTATGAGTTCTTTCTATTTACTACTATGTTTGTTAATCAGTTTGATAATATTTGTGTGCACTAAAGTAATCTGTTATATCCATAAGTGGGCAAAGTAAAAAGTTTGCAAAATACTGATTCACCCCCCCTCTCAGTATTTCCTATTTCTAACAATTGGTATCAGAGCACAGTTACTCAGAGAAGGAACATTCAAGGAAAACTTAGCAGTTTGAGTAAGATCTCTATGGATATGGATCAACTTCAGAAGAATCTTGAAGAAGCTCTTGAACAATTTGATATGCTTACTGATGAAAGAAACTCCTTAAGAATAAAATATGAAGATGCAAAGAATGCTATTGACAAATTAAAAGGTAAGATTGAAGATCTAAAATTTGAAAAGAAATTTGATATGCTTGTTGAAGATTGTGATGAATTAGAAGAAGAAATGAGATCCTTAAGCATGAGTTGAAGATAGTAAATCTGAAACTTAGTATGAAAGATGGAAATTTGAGATCTGATAATGAAAAATTGAAAATTGAGAATGAAGATCTAAGGTCAAGACTTGAAAAGGAAACATCCAAATCTAAAAAAAAAAAAGTGCAGTATGTGGAACTTGAGAAGTATAATAAAATTGTGAAAGGTGAATTGACTCAATCTAAACAACAACTTGAAAGGCTATATTCAAAAGGTGATAAGACTGAAAAACAAATTTCTTTTGGAGAACCATTCTTTGATAGGACTGGATTTGGATTTAGTATGTTTAGAACAAACCATGAAAACAAGAAGCCAGATTTGAAGACATCTGAAAGTATGGAGGAAATAAAGCTAGATGAGAACACATTGGAAGATCCACCTAAAGAAGAACCACCTAGATAGAAAGAAGAATTCAAAGGTAGATGTTTTGCTTGTAATACTATTGGGCACATGAAGAGATATTGCACAGGTAAGCAATTTAAACCTCTTAATGGACATTGTTATAATTGTCATAGTTTTGGACATAGAGCTAATGAATGTAGAAGACCTAAAGTATTTTTGAATAATTATGATAGAATGATTGGGAATACTAACAATGCAGATAAGAAATCTATTGAAGAAATGAATCAAAGAAAAGTGGTAGTATGTTTTAGATGCAACAAAGTAGGACACATTGCTAGAAATTGTGGGTCACAGATTAACTAGCAAGGACAGAGATTTGGAAACAATGGAATCATTTGTCAGATATGCAACAAGTTTGGACACTCAGCAAGATTTTACAGAATGAACAATGGAGGTTATCATCATAACCCTAACCCTAGGAACAATGCAAGAAGGAATGAAAATGCAGGAAACAAAGAGAAAGGTTGCTGTAGCAATAAAGATGAAGTAAAATTTGATAAAGGCACAAATCAAGGAGGTATAGTCAGCACTGAAAGTAGTCAAGAAGGTAATGTAACCGATGGTAAGGATGAATCTTTACCTGACCCTTCTTTAAGTACTTAAATTATGTAAGTTTCTGTAGTTTAGGACTTAGGATTAGTGTAGATTAGGAATTTGAATGAGTTAAGTTTTACACAATTAGATATAGGTTTATTATGTTGTACTAATGCTATGCTTAAGTGCGTAAAGGAAAATATTGTGTTTTGTGAGGTCGTCGAAAGTTTTATGGTTGCAGGTTTGCAGAATCAGCTTTTTGAGGTTTTAGCGGCAAAATGAATGAATGTGATGTCATATCAAGTTAATGTGAAGTGTTATAAGGTTGAAATCAAAGTTATTATTATTACAAAGTGATTGAAAAGAGATTTGAAAGAAGAAAAAGCAAGTTGAGGTTGATTTGAAGAAGTTTGGAAGCAGTTTGCAGCGACAATCATACAGAAACCCTAGATTTGCAAAGTTGAGGTATTTTTTGATCTTTAATCAGTTGATAAGATGGATAATTCTATGGTTCATAATGTTAAGGATAAGAATAGACCTAAGATTAATAAAGAACGAGTAGAACCAACTGAAATTGATGATAGACTAGCATTATCATCCGTACCAGACGGAGTATTGCACATTGAGAATGTTAAAGGATATTTAGGTTGCAAGTTTGAAACTTTGGGAGATGCAGATTTTAGTGATGATTACAGAAAATTGTATAATCAAGACATGTTAGTTAAACCAGCTTATGGGCACTTAGAGAACAATGAAATTATCAAATATTCCATGAAGTATGAATTCAATGATGAGGAATGTACCAATATCATTTTAAGTAGAATCCACAATGGGAAATTCTGGATGGAGGATAGAGTTATTGATATAACTACCGACCTAATTCATGAAGTTACTGGATTATCAAAAGTTGGAGAGATTCCACTGAATGAAAAGAACATGAGGAAGATTGTTTTAGATAACACTGGATCTAGTTACAATGGTAGAGGAATTGTGATAAGTAATATTAAGCAAGATGATGTTAGGTACCTTTGCAAAATCCTAACAACTAAATTCTATGGTAGTTCAAGGGAAGATGACATGGTTGCAGGAATGATTCATGTAGCTTATCTTATGTGTATTGAGAAGAAACCAGTAGACCTATGTGAAATCTTGAAAATTTAGCTATTTGAGAACTTAGAAAAGATTAAGAAGGCTAAGTACACACAGTTTAGGTTTTCATCTCTGATAACCTATATGTTTTTCCATATTTTGAGAAGATTTCCTTACACAGTTGATTGGAGTGACAATGTGAACACAATGGAAAGAATAAACTCAGTCTACATGAAGCACCTTTTTGATAAAGTTAATGACAGTGTGAAGCTTGTATTGAAGACTTTTCAGAATATTGTTAAGAACAAATCAAGGATTCCTCAATCCTTAGTTGAAAATCATAGAGATGACATTTGTTTTATGGTTGACACTGATTTCACTTACATTGAAGCAATTGAGCCTAGAATGGAATTCATAGAACCTCTTGGCTATGAAGTATCTGAAGTAGAAATAGTAGGATATGTGAATAGATTGTTAAAATGTGAGTTGGATGGTCATGCAAATAGGTTTGGAACCTATGAAGAGAATTTCAACTCTGCAATAAGTTTGAGAGAAAAGAAGAAATCGAGTAAGAGAGTTGAATCCACTATGAAGAAAATATTGAAAGAATCTGGTATGTCAAGTCATGAGTTTGACATAGCTAAGAAGACTGCAGAAGCCTTGAGGCAAAGTGAAAATCTTGTAATTTCACCTGAGACATCTAGTGCAGATCCTGATGATCCTATTGCAGTAAAGGTAAAAGTTGAAGTACCTAAAAAAGATGAAGGAGATAAATCTTTTTCTCCTATTCCTAGCAAAAGAGTAAAAGTGAGTACAACAGGACCCGACAAGAGACATAAAGTAATTGTACCACCAGTACCTAGAAATGTAGCAGTAATTAAAGATGATGATGTAGTTTCAGTCAAGAAGAAAACTTGGAAACTAAGAATTGAAAGAGTTAATGAAGATATATTGAAGCATGGAGACTTCACTAAGTTGAATAAATTCTATGATCTATATGGATCATTTGATAGATTGAATTTTGAAAATGCAATGGTTACACACATGATTGTGGCAGATAAGAAACTTATCACTATTCATGGTAAAATCCCAGAAGATTTGTATAACAGACTTATGAATAGAAAAGAAAGAGCACAAGAAGAGGACATAAAGATGAGAGAACGTGCAATAAGATAGTTCTATGAAATTAAGGATGAAGATCATTTGAAGAGATTCTTGAAGTCTCTTGGAACTTTGTTGAGAACTAAAAGAAGGACAATCCTTATAATGGGAGGGAAAAAGGAGGAAGTACAGAAAGAGACAGAGCAAGCAGTAATGCAAGTTCTTGTAGATATAGTTGCAGAAAAGCATGTTGAATCAGACCCTCAGCAGAAGCAATCAGAGGAACCACATGCAGAGAAAGTTAGTATTGAAGAAGTTCCATCTTCTTCACATATCAATATTGGTAAAGAATCAATGGATATTGAAGGCACCAAAGTGACTCTAGAATTAGATGATGTAGTATTTCATGATTTAGGAAATATTGTTGACAATTTGGCTTTTGAAGAGCAAGAAAAGGTCACAGAATCAGAAAAGGATATAGAGGCAGAGGAAGCACCAACTGTATCAAAATCAGTTCTAGCAGAGCAGACAGTCAAAGGCAAACAAATTTTGACAGAGGCCACTACCTCTAGTGCACCTTCTACACTAGTTGAAGACATTAGTGCACCTGACAGTAAGAAGAGGCATATTGGTTCAATGTTTGAAGACCTTGGAAGAGAAGTTGAAGATGATGATCAGCTTGATTTCATCACATCTCTGAATAAAATTATTGGAAAGAACAAGAAGGTGAAAGACCTTGAAGGCAAAGTTAGAGTTCTGACAGAGAAACTTGAGAGTGTGATCAGCACTAAGGTATCTGAATTAGATCCACTTGAGAAATCTCAATCAGTAATGAATTCTTTTGACTCTGAATTTTCTAACTTGAAGGATATTGCTAAGATTAAAGTTCAGGAAGACTATGAAGCAGAAATGCAACAAACCTTAAGTGTAAATATTCAAAATGATATTGGTAGTTTAGATGTATGCATAAAGAATTTGAGGAGACATTTTGAGACAGGAAAGAATTTGTACATACAATGTACTAAATAAAAAATCCTAACAGTTGAGAGGATAAGAAGATCACTGAGAAGTTAGATGCTATTACAGCTGAGACAAACACCTTGACAAGCCCTAATGTCAAGATAAGTTCTATAGAGAAGAGCATAAGGAAATTGAAAGATGAAATCAGAATGTTAGTAGAGGAGAAGAACAGAAAGATGATCAGGGTTAACATCTTGAGAGAGCATGTCTCAATCAAGATATCAATTGTTGAAGATCAAATTGAGCAGTGTCTTTCAACAAAGACATCATTTCAAAAGTTTACCTTCAATTCCCTGCAAGCTTGTCAGACAATAGCATATGGATTGAGTACTCTACTCAATGTTGCTGAATCCATCAGGAAGATTTGGGAGAAAGATTTTGAATCTTGGAAATTGGAGTTTGGTGATTGTGTTGCAAGCCTACTGGCTTTGTAATCACTGATAATAAGGTATAAAGTTTTTGCAATTTTTGTACACCCTATCTTTGTCATTGTTGTCAAAGGGGGAGAGATAGCAGAAAATTATATATATGTTGAGGAAGGATACTCATAGGGGGAGCTATTCTATGGAGTATGATATTGTATACATATTGTATAACTTTTGGCCATCATTTTGTATAAGTATTTTTGAAGTTTTGTTTGCACACTTAGCCAATTTTCCCATGTGTTGCCACCAATGACAAAGGGGGAGATTGTTGGAAATTTGGCTAATGTGGATGCATAGATGTTGTCATTATGGAAACATATGATCTCTATTGAGAGCGTAGAATTTGGAATGCAAGTATGGAAAGTTGAAGGAAGAAATTGTCTAAGTATGGATACAGTGATCCTGACAGAGCACCCGATGAAGATTTAGTTGGCGACGTCCAATGGAAAAATATTTTTGTTTGTGCAGTTAACTAAAGCTTCTATAGAGTATGAGGATACCCCATCTCAGTGCACATAGATTTTGGAGCAGTACGGACAAAGTTATTCAAAGTTTACCGAAGACAGTTTTTGCAGACATAACAGTTTTGGAGATAGTTTTAGCAAAAGAGTTAAGGGATTATTTTTGCTTGTCAAAATAATGACTTAACATTATGAAGGGATGAAATCCTAGATGTTTACTCTTGGATAAATATTTTGGAAGCCGACCATGTAAAGTATAACTCATATATTAGGCATATTTGAAATGTAATGATATAGAAGTGTGATATGTAAAAAGAAGAAAAAGATAACTTGCGATAGTTGTATATTGTGATAGTAGCAAAGGCTATTGATACGAAGTTGTAAGCAGCACCATATTATAGTCAGAAACATTTTGTATTACTTGTTTGGGCAGTGAGCTTAGCTGGTGATCAGGTTTTGTAATGTAACTCCTAACAGGGTTAAGGCTTCTAACAAGGCCTAAAGTCCTTTAACCAGGATAGATCTACTATATATTGTAAATTGACTCCTAACAGGGTCCAATATCCCTAACAAGATACTTTTGATTAGTGATCTTTGTGGGTACCATCCCCACTGGGGTTTTCCCATGGCCAGGGTTTCCTCGAGAACATATGATGTGTTATGAGTTCTTTCTATTTACTGCTATGTTTGTTAATCAGTTTGATAATCTTTGTATGCACTAAAGTAATCTATTATATCCATAAGTGGGCAAAGGAAAAAGTTTGTGAAATACTGATTCACCCCCCCTCTCAGTATTTCCTATTTCTAACAATTAAAAGCCTTCATGAATGAGCCCCTATCAAGAGTAACCAAAGCTGACTGGTCCTCTTGCCTAATAGTCTTGGAAATAGGGTCATAATGCCTAGCTAGAGAAACAATTAAATCCGCATCTAGGAATACATCAGGCACTACTAATTTCCCTAACCCCAAAGCCCAACCATTACATGCAGGGATATGACTATCTCTATTTCTATAAAAGAAGTTGAAGATAGTATAACCTATGCTATTCGGTATGATAGGATCTTTGGAAAACCCTAGAACATCTTCAAAAACATCATCAAGAGCTCTTTTGTTCTGACTGGAACTAGGTAGCAATTTCAAAAATTCATCTGAATAATTTGGTTTGCCTTTGTCTTCACCACTCTTGGATTTTTCTTCACTGCTCAAAGATGCTGTGCTCCTCTCAGGTTGACTCATTTTTGCTATAGAATTATCTTCAATCTCTGCAAACTGGATTCACTTGGCACTCAAAAATCACTTCAGAATGACACAATTCTCTTTAACTGATTTTGGACACAAGAAACAATGAGCTTAGCTTATTTATCAATGCGGATCAAGTGTGTACAACTACCACAATCATTGCAAATCAATCCTTAATTACTCCCGCATTCAATTTCGCATATCACCAATTTTCAAAGCAGAGCTAGCCAATGCATAGATGTTGGTAGATAGATTTTTAAAAGACTTGAAAACAAGGCACAAAGGAAATGATTACTAATCTATACTTTAAGATCCTATTGGCATCATGAAATCCATCTTTTAAAATTGATTGGACAGATACTTAGTTTACTTTCCAGCTTGACAATGTACTTTATCCACGCAGGCAATAGTTCTTTTCTTTTCCTTCATGTCCTTTTCCAACTGAGCTCATTCAGGGAATCAGCGACTGAAAGCTTCTCGTGATCGCTTAATACAATGTTAACCCTAGCTTATATTCAGAGAACTAGCAACCACAGTCTTCACAAGTTCTCAAAATGCAATCCTTAAGTCCTTATACTTTTCACAAATTAGCGAACATAGGGATCCCGTTCTCTTAATGTCCTAGCTACCTATTAAATCTCTTGGAGACTCAGTGAACAAAGGGTTCGCACATTAGCTTAAAAAATCACTTAATCGCTAGATTACTTAGAGAACTGGCGGAGCCTTTACTCTCTAAATCGCTAAATCTTTACTTGACCATCCTTTTCACTCTGAGACTCTAAATTAACCGTTGATCTTGACAATGATCTATGGCTATCACCAATTTTCTGAGACATATGATCCTTGGTCATTTGATTATGAGACTCAGTGAACAAAGGGTTTGCTAAATCACCAGATATGTCAAACATTGAATATTGCATTCCACAATTAAGCGACTAAAGACTTGAAACTTTGCTAATCCTTTGATTCACCCATTCGCCAAATCATTCTGCCCTTTACATTTCTTTTAAGAGAACCTATGACCACATGATTCAATGAATTGCCAGATTACTTAGCCTCTCACTAATTTATTCCAAGAACAAGCGAACACTTGAAACAACCCTTTCTGCCAAATTCATCAAGCCAAACTGTCAAAAAATTGGACAAAGCCTCAAAAAAATAAGAATATACCCAACATGACCAATAATATTACAACCAAAACATCTACATTTTAATTCTCTTTGCATACCTTTGGGTGATTCTTCTTGCTTCGGTGATTCTTCTTCTTTAGGTGCATCTTCAGATTTTTTGATCTCATCTGACTTCTTTTCATCAATGCTTTTACATAATTTTAGATTTGGTTCTTTTCTTTCATCATTTGTTCTGAATATATTAAATCCAAGTCTAGTCTTATCATAGGATGGTTTCCCAAAAGATACTTGTTCATCGATCTTCTCACTATTTGAATATAGCCTTTCAAGTTGTTGTTTGGATTGAGTCAATTCACCTTTCACAATCTTATTGTATTTCTCAAGTTCTGTATGCTGAAAATTTACTTTCTCAAATTTAGATGTTACTTTGCCAAGCTTAGATCTTAATTCTTCATTTTCAATCTTCAATGTTTCATTCTCAGATCTTAGATTTGCTTCATTTTTGTCATTTCCATCTTTCAAACTTAGTTTCAGTTTTTCTATCTTTAGTTCATGCTTAAGGATCACATATTCTTTTTCTAAATTGTCATCGCAATCTTCAATAAAAACTTTGGATTCCTTTTCAGATTTCAGATCTTCTATCTTGTTTTTCAATTTCTCAATAAGGTTCTTTACATCATCATATTTCCTTTTCAGAGTGTTTCTTTCATTAGTAAGCATTTCAATCTGCTCAAGATCTTCATCAAGATTCTTCTGTAGCTGATCCATATCCATAGAGATCTTACTCAAGCTACTAGGCTTTCCTTGAATGATTCTTCTCCGAGTAACTAAGCTCTGATACCAATTGTTAGAAATAGGGAATACTAAGAGGGGGGGGGAATTAGTATTCTACAAACTTTATCTTTTTCCCAAATATGGATATAATAGATTATCTTCACATATGCATAACATAAGAAACTAAATAACATGCATAGAAATAACATCAAAGAACTCATAACACATTGTTTGTTCTCGAGGAAACCCTGGCCAAGGGAAAACCCCGGTGGGGATGGTACCCACAAAGTTTCACTAATCAAAAGTATCTTAAGGATATTGACCCTATTAGGAGTCTATTACAAGCATATAGTGTATCAATCCTGATTAAGGGACTATAGGCCTTGTTGGAAGCCTCAACCTTGGTAGGAGTTGTCAATACAAAATTTGATTACTAGATGAGCCCACTGCCCAAACAAGTAATATACAATGTATACAAAATAGGTCAAGGTACATAAAATTTTTATGCTTGTATCAATATTCCTTTGCTGCTCATATCTTCACATGATCACTATTACATTTGCTTCATAATTACATTTATTACATCACTTTTCCTTTGCTTCATATATATCTTTACAATTACAATTGCATATATATACAAGTTATTAAGGCTAATAAATTTACATGGTCAGCTTCCATATATCATTATCTAAGAGTTAACATCTAGGATGTTGTCCCTTTATATTGTTAAGTCATTATTTTGATAAACAAAATAATCCCTTAACTCTTTACCAATTCTGCCTTCATATTCTATCCTGTCGGCTTCACACTGTCTTCGGTAAAATTGTCATAACTAATTCCGTACATGCCATACTAACTTGTTCTCTAAGATGGGTCATCATTAGCCATCATAGAGTCTATGTTCAAGTTCACAAGCACTGAACTCACTCCAGTCAATGTCGCAAACAAAAACTATGTCCTGGTACACTGTGAAAACACTATCTTACACTTAGACAAATTAGTGATGCGCTCTGCTATACTTGCTCTCTGACTTGTGTGATCTTCATGAGGATCATATGTTGCTATAATGACAACATCTATGTACTCACTTTAGCCAAATTGCCAACATACCGATCACAATACAAACTAAGCTTGTGTTCACTGACACATTTCTTTGCTAACCGAGTAGAAGAAAAGAACTAAAAGACTAGTTTAGCCAATGGAAGTTGATGAGCTTTAAAGTACCTCAAAATCAGAGATGGAGATAATGTATATTAAAAAGATTGATGGTAACATAATTCAAAGAATATCTAAGGGATTGAAACAAAATGTGTTATTGACACATCAGTCGAGGAAGGTTTAAGCGGCAAAATCAACAAAGGAGATTAAGCGGCAAAATCTGATGGATAGAATTAAAATGGTTTACTCGTCTATTTAAGAGACTGGGATTTCACAATGAAATCATGCCAAAAGAAGGAGACTACAGAAGATATCGTGTGAACAAGCTTCATGCATGCATGATAAGACTGGTTAAGGAGAACCAAGTTGTAAAGATTACCGAGCGTCAGAAAGCTATTATTGAGTGACAGTAAGTTACTAAATATTGATTGAAATAGAATTGAAATATTGATCAGAGGATTTGAATGAGCTTAACATAGATTTGATAATCTACAATTGAAGTTGTGTTGTAATCAGATCAACTATTGTTACATTTTAACCATTGTAAATAGAGAAATCTCTTAACAGAGTGGACTAGAAAGTCTTGTAATGTCATTCATAGAGTGTACATTTGTTATCATGTCAACCCCATAGTGAATGTTGGTTGAATGATAACGGTTGGTCTAAAATCCTATAACAAGGTCACACCTCACAGTGTGTTTGTAACATTTAATAGGGTTGGGTCTTCACTAACCTCACTTCAGAAGAGTGAACAATTTTTTGGGTTGCCGGTCCCAGGTGGTTTTTCCCTTCACAGGGTTTCCATGTTAAATCTCTTGTGTTATGTGTTGATTGTGATGATTGTTTGTTATCATAATTTGCATGTTGCATATTGGATTTGATCGGTAATCATTATATGTCATTAACTAGTAATTGGTAAAAGCACAGACATAATACTATTTTAGTTTACCGAGCTACAGAAGTTTTAGTAAATTGTTTTTGGATATACATTTTGTGATTGGGACTGTGGATAACTAATTCACTCCCCTCTTAGTTATTCTAATAGGATGTCTTCAGTCTATCAGAAGGTTCATATCTCAACTTGCTGACAGAGCTCAACCTTTTAACAAAAATCTACACAAGGGAGCTACATGTACATGGAATGAAGAATGTGAAAAGAGTCTCTTACAAATCAAGGAATATTTGGCTAAAACTCCAGTCTTAATTCCTCCTATCCCAAGGAAACCTCTCATTTTGCATATCTTAGCCACAACTACATCCTTGGGGGCATTGCTAGCAAAATAAGATGAACATGGGAAAGAAAGAGCCATATACTATATCAACAGAATATTGGTTACCTATGAGATCAATTACAATAATATTGATAAATATTATCTTGATGTGGTGTTTGCATCTCAAAAAATCAGACATTACATGATGACACATACTACACAACTTATCACAAAAATTGATCCTCTAAAATATTTACTAAATAAAACTACTCTTACTGGTCGATTGGCTAAGTGGATGATGATCTTTTTGAATTTGATATTGAATACGTCAATCATAAAGCTATAAAAGGACAAGAAATTGTTGATCAACTAGTTGAATTTCCTATACCATATGATACTCCTATGCAGATTGACTTTCCTGACGCATCCATCATGTATGTGGCTAAGTGCACTTGGAAAATGTTCTTTGATGGATCCCATATGCAGAATGGTGTTGGAGTTGGAATTCTATTTATCACACCTCATGGATATACTATCCCAAAGTCATACAAATTGTTGTTTCCTTGCACAAAAAACATTGTAGAATATGAGGCTTTGACAAATGGAATCAAATTGGCTATTGAATGGAAGATTGTCGAGCTACATATCTTTGGAGACTCCCATCTTGTCATCAATCAGGCTAATAATTACTATCAAACAAAAGATGAGAAATTGATCCCTTATAAGATGATGATTGATGATCTCAAAAGATACTTCTCCTTTGTCACATTTTAACAAATTCCTAGGGTGACTAATTCTATGGCCACCTTGGCTTATATCCTACAACTAGAAGAACATGAATCAAGATTTCAATTCTTGGTGGAAGAACTACCCTATCTTGCCTATGAATCTCCTGATAACTATGTGATTTGCACTATAATTGGTCATGACTCTTCTCACTATGAAAAAATATACTCTTACCTATGTGATCAAATCATTCCTGACAACTTAATCTATAATGAGAAATGACAACTCATTTGCAATGCTTCCTGTTATACCATCATCTCTGATGACTTTTTTAGGAAGGGCTTGGATGAAACACTTCTTAGGTGCTTAGAGAAAGATGAGTATGAATGTGTGTTAGTTGAAGTCCACAATGGCATATGTGGATCTCACTCTAATGGTCTTGTGTTAGCTCAGAAAATACTAAGGGCTGGTTACTATTGGCCTACTATGCAGACATATGTTGTGCACTATGCCAAATCTTGCAAGAAATGTCAGATACATGGGAACTTGATTCATGTTCTAGGCAAGGAGCTTATCCCTTGTATTACACATTTGCCTTTTCAATAGTGGGCTTTTGATTTGGTGGGCGAAATCCACCCTAACTCATCCAGTGGATACAAATTCATTATCACTGCAACAAAATATTTCATACATGGGTTGAGGTTGTTCCTCTTTCAGTTGCTATAGGAAAACAAGTGTCCTTGTTCATAGTCAATCACATCATTTGTCACTATGGGATACCTTCCTTCATAGTTACTGATAATGGAGGACAATTCAAAAATAAGGATCTTAAATAATTATGTAAGAAATTTAAGATCAAACAACACTAGTCTTCAATTTACTATCCTCAAGGTAATGACCAAGCTGAAGCTTCTAAAAAAACATTGCTGAAAATCTTACACGTGATAGTGAATAAGACAAGAAGAGATTGGCACTTATAGATTAATCTTTCATTATGGGCCTACATAACTAGCATCCATATACCTACTAGAACTATGCCCTTTGCACTTATTTGTGGATCTAAAGTTGTCTTACTTCTTGAAGTTGAGATACATTCCTTAAGAGTTTTATTGAGAGGCATTATTACTGATGATGACTATAGGATCATGCATGTACAAGAATTAGAACTTTTGGATGAGTGTAGAAGAGATGTGCTTGGTCATATGAGAGTATATGAGAAAAGGACATCACAAAGCCACAACAAAAAGGTTCATTCTAAAGAGTTTTAGGTTGGAGATCTCATCTTAAGAGAGAATCCTACGAATCAATAGAATAGAGCACAAAAAGGAAAATTTGAGCCAAACTGGTTGGGTTCCTACATAGTCATTGCTACTTTTGGATCTAGTGCTTATCAACTTTCTACACCTAAGGGAGAATAGCTCCCTAAACCTATCAACATCCTTCATCTAAAGAAGTTCTATGAATGATGCTATAGGAGCTTTGTACATATCTTAATATCCTTAAAAAATCCTTAAAAATGTAATTTTTTTTGAAAAAATGATCATCTTAGTGAAAACCTGGCAAAAAGGTGCTTTGATGCATTAATCCAAAAAAATCAAATATCAAAAAATACAAAAAAAGCAAAAAATCAGAAAAAGAAAAAATTGTGCCTTGGTGGAAACCTGGAAATAGGCACCTTGGTAGCAAAAATACATAATCTTCCATGTGGTGAAAACCTGGAAATAGGTGCTACTTGAGACCCATGTGCCTATATCTATCAGCTTGTCACTTTGCGCTCTGAATTCTTTTTGACTCCCATTTTCTTATCTCCTTGGTTTGGAATTGGTCTTTGTCTTAGGCTAGGGGGCATAAACTATACTTTTCCTTTGGTGCGCAATGGTGTTTTTTTAATAACTCACCCTAAAATAGTGTTTCTCAACACTTCCTTTGACATCGAGTGTTTCTTAACACTTATCAGATATACTATCTTGAGTCGATGCTTCGTATCCAATCTAGGATTATGCAGTATTTCTTATTTACAAGCATGAGTCCTAGCGAGTAAGTGATTATCTTTTCTTTTTCACACCGTGCTTAAACTAAAATGAATGAGACATGGTATGACTTATTTTATTTGTGTTGATTGACTAATTATTTTCACCGAGTGTTCCCTCCTCAGTCCCTCCATGATGTTACGACTAGAGGACTCAGGGCATAAGGTATATTTTCTTTGATTTGTATCTGTGGGTATCACTCTAATGATCCTAGGTGTCTCTTGCTTTGACCCCTTGGAAAATTGGAAGATTTAGAGTGATATCATTGACTATTACATTGTTTTTTCTCATGCAAGACCATACTCATGATTATCTTGGCACTTATGCTTCAATGCTAGTATAATCTTGCAACATTAATTTGGAAACCATGTTCAGGTCATCTTGACACTTATGTCTCGATTCTTACATGCATTTCCTACATTCTATCTGTTATAGATCCTATTCATATCTTCATAGTTGCATTCACACTAGTGATGGTTGTATGATCTTGCGATGTCTCTTAATAAGGCTCGATGATAAAAATAAGGACCTATTAACCCTTGCAAATCACACTTTGCATTTTCATGGTAGTTTGCATTCTTAGTTGCATTCAAGTTTGGATAGAGTCACCTTCATCATATTGGATGGTTAGTCAGTTGCGCTCGATCATGTATCTCCTTACTTCTATCTCGATCATATCTTTTTCATCTCCTCGATCTTTCACTCTTTCGCCCTTTCCTATCATCACAAGGTGTTAGTCATATCATCATATCTAATCTACTCAAAGGATTATATTTCAAATCATAAATTGCATAACATATATATCAGAGCACAAGGAATCTACAGCTCTGCGAGGATCACATTGCAAGTAATAACATAGAAGACATGAGTACAACATCCAACATCATATGATACATGTGCAGAAAGTAAAGATACATCCATGAGCATAAAGGAAATGAGACAAGTATATAATACATTGACAAAATCTAGCATCTCATATATGTATATATATAATGGATCATGTCTAAGTACAATAAATGAGATCAAAATCTCAATTCAAAAATATTAGATGGGAAGCCCTAATAAAATCTACGATTCGCTTCCACCCTCTTGCATAGGTGGATCTGGTGGAGGAGCCTGGGACCTATTGTTGTTTGTACTGCACCCTCTGATCTACCTTTGATATGTGAGTAGTATCTCACTCTTTGGCCTATAGGTACTATAGTAATGTAAGAAGCATAGTAATAGGTCACTCTAGCTCTATGCTATTGTGACTCCTTTCAAGCCTGATCTCTCTCCTTCCTTAGCTCCTGCACCTACATAAATCACTTGAATCTCTCATCACTAGTCCCTCACGATTATAGTGATTCATGTCAGTTGTAACTCTACCTCCAGTTATTTCATTCTTTATGCTATCCCATCATCAGTAGGTGCCCTCTTCTTTGGCTATGGTACAGGCCTCTCCTCTTCCCTTCTCCCATGATCTTATCGTGACCTCCTCACCAAGCACTCCTCAGGTTTGTCAATGCCCATAGCAACTACCACACCTCAAGACCTAGATCTAGATGGTCAACTACTAGAAGGGGCATCACCCCTGGACCTGCTAGTGCTGCCTCCCCCTCCATCACTTCCATCATCACCTCCATCCCCACCGCCTCCGAATCTCAAGTCTATGGGCACTAAAAATCTAGGGTATGGATGATATTGGATCCATCTCCGATAATTCAAAGTCGTCCCTATATCTGTCACCCTCAATAGTAGGTTAGGAACTATCCTCTATAGTTGTCTCCTGCAAAAAAATGTTGTACCTCAAGATGAGGCCCCATCCAAGGTCCTCTTCATCCCTATATCGAGCATAGTCAATCATCTCTGTGTTGAAACCTTGTGCCCTGTTGAACTAATGCCATACTTTGCTAATGACAAACTGCTCAATAATACTTTTGTTTCTTCCCAATAGTGGCCTATTATAAAACATGTATGCTAGCTCCTCCCTAGCCTTGGCCCACTTCTCACACTTGATATAAGGACACCATACAAAATAATATAGATCATCTAGGCACCGTCACCAGTATGGCATGTCTCCTACATGGGTCTACTAGATAAACTTGGAGTACTTGTATATATAGGGTCACCCCCTCTATCTAGGATGTACCCTTGGGTAGATCACATCGATATGATCCCACACCTACAAGTGTGCCAAGATGTCCCCTGTCAACCAACTCTTCCCATCCCTATAGATAATATCATGAAGCTCACGATACATATCTATGAGGAGAGAGGGTCCCCATGCTATGTGTCGAGGTCAAGATAATAGATCCATAACAAGTTTTCCCCAACCACACTAGAAGCCTCTCTGACTCTTGTCAGCACCCAAGACATGGCTGATCAAAGAATAAAGTATACAAGCCACATGATAATCATCATTGTAACTATTTATCATATGCTCCTAGAGGATGACGCTGTCTAGGATGGTGAAGTCTCCAAAAATGGTCTGTATGGCTATGATCCCATTAGTAGGCAACTGATCTAAATATATCTGCTAAGATCCAATTTTAGTATTAGTATCAACATCAACAATATTGAACATAACATATAACTTAATCAAGAATCTACGATCATCAAAGAATACTTACGAGCTCTCCATGGCAAGGGATTTGTAGAATACAATACGTCCTCTAGTGTCACCATGACCTCTCTTGTAGGCAGATGGAGCGTATTATGCTAAGAATGGAATAGCTCAGTGAGTGTAGTCAATAATCCATGGTTCACCTGAATATGGGGCATCTGCAATAACTCTCCTAGTCCCATGGACTCTAAGGTACCCCTCTCATCAATAGATAATTGGGGAACATGGCGAAGACCCATTGGGTGAGGAGCCCTAATGGCTAGATCTAGAAATCAACGTTGTATCACAAACATAAGTAGAAACACATTAGAATATATTATAGATAGGTCAAAAATTGACTAAAAGCATCAATGAAGCATCAAAAAAAGATCTAAGTACTTCTAGTTAAGTTTCTCACTAGTTAGAAACTTAGAAAAAGAAAAATGATATTTTAGAGTTCAGTTTTAATTTGTACGACATTTCTTAATATACTCGTGTGATATTTTAGATCGATGTGATATTTCACACCATATCGTATGACTAATGGGTCCCATTGGTGTGATACTTCATAAAAAATTCATACAACACTTCAATGTTGTGTGAAATGTTGTACAACCTTTCTCAATAAAGTCATGCGACATTCTAGATTTTCATATGAAAATTTTAAAAAAGAATTGAAAAATGTGCTAAAATGGCAATAAATGAACCAAACAAGGAAATTTTTTTGATGACTTACCGCCTGTGGGTACCCTCGGGCCATTTGTGCAATTGACTCAGCTTGAATAGGTGATGCTCGACTGGAACTCATCTATCTATCATCGGGAAGCTTTATCTCTCTCTGAATTCCCTAGAAGACAAAGACACAAATATTTGAAAATGACCCTTTGGGCCCTTTATATAGCATTTTGACTTGATTTTTCAAAGTCTCAAATTTATGCAAAAATTATACCCTTACCTAATTTCAATGTCCTAGATCAATTTTCAGGATCGAAATTGAAATCCAACTTCATCTTTATTGTCAAAATTGTATTTTAAAATTCTTTCCTCCTACATGCAGCTGACTAACCCTTTGAGGCTAATTTTTTCAATTTTTTGAGACAATCATTATCTTCTCTCTCTCTCTCTTCCATCATGCCTTCATCATCCTTTCTTCTGGTTTTGACCTAACATTATTGCTATATTTTTCTAGTCAACCTTATTCAAACTGGGGAAACTTTCCAACACTTGGTGGTCAAAATTAGTCTTGAGCGCTTTATTGATTATTTGGAACCTTATCTTATCTTGATTTTGATCAAATATACATCATTTCTATATTGCCTCTACCTTATTTCAATTTTGATCCTGAGGGGGAAGGAATAATCTATCTCTTAAACTACAATCTTATCTATCTCTGCTAGTTCTCGTTCAATCAAATTTGGGATTAGCTGCCTTTATGTGCTTCATTCAATCAAGTTTAGAGTCAGATCTATCTTATCTATCTTCGCTAGTTCTCATTTGATCAAGTTTAGGATTAGCTATCTCTTTGTGATCTATTCAATCAAGTTTAGAGTCGTATCTCTATCAACTATCTTAATATATATTCTTTGACTCAATGTGTTCCCAAATCACTCACACATTAGTCAAAGAGGGGAAAATGTAATCACCCAAAAATGGCCTAGTAAACCTTGAGCTCCACTCTAACATTAAACATTAAAAATAATAGACCTTATCTTATTCTTAATCAGTATTTTTCTCTTGATCAAATCATCACTTTATCATAGTAATTGATGATATCCTAAAGTTTGACCACTTTATCCTAAGCCACATTTAATTAAAAGAACCTGCCTGCTTTTAATTAAATAAAATATACTTTATCCTATGTGTGCACATGAAAAAGGAATTTCCTAATTTAAAAAATAAAAGAAAATACTTTTTGTCTACACATTGATTGTACATTCTTCTAGGTAAGTGGAATCTCTTTTGCCTCTTAATCCTTACCACTCATTTCAACCTAACCATTCATGTCGATTGATTTTGCCTCTTGAGAATCTTGTGCCCTAAAGTCAAAATAGAGATTATTCTTGACCCTTGGATTTTGCCTCTTAATCTTGATCGTCTACTGATTTCTAAATTCTTTAAAAGGAGACTCTCTCCTCATTCTTGGCTAATCTTGATCGTATAATCTTTGGCATTCTTGCATTCTTAAGATCATTCTAGCTTACTTGCATTCTTAGCTTAGCATTTCCTTATTGCATTTAGCTTAAATCCCATAACTTAACTAGGAGGTATTGTAATCTTGTTAGATTAGCTTTTCTTTTTTGTTCTTGCATTTGCATTCTAGCTTAGATCTTGCATTTCATATAGATTTATCATTCTTTCATTATCATTTTGAATCTTCCATTCTTTGGTGCTCCTTGCAAGGGTTTCTTATTGAGGTTCATATGAGAGCCACTATGCATAATTATTGCATTCTTTCACATCATAGATATGAAGCTATAAGCTACCTCTTGGGATATCCTCTTTCATGGATTCTCTCAAGAACAATGGTTTATAGAGGTGTGTCACCTTTTGATCACACAATAGTGACAACCAATCTAACTACAACATGAAATCTTGTAAGTATGTTAACCATGTCTCAGAGTGTGATCCTTCTCAATATTATGCCAATGCGATTACCATTAAAAAAAAGGAAGATAGTACACTAGTTCATGTTACAACTCAAGCTCAATCAAAGATTACTCTAAAAGGTGTCTCATCCAAGCCCTCCACTTCACAAAACAAGTTTGTCTATGTGCCCAAGTCTACTTGTAATGTATCAAATCAATACAATCTTTTGGATCAATTTAAGAAATTTTTTGCTTAGATATCCATATTAGACCTTCTACGCTTGTCATTGTCTCATAAAGATATTCTTGAGAAAGCTTTACTAGAGACTCATGTGCCTACTAATTTAGATCAAGCCCAATTTCAAGCTATTATGGGACATTTGACTACTCCAAATTTCCTGTCTTTTACCAAGCATGATGATCTAGCCATTAACCAACCACGTAATGCTCCACTTCATATTGAGGTCCTTGTTCGAAACCATAAGATCAAAAGAGCTCTCTTAGATGGAGGATCTGTCTTGAATATATGCACTTTAAAACTAGTCCTTGCATTGGTATTTTCTCAAAATATTGTAGATCCAAAGAAGAAAATTATGATTAAGGCTTATGATGAAGAAGAAAGATCATCCAAGGGTTCTTTGGTTCTCCCTATTAGTGTTAGAGTGGGGTTGCCGTTGCACCAAAAGACCGATCTATCAATGCCCGATACAACCACTCAATTTATAGTACATAGGAGGCGGTTAAGCCCTTGTCACGAATCCCGAGGGGAGTGCTGAACATTTTGCCAACAATCTCCCCCTCAGCGTTACCTGAGGGTCTGAGGATTCGAACCTATGACCAAGCTCTGATACCACTTGTTAGAGTGGGGTTGCCGTTGCACCAAAAGACTGATCTATCAATGCCCGATACAACCACTCAATTTATAGTACATAGGAGGCGGTTAAGCCCTTGTCACGAATCCCGAGGGGAGCGCTGAACATTTTGCCAACAATTAGAGTGGGTCATGTAGTTAAAGATGTTATTTTCCAAGTACTTTATATGGAACTTGCACATAATATTCTTTTGGGATGACCCTAGATTCATTCTATGCAAGCTATACCTTCAACTTATCACCAGTGCTTGAAATTTCCTTACAATGGACAATAAATAACCATAAAGGGTGATCCTAATCCTTTTCAACATTGTAACATTGTGAAGGTTTCTCTTGAATCTTTAGTACCATACAATCATGTTGTATCTTCTACAACAACAACTATTGATCCTAGTAATTTATCACCGACATCCAAATCTAATGATATTAAGGTGGACATAAAAGAAAAAAGCATGGGGGAATATACTTTGTAGAAAACATTTAGTATAATAGAATTAGCATTATCTCCTAAGACATATGGAATATCTTTGATTACCAAATAAAAATCAGATGATCCTCCTAGAACTATTTTTGGCACTTTTATAAGTGGGGGCACTATATCTAATGAAGCAGCTAAGAGAAATGCCAGTCACTCATTTTATAAAGAAAATAATTAGGAGGGTGTAAAACATATAGATGTATTACTTTTATATATATGGTAAGGGATACACTTTATTGCAAAAGGTGGGATATGAAGGTAGTGGACCTATGGGATTGCAACGAGAAGGTATCATACAACCAATTTTGAAAAATCCAAACTACCAGAGAGATACTACAGGGTTGGGCTATAAAGAAGAAGGAATATATGAACATAAAGGAAAACAAAAGGTTACATCTCAAATTATCAACAAAGTTATAGATACCTCTGGATTGGGATTCCAAAAAGATGGAATGTATGTGGATAAAGAAAAGCAACGAATAACAATAGAACTTATTGATAGGCTTAGGGATAATCAAGGACATAGTGATTATACTGAGTCCAATGATTATGAATGGGATTCATTATTTTATTATATTGAAGAGATAATAAGTGATGTAATTCATACCTATAGTGATAATTACCATGAGGGGGAGAGCTCAAGGATGGAATTATTAGAATTAATCCCATATAATACTACTCGTAACGATTGTGAGGAAAGCAAGAATCATCTTGTGAGAAATAATTTGAATGAGAGTATGGAAATAGACCTTGCCAATACTATTATAACCCTTGATAATTTTTCTATCAATAACATTATTGCCTTTGAGACTGATCTAAATGACCCATTACCTCTTGCCCATCCCAAACTTATAGATTGGGATTCTCCTAATAATCCTAAACTTGACATTTTCATAATGATGATATAATCATTGATTATCTTGGAATCAGAGATCATCTATCACTAGGGGATCATAAGACATGATTACTTATTGAACTTAATGATATGGCTTATTCTGGAGAGGGTGCCAATCCTTTTAGTCATAAAAATGTTAGAATAATAAATTGATCTAATGGTGAAAACCACTATGTGGCAGTATTAGATCCAAAAAAAGTAAAAAGAAAAGATGTAATTGATGGTGAAAACCTCTCTAAGGCGCATGAGGATGGAAGGATTGAAACTCTCTCCAATTATTTTTACTGGGAGAAATCAACAATACTCATTGAGCCAAAAATACCTCTCAACATTGGAACTAAAGAATCCAAGCATCTTCTACAAGTAGCTGCCTCTTTAAAAGATTCAAAAAGGGAAGAGTTTTTACAAATTTTCAAGGAAAAACAAATAAATTTTTCTTGGTCTTATGCTAACATGCCATGTTTAGATCCTAATCTTATCATGCATCATCTATCTATAGCACCAGGGATAAAACTAGTAAAACAAAAACTCATGAAGATGCATCCACGTATTGAAGAAACTTTTGGATGTTGGATTCATTAGAGTCATTGATTATGCTGAGTGGATTTAAAATATTGTACTAGTATCAAATCCTAAAAAATCTATTAGAATATGCACAGATTTCAAGGATCTAAACAAGGCTTGTCCTAAGGATGACTTTCCTTTGCCTAATATAGATATCATAGTTGATTTGACAACTTGTCATGAAATGTTTTCCTTAATGGATGGGTTTTCAGGCTATAAATAGATCAATATTTCCCTTGAAGATCAAGAAAAGACTTATTTTACATGTCCTTGGGGAACATCTTATTCAAATGTCATGCCTTTTGAGCTCAAGAATGCAGGAGAAACTTATCAGAGAGAAATGACCACTATCTTCCATGATATGATGCATACTACAATGGAATATTATGTAGATGATATCCTTGAAAAATCCAAAACAAGAGAAGGTCATTTGGGAGTGCTAGATAAGATATTCACCCAGATGGAAAAGTATAAGATCAGACTTAATCCCAAGAAATGTGCATTTGGGGTTACATCAAGAAAATTATTGGGGTATATCATTTCAGCTAAAGGCATATAGGTTTATCCTAAGAAATTCAAAGCTATCATGGAAATGTCTTCTCCTACAAACATTACTCAGTTAAAATCATTGCAAGGAAGACTACAATCCATTAGAAGTTTTGTATCCCAACTGGCAGATAAAGGTCATCCTTTTCAACACCTATTGCATAAAGATATATCATTTCAATGGGATGATAAGTGCAAAGAAGCCTTTGATAAGATAAAACAATATTTGAATAATCCACCTACTCTCATGTCACCAATTCTTTGAAAACCACTTTTTCTCTATATTTTAGCAATTGAAGTTTCTTTAGCTGCTCTCCTAGCACAACAAGATCAAGATGGGAAAGAAAAGGCTATATATTATATCAGTAGCACTTTAGTGTGATATGAGCTCAACTATTCACCAATTGAGTGTGCATGTCTAGTCATGGTCTTTGCCTCACATAAATGGTGACATTACATGTTATCTCATTCTATCAAGCTCATTGCAAATATAGATCCTCTGAAGTATCTTATGAGAAAAACAACATTAACAGGTAGATTAGCTAAGTGGGATATGCTTCTTAGTGAATTTTATATCGAGTATGTGGGTAAATGCACCAAGATGGTGGAAAGTTTAGTGGCCACATCCAAAAAAAAAAGAAATTATTCATAACCCATGCGGGTTATACAAAACTCAAAATCGACGAAGCCTAGCCAAAACTATTAAAAAATACCAATAGCACCTCAAAATATGTACACATTTTGAGGAACATTATATTCCTCAAAACCCATAGCTTTGGACCATTTTCAACCCCATAAATGAAGGAATAGTCACTTGAGGAATCCATTTTTCTACAAAATGCGAGCATGTTTTGATTCTATTTGCATTTTTCATTGATTGGTGACAATGGCAACTCATCAAAGAGGTAAGATTTTAGTGTTTCAAATGTTTTTGTTTGTATTTTATTTGAAGTAGGGCTTTTTAGTTGATTTATATTTTGTTTTTAAATTTTGATGTCAGATTCTACAAAGACTTCCAAAAAATGAAAAATAAACAAAAACCTCATGCACAAGAAACATAAGAAAATATTGAACATGAGCAAGAACCACAACCCAAAAATCCTCCCCCACAACCAAAAAATCATCCACCACAACCAAAAAATCCTCGTCCACAACCACTACCACCTGTAAACCCTCCAAATCCTTCATTAGATCATGTAGATGCCACACAAGATGATCTCATAAAATGCCTTACACAAAATAGTTCCCAAATTTCAATATTGGTCAAAAGGTTGAGGTCCTCTAGTCTTGACCACCACTCAACCCTCACCTCGATGCTAGAAAGAATGGAAAATGGTGCAAATGAGGTTTCTAGAGAGGTTACCAAATGGGGTTCATGGAGGGATAGGTGTCGAGCATTTTATATGGATGACTTGTCATATGATGAAGTGAAAAAGAAGGCCATTCTTAAAAGTGATATATGTGCTCTTTTTACCAATCCTAGTACTAGTAACACCCTAGAACTAAATACAAGTCAATTTCCTATACATTGGCATGTTCACAATAGGATGAAAGCATCTTTTTGGGATAGGTGGTATATGGTCTTTGACCAAGCACCCTGTAATAATTGGGAGGTGCCTCTATATTTCTTGAGAGGGCTATATTGTGAGTTTATCCTCGGTGAGAAGTCAAATTACTTTGACATTCGATAGTTACATGGTAGAGGGAGAGGCTCTATGTAGGATAGACCTGGGGCCCGTAGGGTGGTACAACCACAACATAGGAGGCCTTTAGCTAAAAAACCCATGGTTCATGTTGTGGTCCCAATAGTTGTGAAGGAGTCCATAGATTTATAGACCCTTCATGCAACCACATCATTGACTGATGTCATCATTGAGAATGGCACATAGTTTGTCAAAGGAGAGGGTGGATCAAGATGTGTGCCATCTCCATCTTTATCAGATGCACCATTTGCATTAGCACCTGCGCCACCTCCATCGTCATCAGAGGGACCATTTGGATCAACCCAACCCATTGAGCATATGTACCCCAATTGTTAGGGTATATGTGTTGGGGTAGATACTGACACAAATGAGGATGGTTCGTCATCTCATTCATGTACAAATTGCAGGGGTAGATTCCATGCATTCAGTGTTGAGGATGCAACCCTCACAAAAGACTTGATGATGATGGTATTTTCTAGAGAGAAGAGACAAGTTTGTTTATTTATGTTTTGACATGTTATTAATGAATCACCTAAATCTTATAAAATTGAACAATTTTTTATTTAGAGACTAATTTAAATTGATACATGAATAATATGCATTTCAGGGTGCAACATATGATACAAACACACCACAGAGTGTTCGTTCAAGTAGATGTACATGTACACATGTAGCTTCGACACATGAGGTAATTCTTTTAACATATTCCTTAGAATAGAATAATATGTATGTTTAAAAATATATTTTGTTAATATATGCATATTTATTTGGTGTTTTATAGGCTTGTTGGCTGCTCAGATTTTTGAACTTGATGATATCACCCTTTCTACCATTGAATTTTGTTTTGAAAGCTTTGTGTTATAGTATTTTCCACATCTCTTTTTTATAGTTTTAATTGAACCCATGTAGTATCATATTCGTTTATCTTATGTTAATTTTTTTTTGCTAGGGTATCTCACCTGACTTGAGGACACTGGGAAAGAGAAAGAAATCCTTGAGGAGACCCAAATGACAAAAGGTAATTCAATAGAGTATAAGTTTATTTGTTGAAATTTATTATTCATGATTAAAGATGTACTTGTAGTCTATATTGATGAATGTGCCTAAATTATTTATTCTATGTATAGAAATAGTTAGGTTTTATAGAATTAATGAATGCACCCGATGTCATTGATGTTCAGGAGAGAGAAGAGGTAACATTTTTATATTTACTTTCAATTGCATTCTTGATCATTCTAAATCTCTTAGAAATCCTTCCTCCATGGATATGACATATGTTATGATTGTTCATACAGGAATTGGTCGTAGCTGCCTCATCAGTGACAATGCCTCCTAAGAGTACATGAGAGCCATCTGAGGTTTCAGTATGTATTTTTTCTATATACATGTTAAACATATGCATTTAGATATGAGTAGATACAATTTTATAATTTGTTTAGTATTTCCTGACATATATGTTATTAAATTGATTTGATTTGATTTTACCTGTTACAACCCTCTTCACAACCTCCCATGGATCCTCTACCTTTTTAGGAGTCCATCTCGTGCAAGATGGGGACCATCAGCTTTAGGGAACAACCCAATTGTAGAAGAAAGAGATGATGTAGAAAAAAATTCAATTGCCAACATATTACAATCATGTATTTAGTTATTTTGAGAAAAGATATCTGATTTAGCATTTCAATTGTTCTTGTGTAGACACCTAGTGAGCCACCTACTGCTTTAAAGAGGCTCAATTTTGATGATCCAACAGAGTCATAGATATTGATAGAGATATACAGATCTAGTTGTGGTTATTGAATGAACAAATTTTGTATATATTCAATATTTTTATTATATATATCGACCTTGACATAGTCGATGCCACATTAACTCTATTATTGATTTGGCATGTATGCCATTTTTTGATATGTACAAAATTATAGTTCATTTTGATATATATGAAACTTGATATTCAATCCAATTTGTTAATTGTGTGTTCATTTGTTCATTGTTAGTATGTAAATATGTTTGTATGTATGTAATCATGTGTAGGATTTATGCCTTAAGTATATTCATGTGTATTCAAGTACATTCTTCATAACCTAAATTTATGGGTATGGGCTATGCACATGACTTAAGTGAATTCATATGTATGCTTTATAATCTATGTGCTACATGTATTCTTCATGAATTCAAAAAATTTATGTGTACGCTTTATGTGCTACATGTGTTCACATGTGTGATTCATCATTTAAGTGAATTCATGATTTATGTGCTACATTGTATTCATATGTATCTAATGCTCTCAACCAAGAAAATCCTTTAAATTTTTGGATGTGGCTAATGATTTCTAATTCCAATTCGCCTTCTAACAACATCTCTTTGGTTGGGTGAAACCCTTGTGTTTTCATGCCAATGCTTCTCAATTAATGTTCTTAGTGCATCAACAACAACCTTGTCCTTGCATGGGAGTCAACCCAAGAATACCCAAAGAGAATTATTGTTAGGATCCTCAATTTTCTCTCGCCTATCTAAAGCATGGTGTAATGTGGTTCTACTTATCCTTAATGACTTGCTTGTTTTTCTTATTAAGCAATATTTTTTCATTTCTTTTCCCATTATGGTTGATGTGAGGACACAACTGTATGCACCCTAAAATGGTCACCTAGACTTTGGGCCCCCATTCAGCAATTTATCAAATCCCTGAATCAATATTTTTAAAAATCAACATTTTTCAATTATATCAATTTCCTTGATCAAATCCTATTTTATCATTTTTGATTATTTTCCATGGGCTAACCATTTTATCCTAAGTCTTTATTTATTTAAAAGGAATTTACTCCCCTTTTATTAAATAAAAAGCCCCCACTTTTCCTCTTATCCTAAGTTGCACAAATAAAACATTATTCTTATTTTATAAAAAGAAGAAAAGGCCTTTTTGTCTCATATGGGCACAAAAGTCAACTCTTATTTTCTCATTGGAGGATATTTGTGCTCATGGATTGCTCCTCTTTCACTCTTGTTTTATCCTTCTTTTTATGCATTTCCGTCAATTTTTTGTCATCATTTCAGCTTACTGTTTCAGGTCTCTGTTTTTCTAACAGAATTATTATGTGACAATTTTCTAGTGTCGTACGATAGTTTCTGGTATACCAGTGCGATACTTTACTAGTTAAAGTATCATGCACCTTTGTAGATTTTGTCGCAATGTTGTTTTGTTCTCTGTCGCATGCAGGTATCATGAACTATCACACAAGGATAAAGTATCGTAGTAGTATACAACGAAGTATCATATGATTCTTTCTCTAATAGAAATATCACCCAAGCTTGACAGTGAGTAATTTTTGACATTTCTTTGTAAGATTTGATCTATTTGATTTGGATTTTTGATTTTCTGTGGTAGAACAAAGTTTGATTTGTAGATTTTATTTGGTTTTGATGTGCTAACCCTTGTAGGGATAACAAGCTGTGCTTGTAGGTGCTCTCATTGCTTAAATATTTTCTTAAAAGAATGCATGTCAAAGCTCCAAATGCACAAGGGCTACTAATCCTTTCTTGCAAGGCTGCCCAAAGCATAAAAACCAATTAAGTGCTTGTTTAATTTCTTTCATTTTAAGTGTGGCATATACTAGTTGTTTCTTTTTATAGGCACTTAATATCTTGTTGTAGGAATCTTTGGGTGGTAGGAGAGTATGCTCTTCACCCTTGTGGTGAAACATAAATCTTGACCCATCTTTGGATTTTGAAAGCAAGAGGGTAATTGAACCTTTGCTTGGTGTGTTTGGGAGAAATTTTTGAGCTAGGAGAATATGCTCTTCACCCTTGAGGTGAAATAGAAATCCTGAAACTCAAAGGTTGATCCACTCTTTGTTTAGTTTTAGAATCCTTTAGCGGGCCTGCTCTTGAGCAATCAAGAGGAATGACCCAAGTGGGGACAATCTTTTCACCGGCTATTCTGACCCACTATAAACTCAAGGCTATCAAGGAAACAAAACCTTGGTAGACATAGTACTTGTATTCACTTGATGTGGGTACTTGTGGGATTGTGACCATGAGGAAAATGTTGAGCAAGAATGCTTAAGGTACTCTTATGGCCGTGAGGTCTGTTACTTGCCGCAAGGTAAGGAGTCCCTTTGGGGAGCAAGAGGGGTATTATGAATGGAAGCCCTGACTAAGAACCATAGATAGAAGCCACCCTATTTCACTGCTTAGCTTCTTGGTGCAAGGATGGATCCTAGTGGACTAACCTAGATCACCTCAAGATTACTCACCATATGTGTTCCTTTGGTTGTGTCCTTGACACTTCCATGACAAGGCCAATATCTATTGTGGGCAACCACTTTGTGTGAGGCAATGGGGCATCAAGTGTGGGCCAAGTTGTTAAGTATTGAGCCATTGTCTTTTTAGGCTAGTAAGTGCCTAAAGTGTTCTTGTTGTGATCTACCTATGTAAACGTTCTCAAATATCAAACATCACAGTAGCATTCATAGGATTTTATTGCTTTGATATCACAATTGCTTGTCTTGGAAAGGTTACTTTCACCCTTGTACAAGTGTTTTATGACATGTTTGATCACCTACTATTTGCAAACTTGTCTGGTTACTGCTAGTACTGTGCTTGAAATAAAAAATCCAACCTTCAAATTGAAACTTTGACTGAATTGCCCTTAAAACTAAAATTTTTAGCACTCATTGGTCAAGAGTCATACGATCCTAAAACTTTATCATGCACTGTTCTGAGATCTATCGTGCGATAGTTCATTACTACAAAACTATTGCATTGCTTGCCTGGAAAGTATCGCATAGGCTGCCTGGAAACTGTCGCACTGCTTAGTGCAAAATATCACTTGGTCAGATTGTATCGTACTATTTTCCTGGAAACTATTGCACAAAGTCTTTTTGCTATCTGTCTGGTTTATGCAATTTTTATTCTTTCCTTAGTCGACTAGATTTTAGTAGGTGACTTACTCTGCCGCTATAAATCTATTTGTACCTTGGGTTCCTATTTTTTTTAGACCCCTTGAATTAGTGTTCTTTGATTTTACAAAGTAGTCTTGCTTGGCATCGATAAGTTAGGAATTATCCTTGTTGAAAAAGTACACCTTTAGATTCTTTGGTAACACACTTGGAGATTTTTAGTACTCTTTTGTCCAAATCACGTCCATCAAAATTCAATTTCAATTTCAAATATATTTGGGTAAATCCATCCTCCTGGTCCATATGTGTTAGGATACTTATCCTTTTATTATACACCTCTATGGTAGTGTTGGTTTACACCTTTTGCAGCTTTCTATCTTACCATCTCTTTTTGGACAATTGAACAATTTTACTATCCTAGTTTGGTATTGACATTTTGTAGGGTCATCTTATCACCAAGGGTCTTTTTCTTTCATGTCGGTTACAACAAAGTACCAAGTTAGTGAAGGAAAATGACCTTAGGTTGTCTTTGATCAGTTACCCTTAGTCTGAACTCATCAAAAGAAAAAGGGAAAGGAACCCATCTTTGATCAATCACCTAGGAGTGAGTTTGAAGCTTGGTTTGACCCAAAGAGCAATCCTAGTGAGTTGAGTACCTCTTTAGCACCTTCTCAATCAGATATGGACATGAGCTACACCATGACTAGAAAGGAGAGAGAAGTGATGGATCAAAATCTTCATGACATTTTCCAAAGACATAGGGATAACATGCTGTTTGGTGATGACAATCAACCCGAATCACCTCCTATTAACTCAAGATACTTAGATGCCCATCAAAGAGCTGAAAGACATTATGGGTGAGCTCACCAAGATGCACAGTCACAACATAAAGACCAAAACAACAAATCTAGTGATGCTCATGTAAATGCAGCATTTACTAATGACTTGTTCAAACATTCAAGGCCCAACTCTCCACTCAAAACAACCTCAAGGTATGCAAATGAGAGGCTTAAAAGGATTGAGCATGAAAAGAAAGCCTTTTTGGATGAACAAGCCACTAAGGAAGAAAGGTTTAGACACCTAGAGGTGGAGTAACAAGCCTTGTTAGAATTGAAAAGAAAAGCATTCCAAGAAGAACAAGATAGGCTTTTAGCCCAATAGCTTGATGAAGGGTGATCCCCTTAATACCACAAACACATAACAGAAACAAAGAAACAACAAACATATGCAAGAATAGAAAATTGGCTTCTTATTATCTCCACAAATGTGGAATTACAAGATTTCAGAATTACAATATGCAAAGCCACATGGGCATTCCCTTACAATATTCTGTAGGACAAAGCCTTGAATTATTACCTAGATCTACCACCTAGAACTGTCCCAAACTGCCTAAGACAACACTATGGGCCTTCTTTATATAGGCAATTTCCACCGCCTGAGAAGGTTCCAGAAATCTAGCCTTTTAGGCTGACTAAACATAGAATTATTTTATTTTCACAATTTTTACAATAGGGTCGGCTAAAAAGAAATACAAAATATGATTTTAGGTAACCCAACTTTTGGAGGCCATAACTTTCTAATCGTAGCTCTATTTTTCTATTGTAACCACTTTTTGGAAATGCCATGACGAGATCTACAGTGCCTAACACGCGCTAGCACCAGTTAGTTGGGGGTTGATCATGATCCGGAGCCTCTAAGGCCTTCAAAATTGAGCTGAAAGATTTTGTACCCAAAATCCTCAATAACTTCACCAATACTGATGATGTGGCAATGAAACTCAACTGGTAGGCTGAAATGATTGAGATGAACCTCCAACTATGAAATCAGAACATTCCGAGATCATATGACCAACTTACTAAAAATAGTAAGTTTCCATAAATAGCAGCTTTGCACGAGATAGCCCTTATTATAAAGCAAACATAAATATTTTTGGGTGATGCAAGATTGCTCTTACACCCAGGATGCTCCTGCATCATAACTCAATGACCAATTCAATAATAGGGGTACCAACAGTGGAAACAACTCTCCACCATCTACTCCGCAAGAACTCCAAGAAGCAGAAGGTGATCAAGGAACCCTTCAAGATCTCCTGCTCCTAGAGGAAGGAGGATTTCACAACATAGGAGACAAACACCTCCTAGGAACTTAAGACAATCCTCCCAACGAGCTCATCATGGCTCTCAACATGGAGGAAGTAGTGCAAGTTTTGATGATCAAGATTTTATAAGGATGCAACAAGAGCCACTATTCCAACAATATGTGGAGAAGTATCTTGATCAAAACAAGGATAGATTCCTAGAGAGCTTGATTATCAAGGGTGCTAGGGTCCCTTACAACTTTGATGTGGATAGGAGAATCAAGAAACAAGGACCCTCTCAAGAAGAGGAGATCAAGCAACTTAAGCGTATGATGGAAAATGTGTTGGCACCTAAAAGTTCCTTTTCACTTGACTCTATTTGTCCCAATCCTTTCGATAGGAGTGTGAGTATGAAGGACTTTCCTAGAAAAGTTGAAATCCCCCAGTATGACAAGTATGACGGCAATGGTGACCCACACGATCATGTGCATCATTTTTACATCATGAGTCTTGAATTTCACCAAGATGACTCCTATCTTATGAGATTATTTCCAAGGAGTCTCAAGGGCCAAGCCATGGAATGGTTTACCAACATAAGCCCTCCCCTCAAAACTTTCAAAGAACTTGTCCATAGATTTGTTCAACATTTTGCATACAAATTGTCAAGATCAGTCACTATGTTAGACTTGTGCAATTTGAAATAGAACCAAGGGGAATCCTTTGTTACCTTCTTACAAAGGTGGAGACGATTGTGCTATTGCTATTCTAGGACTATTCCTGAGCACGAAAGGATTGATATCATTGTTAGTAATTTGGTGCCCGAAATGCAGTATGAGGTTTGGAAGATGGTCTTTGATTCCTTTGACACTATGGTCGAAACTGCATGTTGAATTGAGGATGTCTTAAAAGAGCAAGGCATTTTGACCAAACATAACAATCACAACAATGGTCAGAATACTAATAATGCTAATAAGGACAAAGGAAAACACTCGCACTGGAACAAGAATAAGAAAGTAGTCAATGACAGAGTTGTGGACTCTTGTCAACCCAAGGATCAAGGAGTCCTCCATTTGTCTAGTGCAGTCCAAGCTATGAAGATCAACACATCCTCCAACCAATAAGAGCATAAACCAAAATACCAGGATAAGCCTAAAAAGGAGAGGCGACAATTTTCTAAACTGGGTGACTCCTATGAGGATGTTTTCAAGATGCTTATTGCCAATAACCTTGCACAACCGCAAGATCTAGCAAATTTCCACATACCTAACATTAAGCCACATTGGTGGAATGAAATTTTTTTCTGCAAATTCCACAATGGCATTGGACATGACATCGAACATTGATGGAAACTTAAACACCTTATTTAGGATCTTATTGAAAGTGGCAAATTTTAGATTTATGGGTTGAATACCAATGCAAACCATAAGGAATTCAAGGAGCCTTTGCCCAAATATGAAAAGGGGGAAACCTCTAAACCCAAGAATGGCAAGGCCGAAATCAACTATACCTACACAAGTGCAGAAAATGTGATCAATATGCTTGAGATTGTCAAGGAAAGTGTCAACATGATGAGAGAAAAAGATCCTTATGGTTATGATGTGGGCTCTCCTCTGATATTTGATGAAGAACTTGTGGTGGTGCTTAGGGGTCCTCACTCTCAAAGGTCATCCCAAACTCTTAACACTGTCACTAGAAGCCATAGTCAAGGTCCTGTGGTTATTAGAGGTCCTAGTTCCAACCATTGTAGCAAACCCAAGCAAGTGACATCCAAGAATGTCACCACCAAATCAGCAGTCAACCCTGAAATGAGCTATAGTCTTGTTGACCAGTTACAAAGAATGCCAACTCAAATCTCAATCTTTGAACTCTTGGAATTGTCTCCAAGACATAAACATATCCTTGAGGATGCTTTGCATACAACCAATGTTCCTAACAACATAGATGTTGACCAATTCTAGAACATGGTTAACCACCTTGCCAGCCCTCATTACCTAACATTCTCAGAAGAAGATGACAAAGCTTTGAGCCATCTGCATAATCATTCCCTTCATATCGAAGTCATGATTCACAAGACCTGTGTCAGGCATGTGTTGATTGATGGGGGTGCTGGGCTCAACATTTGTTCCTTGAGTTTGTTGAAGATAATAGGTTATTTTGAGCAAGTTATTGATACCCAGAAGAAAATTACCATTAAAGCCTATGATGAGGTAGAAAGAAGCTCCAAGGGCTTGGCCATCCTTCCTATTAGGATTGGCCCTATTGAAAAGGACATTTTGTTCCAAATTGTTGATGCTGGTCCTCTAGCATATAATATCCTACTTGGAAGACCATGGATCCATGACATGCAAGGGGTGCCACCCACCTACCACCAATGTGTTAAGCTCCCCTATAATGGAGTAGAAGTCTGTATACTCAGGGATAGCACATTATCTATAAATGCAATTTCAGCAAGAACTCATGTTCCTCTCAATAGGGAAGCAAAGGATTTTGATGAAACTCTATCACAATGCAAGGATAAGTTCAAATCCATAGACCTTGGTATGGGGGGATATCAAATTGACTCCTTTACAAAATTGCTAGTCTCACCTAGGTCCTATGGAAAACCTTCACAAGAGATGCATCCTTCATCTTCATCCATGACTTTGTTTGGTACATTTATAGAATCCTCAGTGCCTATCTAGGATGAAAAAGAAGAGGTAGCTGTCAAGGACTAGATCTATAGAGAAGACAAATACATGCATAATGAGAACTTCTCTCCCTCTCCTAAGGCATATGGAAGAGGGTACACTCTTGTCAAAATTATGGGCTATCCAAGTCATGGTCCTCTCAGTCATAGATTAGATGCTAGGGCCGAACCACTCGATCATGCTCTTTTTGGACACAGGTCTAAAAAATTGGTTGGCCTAGATTTTGAAAGTCATAACAAGAAAACTACTCCTATCCTTGCTGCGACAGATAGTGATGATGAATCAAACTACATACCCAATTTGCAAAATCAACAAGATAGGTGTGAAGATTGGGTCCCTTCCACCAATCTCCTTTGGGGAGATTTAGATACTCTATTTTCCAATCCAATAGTTTTAGACCTAGAACAAGAAGAATCCACTATTGAAGATCATGTTGAGGATCCTATTCAAGAACATCAATACACAAATGGCATTCAAGATAGTGTTACCCTTGGTGACATCAAAGCCTCTACCTCAAGGCCTCAAAAATATGCTTGGTGTAAACATCCCAGCTGAGATTCAGATATGAACTCACATGAGTATGAATGGGAATCTTTCTGATTGTTCTATAGTTGACATGGACATTGATATTGTCCATACATATGGTTCCCAACCCGAAGTAGCTAATGAGTCTAGTGTAGGATTAATGGATTCGAATCCGCAAGTCTCTTTAGTGGATGATGCTTCGTTTGGTAGGATAAATCCTAATTTGAGTACCTTAGAGGGATACTTGATGGACCCTAACTCTGCAATCACCAGAGATGATACCATTCACATGCACAACATTGAACCCATCATTGACCTACCCCTTGCCAATCCTCACCTAATTGATTGGTCTCAGTGCTATCAAGAGCCTCAGCTCCTAACTTTCCAAAATGACTATGAGATAGCATGTTACCTAAATGCCCTTGAACCCATAGTCTCTTCCACCAGTGAACCAACTACAAGCATGAAAGAACCAGATATCAAGTACCTTAGTCACAAAATGAAAAGAAAAGAAAAAAAGAATAAGAGTTTTGATGGCGAAAACCATTGTGTGGCAGTGTCAGAACCTAAAAAAGTAAAAATAAAGGATGTATCCAAGGGTGAAAACCTCTCCAAGGCACCTAAGGATGAGGTACTTGATCATCTCCCAAGTTATTTTCAAGACAGATCTTCAGTGCTTGTCAAGCCTACATAGCTAGTTAATTTGAATATAGAAGAGGCTCCACAAATAGCACATTTGGCTCAATCTCTATCAACACAAGAGAAAGAAGCATATACCAAGTTCCTACAGAGCAAGAAAATTAATTTTGCTTGGACTTACTTAGACATGCCAGGGTTGGACACTAGTCTCATTATGCATCACTTGTCCATAGCTCCAGGTATAAAACCAGTGAAACAAAAATTGAGGAAAATGCATCCTCACATAGCTCTTCTTGTCAAAGCTGAACTAGAAAAACTCCTCAGTGTAGGATTTATAAGAGCCATTGATTATGCTGAATGGATATCCAATATTGTACCAGTTTCAAAACATGACAAGTCCATTCATGTCTGCATAGTTTTTAGGGATCTTAATAAAGCATGCCCAAAGGATGACTTTCCACTTCCAAACATAGACGTGATAGTAGACATGAACGTGGGTTATGAGATCTATTCATTGATGGATGGTTTTTCTGGGTATAGTCAAATCAAAATAGGTCCTAAAGACTAGGAAAAGACTGCATTCACTTGCGCATGGGGAACCTATTGCTGCAACGTTATGCCATTTGGATTAAAAAATGCAGGAGGTACTTACCAAAGAGCTATGACAACTATCTTCCATGACATGATGCATAAGAATATGGAAGATTATGTGGATGACACCTTGGAAAAATCTAAAAAAAGGGATACACACCTAGGTGTTTTGGAAGTCATTCTAGATCATATGGAACAGTTTCAGCTGAGATTAAATCCAAAAAAGTGTGCATTTGGAGTCACCTCTGGAAAACTTCGAGGATTTATCATTTCAGCCAAAGGAATAGAGGTGGACCCAAAGAAAGTTCAGGCAATATTGGATATGCCACCTCCCAAAAACATTAGCCAAATGAGGAGTCTCCAGGGATGCCTTCAATCTATAAGGAGGTTTATTTCACAACTGGCTGATAGAGCTCAACCCTTTAATAAGACTTTGCACAAAGGGGTTAAATGTGTCTAGAATGAGGATTGTCAGCAAAGCATGGACCAGATCAAGTAGTACTTGGCCAATCCTCCAATCTTAATTCCTCCCATCCCAGGGAAACCACTAATATTGTATGTTTCAACACAAAAATCTTCATTGGGGGCATTATTGGCTCAACTTGATGATACTAGAAAAGAAAGAGCTATATATTACATCAGTCGTACTCTTGTGTCATATGAGGTTAATTACACTAGTATTGAAAAATCTTGCCTTGCGGTGGTGTTTGCTTCCCAAAAGTTGAGACATTACATGCTTGCACATACAATACACCTCATTGCAAAGATTTATCCTCTCAAATATTTGCTTGGTAAGGATGCTCTCACAGGTAGACTTGCTAAGTGGATGATGGTCTTATCAGAATTTGACATAGAGTATGTTGAGTGTAAATCTATAAAAGGACAAGCCATAGCTGACCAATTGGCTAATTTCCCAATTCGAGATAAAGCGCCAATTCAAGTTGAATTTCCAAATGAGCACATAATGTACATGACTGCAAGAACATGGAATATGTTCTTTGATAGCTCTTTCATGCAAAATGGTTAAGGAGATGGAGTGTTATTTGTTTCCCCTCATGGGTACACAATTCCTAAGTCCTACAAATTATTGTTCCCATGCACAAATAAAATTGCCAAGTATGAGGCCTTGACAAATGGACTAAAAATGGCTATAGAATGGAGGATCATAGAGCTACATATTTATGGGGATTTGTAATTAATAGTCAACCAAGTTAATGAAGAATACCAAACAAAGGATGAAAAACTGGTACCCTACAAGAAAATGGTTGATTCAATGCGGTGATATTTCACCTTTGTTACATTTCAACAAATCCCTAGAGTAGATAATAAAGTAGTTGATGCTATGGCTACATTGGCTTCAATCCTCCAGCTAGAAAAACATGAGTCCAGATTTGAATTCCTAGTGGAAGAGCTACGCTATCCTATCTATGACTCCCAAGAAAGCCAAGTTGTTTGTACCCTTGTTGGCCACGAGTCATCCCGCTATGGTGCCATTTACTCATATCTCTGTGATGGCATTATTCCCAAAACCTTCAACTATTTTGAATGAAGAAACTTAACCTAAAATGCCTCTCACCACACCGTTATCTCTAGTGGTCTATATAGGAGGGGTTTAGATGGGACACTTCTTAGGTGCTTGGAAAAGGATGAGTCCAACCAAGCATTAGTTGACATTCATGAGGGCATTTGTGGAGGACATTCCAATGGTCTTGCCATGGCCCGAAGGTTGCTTAGGGATGGGTACTATTGGCCTACCATGCAGACAGATGCAGTAGCTTTTGGTAAATCATGTGAAAAGTGTCAGAAACATGGTAACTTGATACATGCTCCAGGTAGGGAGCTTATTCCATCTATTTCACATTGGCCATTTCAGTGCTGGGCCTTTGACCTTGTTGGGAAAATTCATCTCAACTCATTAGGTGGACGCAAATTCATCATCACTGCTACTGATTACTTTACCAAATGGGTAAAAGCTATCCCACTTTCTATTGCCTCAGGCAAGACAATTTCTCTATTTGTTTTGAACCATATCATTTGTTGGTATGGAGTGCCTTTTGAAATAATCACTGACAATGAAGGTCAGTTTAAAAACAAGGACCTTAAACATCTCTTCAAGAAGTTCAAGATAAAATAGCATTGGTCCTCCATTTACTTCCCACAAGGAAATGGACAAGCAGAGGCTTCGAATAAAACCATTCTTAAAATTCTCCATAGAACAATTCACAAGAATAATAGAGATTGGCATCTATAGATAAATCTGGCCTTGTGGGCCTATAGAATGAGTATTCGTACTCCAATAGGGGCTACTCCTTTTTCCCTCACTTATGGTGTTGAAGCAATGTTACCTTTAGAGGTGGAGATTCCTTCACTTAGAGTTTCCCTTAAAGTTCTAGTGACAGATGAAGGCTACTGCGCCATGAGACTCCAAGAACTAGAACTTCTAGATGAAAAGCGTAAAGCATCATTTGATCACATGAGAGTTTACCAGAAGTGTATGTCCAAAGCATTTAATGAGAAGGTTCACCCTAGAGCATTTCAAGTGGGAGATCTTGTCTTACGAGAAAACCCTAAGAACCAACAACATAGAGAGCAAAAGGGGAAATTTGAACCTAATTGGCTTGGACCATACATCATTACTTTTGCTTTTGGGACAAGTGCTTATTTACTATTTGATCCAAAGGGAGAGCAACTCCCTAATCCTATCAATATTTTTCACCTCAAGAAGTTCTATCCATGATGCCTATTCTATCGAGGGGCATCCTTTGTACATATTTATTGATCTTGAAAAAAATTCCAAAAAAAAATTCATATATGATGCTGAAAAAATTCTAAAAAAAATATAAAGTCTTGAAAAAATAAAATAAAAATAAAAAAATTGCAAAAAATTCAAAAAAATAGAAAAGGCGCCTTGGTGAAAACTTGGAAATAGGCGCCTTGGTAGCAAAAATACAAAAAAATCAAAAAAATCCTAAAAAAATCTCCAAGTGGTGAAAACCTAGAAACAAGCATTACTTGAGGCCTTTGCACCCTTGTTTCTTAGCACTTGTCCTCGACACTTAACCTTTTTCCATCATGCCTTGACCTTGTTGCCTTGGTTTGGAATTGGTCTTTGTCTTTGTCTAGGGGGCATAATTGTGTTAGCTTTGGTCTCTAGGATGCATTGGTCTTTAGGACATCTTGCAAATGGTGTTTTTCAACACCACCCCAATTGTGTTTTTCAACACTTCCCTAGCGTCAAGTGTTTCTCAACACTTATCATATATCTTACCCATAGTTTAACATGATATGATGTTTTTCACTAGCAGATGTGATACTCAAAGTTTGACTCTATGACCTACACACACACACTTAAACACTTGACTCGCTGAGACTTGTTTGACTTTATTTCTTTTTGTGCTATCTATGATGATTACCTTGATGAGTGTTCTCTCCTTAATAGTTTTTGATGATGCCGAGCTAGAAGACTGGGGGCATGAGGACATGTTTTATTGCTTTTTCTGCTTGTGGGTATATTTTTTTGGTCCTAACTATCATTAGCATTTATGCTTGTACCACTTGACATTGGGGTCTACAAGGTATTATCCTTGACTATTTTCACAAGTGCATACTTGTAGTAATCTTCACTTTCCTTGTGTCTCGATGTGAGTATAATCTTGCCATACTAAACTTAGGGAACCTCACTACACTAGTCATCTTGACCTATATGTCTTTGATGCCTAGGTGAGATTCCCACATACCTATCTGATATAGATCATATTCAGATTCACATAGTCATACTAGTGTGCATTGTACGATCTTGCGATGCTACCAATAATGCTCGATGATGAATATTAGAGTCTAAAAGTTTTGTAACCTTGCAAGTAAACCACTTTTCATAGTAGTTTGCATTTTTAGGTTCATGTTAGTTTAGTTTTGCATCTTGCATATAGAGAGAGCTCTCCTTTCATCTTTCATAGACTTGTTGATCAACTGCACTCACCTTTCCTTTTCCCAATCATGTCTTTCACTCCTTGAATTTCACATCACGTCCTTTTCCTATCATCACAAGGGGTTAATCTTATGTTCATATCTATATCAACAAAGAGATCATTTTCAAAAATATGAGTCTATATCATAACATGAGAACTAAACATACATCTATGAGAGAGATTATACATAAGCATATATATCATACATTTTGAGCAATATGACAAGACAATATAAAAACTAAAACATCCATCACAAGTGGGACAAGTGCACAAGATATATCACAAATCCAATAAATCTCATATATATAAATGTCATGATACAAATACAATGTGGGATCCAAAATCTGAATAATGTCCCAAGATATGTCTCTATACATCTATCATCCTAGACCTAAGTCTGACTCACCCCATGATGAGGTGGTGGTGGTGGTGGAGGTGGTGCCACTGCCTTGTTAGGTACCATGTCTGACATGCCTACCCTATAAGAGTAGAGTGGTGATCTCTATCCCTTAGGTACAACTTGTATGTAGAGACCATGATAGTAAGAAGCTCATGCTGCCTTCCTCCGAATCTCTGCTATGTCTGCCTGAGCTGCCCTCTCCCGCTGATTTATCTTAGCTTGCAAATCAGATAGCTACTGATCTCTCATGGCTATAGTAATCCATAGCTACTGCATTTCCATCTCCAAAACTTGGATCCTCGCCTTGAGATCCTCTCCTCCTCCCCTTGTAGGCTGATCCTAAACAATGTCCACCCATCGGTGAGATGGTCTCGCTGCATCATCCCCCTCATCCTCAGAACCCTGTCTCTATGACTATTTCTAGCCACCTGATCTAGATCCCTATCCTATCTCCCTAACTCTCCCTCCATCTCCTCCATCCCCTCCATCTCCATCATCTCCATCACCACCCTATGTTGCCGGCTGTGCATTAGGTATAGTAAACAAAGGGAATAGAAACCTCCACCACTTTTCCCTATATGATGCATTCACACCTGCATCTGCCATATTTGGGAGATAGTCCCATGGCTCCCTATGTATAGCTATAGTTTCCTATACTACTTGCTGGTAGTCTAGCATCAGTAGCCATCCCTGTCCCTCCTCATCTCTAACTTGAGCATAGGTAGTGGTCTATGTGGGCACCCTTTGCGATTGCCCAAATTGTCTCCAGACTCAGGTGATCACAAAGTGCTCTACTATCTCAGAGTGCTGACCTACTAATGGCCAGCTGCATAACATGTATCCTAGCTCTTGCTCATGATCACCCCACTGCTCACAAGCCCTGTATGGTCTCCACTGAAATGATGTGAGCTCATCCAATAACCTGTAGTAATATGTCACATCTTCGCTATGTGGCTGTGACAGGAATCCCGTGTATCTATAGATATAGGGGTGTCTCTACTCCCTCAACTACACATGTGGGTGCACAACGTCGATGTGCTCCCATGACCATACCTATGCTAAGACAACACCACATGCCTAAGTCTTGCTATCCCTATAAACAATCTCATGGAGCTCCTAGTACATGTCAGCTAGGATGGCTAGGCCCCATGCCATCCATTGTGGGTGTGCTATCAGATTTGCAACCAAACTACCCCAACCCAATGGGAACCCTCTCTGGCTCCTGTTAGTAATCAGTGCCTATGCTACTATAGAGCACACTATACATGGAACTGGGAAGTCTATGCCATACTCCTCCATTAAATGATCCTAGCTCAGGTGTCTATCAATAAAGGTGACATCCTGGAACATGTCCTGCATGATCTTTTGTCCCTCAGTTGGATCCTAATTGTAGTATACCTGTGCCAACAAAAAATCATGTCAGTTTTTATCATATGGAAACTTTACATCTATGAATATCTATAAACATGATTATACTGACTAGATCTCCATGGCTAGGCACTTGAAGGATCTGATAGACATCCTCCAGGGTAATTGTGGCCTCTCTAGTTAGAAAGTGAAAGCTGTTATGCTCACTGTGCCACCTCTTAGCCAATGCTATCAATAACTCATGATCTACCCAAATATGGGGCATCTGCAGCAAGTACCTGAAGCCCATCTCCCCCAAGTTTTCTCATCCTGGATCATTAAGATCTCAGACACACTATAACCCGGTCACTCTTGGCACTCTAATGAGGAGCACTGGAAAGTTCTCCTACAAACCATAACCCCAAACTAGATGTCAAAACATATCATGATGGATGTATAAAATTAGTACAAAACATCTTAAAAGAAAACATTGTCTGGACCCATGTCATAGTGCTCAAAATTTAAAGCATGTCATATTTCTTACACTAGTGCGATACTATTTTCTGATAAAATATCATGTGATATTTTCCTCAGTAACAATACGATAATATATTTGAATGTGATAATTTTCATAGTATCGCACGATGTTTCGTCTAGTATCATGCGATATTGGATTCAACATTGGTGCAATACTATGTCGACCCACAAATTATCACATGATAAATACTATCAAAGG